>OY720442.1:104119145-104604677 GCA_963082915.1 Dolichopus griseipennis
TGAATATACATAGGTATGTATGTTTTAAAAAAAATTATTTTAAAAAAATATTATTTTAAAATATTTTATTTTTAAAACTTAATCGTAGCAACATAAGAAAAAACAATTACAATATTTTTATACGCGTTGTCAATTTTTAAATTTTAAAACTCCGAGGTACAGTACGTCGTGTATGCTTTCATGTAAATTTATTTACATAACAATTTATTTCAAAATTTTTTGACAGAAACTGAACGCCGTACACGCTGAATTTGGTTGATCCATAAGTAACAAATCATTTTTCTTAAGAAATATTATTTATCAGAAGTCGGTTTCATATTTTACAAAAAACTTAACAAAAACCAACAACAACATACGATTTAAAAAAAAAAAATATTTAAGCAAACGAAAACAAAGTACAGTACTTTTCGGTTATAACGACCATGATGGGATGGAAAATATTCGTCGTAATAAACGAATGTCGGTTTAAAAGAATGCTGTGAATTTTGAAAAATTAGTATAAAACTTGAACATTGTAGAATGTGCTGATTCTAGAATGGACACTTCGAACTCATTTGCTAAAATTTTATTTGATGTGTCATCCTCAAGCCTCTTTTCCATTCCATCCTCATCCTCAAGCAGCTTTTTCTTCTAATGAAATTTTTTTTGTATTTTTGATGCGTTATTATGATTTTTTTTATATTCAAAAATAAATAAAAAAATACTAAATTAATCACCAAGCAACTTAATTAGATATAAGAATTTTAAACAAAAGAAATGTCAATGCAATAAAAAACTTTCATTTTTAGGTAAAATGTAATTCTTTATCAAAAAGTGTAAAGTTTATTATAATTAAAATTGCACCGAGTTCGCTTTAAATGAAAACTACTGTATAAACCAAATGTATTGCTTTCATTCAACTCATTTTTTTCGTTCACTTTTTAAGATAAAGAAAAAACAAAAACAAAAAAAAAATTTAAATCTCCTTGTTCATTGAACATTTGACTAAACAAAAAAAAGAAAGACATAAGTCGGCGCATATGTATAAGAGTTTGATTGAGCTGCGAGTTACAACCGAAAATGAATTGCTTTTACCCAGAAAGTCAGCGCATAATATTAGAGTCATAAGCCTTAACTTTTAACAGCGTGACCGTTAAATTCAAATTTACGTTAAATTCAAGACTGGTTTTCACCTGAAAAAACGCAATATTCTAAAAAAAAAATATCATTGTCCTATGAAAACAATAAAAACCTTTCTTTTGGTTGTTGTTTCATTAAAATTGGTCTTATAGTTTATCCGGAAAAAGGATGTTTATATTTGTATGGGAAAAAATAAGCCGATTAAATATTATGATTTTATGAAGAACTAGCTAATACCCGGTGCGCGTTGCTGCGCCTCTCAATGGAGGTTTAATTGAAGATGATGTTACTGCAAAAAGTTAACACAAAAATTACACTCGGTTTACACATGTAAATTTTAAAATGAATGAAAGCAATCTTTTTAAAACCATTTTTCTAGGATTGTTCTAGTAATTTTTGAAACTTTCTGTAATTCAAAGCAGTACAAACTAATTTCCAAATTTTGATGTAATTTACTTCCAAAAAATTTTTTTTGAAAAATCGTAGGACCGACTGTTAGCAGACTCAACTCTATTTTCAAGTTGTTTCACACATATAAAATTTGAGGTAAACCGGTCAAATCGTTTCTAATTTAGAGTTAAGTAACGCAAAAATCTATTAAAAACCACTGTGCTCCACTGGGTTAACGGAACTACACTTTCTCTTTGGGCAAAGCAGTATTACGCAAAAATGGACGTAATTTGCTTCCAAATCAATCAACAAAATTTTTTGAGGCTTTCTTTTTAGTCAAAGCAGTACTTCGCAAATTTTGACAATATTATCTTCCAAAATTATTTTGACCAACCGTCGGGCCGACATGGGTTAACAAATTCCACATCTGTTAATAGTGTCAACTCAATTCTCACAGGGGAGCACGTATACAAAATTTGAAGAAAATCGGTCAAACCGTTTTTAATTTAGAGTTAGGTATTGAAAAAACCTATAAAAAGTTGTTGGGCCGCAATGGGTTAATGCAAGTCAATAAATTTTTTTTGTGGGTTTTCTTTTTAGCCAAAGCAGAATTTCATAAAATCGGACAAAATTTGAACCCGAATTTTTTTTTGACCACCCGTCGGCCCGACATGGGTTAATAAATTCCAAAACTGTTAATAGTGTCTACTCAATTCTCAAGGAGCATCACGTATACAAAATTTGAAATCAATTGGTCAAACCGTTTCGAATTTAGAGTAAAGTATTGAAAAAACCTATAAAAAGCTGTTGGGCCGCAATGGGTTAATGGAACTCAACAAAATGTTTTTTGGGGCTTTCTTTAAAGCCAAAGCAGAATTTCGTAAAATCGGACAAAATTTGGACCCAAAATTTTTTTTGGCCACCCGTCGGCCCGACATGGGTTAACAAATTCCAAAACTGTTAATAATGTCTACTCAATTCTCAAAGAGCATCACTTATACAAAATTTGAAGTCAATCGGTCAAACCGTTTCGAATTTAGAGTAAAGTATTGAAAAAACCTATAAAAAGCTGTTGGGCCGCAATGGGTTAATGGAACTCAACAAAATTTTTTTTGGGGCTTTCTTTAAAGCCAAAGCAGAATTTCGTAAAATCGGACAAAATTTGGACCCAAAATTTTTTTTGACCACCCGTCGGCCCGACATGGGTTAACAAATTCCAAAACTGTTAATAGCGTCTACTCAATTCTCGAAGAGCATCACGTATACAAAATTTGAAGTCAATCGGTCAAACCGTTTTCATTTTAGAACAAAGAAGTTTAAATACTTGCACCACAGCCCCAACTTGGCGGTCCGTTAGAGCAAAATTTTTGGGCCACGATTTCCTTCCGTACCCAAAAACCCCTATATACAAATTTTCATGAAAATCGGCTGGGCAGTTTAGGAGTCTATTCGCTACAAACAAACATACAAACAAACAAACAAACAAACAAACAAACAAACAAACAAATAAACAAACTTTCATTTTTATATATATAGATTTGCTAATTAAAGTTACTTTGTAAAAATTATTAAATAAAGTCGGGATGTTCAGAACCACACTTGCGTAATTCCAAAATTAAAAATTACGACACTTCCAAATCGCGCCATTAAATATTTCAATATTTCTACATCTCGCCCATGCTAAAAAAATTCATAAAATTCTGCTTAATATCATATTCTTAAAAGGAGGAGATGGGGAAGAGGGGTTCCCCCAATTGTAAGAGCCTTGTTCTTGAAAAATGTGTTAAATATACTTTGTATTGAACTTAGGCATATACAAAAGGAATGATTAGAATTATTTTATAGTAAGTTATGAAATCAGGATTCCAAAAATTTATGTGTAGGGAAATAAGTATGTGGAATTTCCTCAATATTTTCTATTACTGGTGTTTTAAAGACAGCAGCCTCAAGTTAGAAGAAGTTTTAGAGTTTTATTTTCTTATATCGTATGGAACACCGATTTTTTAGACTTTAAAAGATTCTTAGATTGAAAAAAAATCTCTAGTCCACTTTCATATCTTCTGAATTGGATAGTCTCTGTAGAATTCTGTTTTTTTTTTTCTGATTCTCCTGTATCAACTCTTGCTAAATCTCCTGGAGAAATTCCCTCTAAAAATTAAAGAAAAAATATAAAGAAAGAAATATACAAGTATGTCGCGATTCTGTATGAAAGATTATGAATAGGTTGAATTTTAATATGTCCCAATTTTGAAGTGCCGGGATTTCGAAAGTCATCGTTTTGAGTACATTTCGAATAAATTACGTTTGGAAAATCTGAAAAGTAGTAACGATTGGACATTTTGTAAAATAAAGAAGGTGTTCTTTTACCAAACTCTGCAATTCTAAAAATTTTAAATTTAATCCCACAATATAATAACAGCTTAGCTATTGATATTCTTATGGATTCAACCTTACTCTTTGTAAAAAATGTGATTTATACATCAATAGATTAATTTAACTTTTCTATTAAAATTTTGTAAGTTATTTGCACTATAGTTATATGAAAGTTATATTAAAATTTTAGATTTAATATTTAAACTCAAATATTTCATATTTTAGCTAAGTTTGTTATCTCTGTAAAATAAAATAGTTTGAAGATGAAAATTACAACTTTGACTTTTATTCAGCTTTTTATAATAAATTTTCAAAATAAAATCTTGCATTTAATAAAATTAGGCCATTTTGAAAATAAATTAATTTTTAATAATTATAATTAATATCTTGAAATAAATAAAGAAAAATATTAAAATAATATTATAATAATAATCTTTCACGACTATATACCGTTATTTAATAACATGTTTTTTTAAATATTTTAGGTTAAAATTAAAAAAAATTAAATAATATACCACTTTACTACCGCGTGCTAACTATAGAATCGGTAACTTAATTATAGTACTACAGGAACCTATAATAACTATATAAAAATTCTAGAAATGTTTTTTTTATTAGTCCAGACAAAATATTCGATTGAAACCACCATTAAAATGCCTACTTCCGGTAAGGAAATTGCAAAAAAATAATAATAATAATAATATGTATTCGAACATAACCTCAAAATACTATTATATATAATATAAATTGTTCATATTTTATATATATATATATCTAGAACAAAATATTTCCGTGTTAAATATTCTACTTTTAATAGTTACATTTAAAGGAAATATATGTAATCTGAATACTTGGGGTGTATAAATTAATATTTCTTCTATGATGAAATTCATGACATTGCTTTTCCACTAGTCAGTAGATCTTACCAGGATTATAATTAAGTTAATTTATTATTGTGGTTTGAGAAATAAAATATAATTTAAAATTTTTTATTAATCAAATTTGTATAATGGTCTATTTCTATCGGAGGGGAACACATTAGATGGAAGCATGTTCCACATTCCAGCAGTTCTCACAATAAATGAATTTCCATAACCAATTTTGAGCAACCTAAGAATTTCCACTGTGTAGAAGTGAGCACTTGAGGCTTTTCTGGTGTTGGTTGGAATTGTTTAAAGGGAGGCATTATTGATTTTAATTCAATAGAGCAAGTGTTTATACCTACAAGCTATCTATAAAAGAGAGTTAAAGCACCAATATTACGGCGAGTGCTAAGAGGAGGGCGTATGGCCCGATTTTGGATTTTGTCCAGATAACTTAATGAAGTTTGGGGAGCGCCAGCCCGAATGTGAGAGTTATACTCCATAAGCTTAATAGATATTGGACAGATTGCTGGAAGAAAAATATGCTTTACAGCGAGAGAGAAAACCCAAATATTTTGCACCGTTATTAGCTACATCAAAACTATGTTCATTCCATAACATTTTTTAGTTAAGCTGCATACCTAAGACTAAATAGAGATTATATGTAAATGATGCTCGAACTTTATAGCATGAGTTTTAATAACCAAAGGTTTAAATGAAAGTAAAGAGCTGCTTTAATTAGAGGCGATAATTTACATTGTTTACCTTTCAAACTCTAAAACATAGTCAAATTTATCCACCAACGATTTGTTATAATTCAATTATCTCTTAATTATTACCCGATGATGGTCTAACTCATAAACAAACCTCGATATTTTTAATAATCAGTTTTCAAAACTTGTAATTATTTTACAGTTATCTTGCACATAATTTTTGAATGGTTCTTAAATGTCAAACAGAAAGAAAATATCAAATGCCAAAGTAGAAGAAAATGTCAAACAAAAGATTTATTTGTGAAGTCATAAAGTTAGGTTTTGTTTCTAAGTGTATGAACCTTAGGTATCTTAGTATATTTTAACTGCATAGTTGAATAAATCATTTTGTTTATAATTATTCAAATTTTGTTTTATAAAATAATTACGCTTTTAAGTTAAAGTTTGACAGAAATAAATCTTTTTCTTTCAAAATACAAAATTTAGTAAATTTTCAAAGTCAAATATAGTGCGCGGTAATAAATTACATACAAAAAGTTAAAACTATCATGCTACCTTTGATATTTAATACTGACATAAGTTGTAAGATAAATTATTCTACAATTTTATAATTTATATATTAAATAAAACCGCATATACATTTATAAATATCAAAAAATTTATATTATATCAAAAAATTATGCTCTGTTTCTGTTTTCAATAACAATTTTATTGCACTTAAAATCAAAAATTTTAATAATAACTCCAAAAGTTATGCAATAAAATAAAATTTGTAATTTTATTTACGATTTATAATATTTCTTATATATTATATAAAATAATTTTTTGTATATAATAAGTCAAAAATAAATTATTATTATATGATTTATATATTATTTTATTATTTTTTTATGTATTTTTATTTATCATGAGTTTGAATTTTATTTTGCAAAGTTATAAGAACCACTTTAAGTAATTTATAACGTTTAATTTTTATTTTTTTTTTTGTGTAAAAAGCAGGAAATGAAATAAAATTCAAATATAAAAAAAAAACTGTATATATATATATATATATATCACGAATTTATGACAATTTAATAAACTCTTAAATTAAATTATATTTTTGTTTAGTTATTAAAAAAAAGTTTTGTATATATAATAAATTCTTAAATGATTTCTTTAAAAGAGGTCTTAATTTTCGAATATATTTAAAGAACATTTATTTTAAAGGAGATCTTGAAAAAATTATGACTAAAAGCAGTTTTCATAAAAAACTTCAGATTTATTACTTTTCTTTTTATATAGTAATTTTGAATTTTAAAATAAATTGCAATAAAAGAATAGACACTTAGATTGACCCATATGAAAAATTGAATAAAAATTGAGCGTATTGTAGGTTATAAGCATTGAGAACTAAATCATGTCGTATTGTAGGTTATAAGCATTGAGAACTAAATCTGTCAAATTTTTTTTTTGAACAAAACATAAAAGCTTTTTTCATCTATTATACAACTCACAGATGATCTTTGGAATTTTTTATATAAAGGCATTTGTTATATCAAATTTTATCTGGAGTTCTCTAGGTAGTTCAACTCTAGTATTACCTACTGAGGATGAATGATCAATAATGTTGGATGAACGTAACACTTCAAATTGACTTTCTTTTTAAAGTCAAAAAAATAGAATGCTGGTGTTGGCATATAATTATGTCTTAATGTATTCGCTAATTATATTTAATTTAGAATTTGTATAAAACTTTAATGGTGTTAAGATTTTTTAAATATTTTTTATATTTAATAATACGCCTAACTTTAAACTTATATGAGCTTAGATTCAATCGACCTAATAAGAGTTACGTTTAAATCAATGTATATAATATTTGTCTCAAGGAATATTTAAAGATATATTTTTATAGTTTTACAAAGATATATGGTATAGGAGAATTGTTCCAAACTCTAAATAAAATCGAACAGTTTTTGTTGACACTATAAAAGAAGAACCGGCAAATCTAACTTTAACTTTTAATTTATTCCAATCTTTAAGATTTAAAAAACATTTGAAGCAAGAAGTATATTAGGATCCCAAATAAATATAATGACAATAAAATGCTGTGAACCTATATGTGCAATTCCAGTAAGTTAAAAAAACAGAACAAAGCTAAGTTCCCTGTACTGTAGGTTAAATTTTAAATATCGCACATTCTCATTGTTGGATGGGTATATAATTCATTGGTTGCATTTTTGATGTGCTCATTCATGTTGAAATATTTATTCATGAATTCATGTATTAAAAAACATACATTAAGAGCCATAGTACTTGTTATATTAGTGTATGCATTAAAATAAGTGTATAAATGCATAAAAAGACCGTTAAGCCAATTATTTACCAATTTATAATATATATTCGAACTTTCTGATACATAAAAGCCACCTTTGTACTTCGAAACACCTTTGGTTAATCGAACTGTACTTAACAGCTCAGACTGAATAATTCAAACAAATTTACTTAAAAACTTTCTGAAAACTTAAGTTAAAATTACATATGGGGCCTCGGTGGTTTAGTGATTGAGCATTTGACTTACTAACCGAAAGATGCGTATTCGATTTTCGTACACACCAAATTGACTTTATTTTTGAAGTCAAAAAAATAGAATGCGATTTTAATTGAAAAATAATATTGAAAAAATAATTTTACTTTTAAAATCTCCATGGTGACCACATATAATTTGAAAATATACAAATGTATAATATAAACAAAATAATAAATATTATAATTATAAATAATTAGAAAGTATTTAATTTAAGAAGCTCAAATGCCAAATAGGTAAAGAACTCAGGAATATGAGGAAAATCAGAAATAAATATTTTTAGAAATAATAGGAATTATATCAGGCAATATTTACTATTAACTATAAATAAATTATAAATAGGAATCTATTAGAAGAAACTTTTCTCCTATTTTTTTTAAAAATTTCTGCAGGTATTGTCCTGGTAAGCCGCTTATCGTATATTTCATTGTTTTAAACGTAAATGAACTCAACCATACATAAATACGACACTTCTAAATAAAATACGCAAAATCTCATTACGAACACAAATAAAGACCAAAATGACAATATAAAACTTTTTTTTTTTTTTAATAAATAATATAAATAATAGCTAAATTTATGACTGCAACTTTAAATATGATATTCGTGACTAGTTAGTTATTGTTACGTTAATAAAACTTAAAGTGTAAATTAATGTTTATTAGTTCATTTTGTCTGCATGTCCTTTTTAGTACATTTTCAAAAAATTTTGTAAAAATGTACCTATATAGTTTCACTCTGTCCGTCCGTCTGTCTGTCTGTCTGTCTGTCTGTCTGTCTGTCTGTCCGTATGTTTACAAAAACTTTTACATCGTTTGAAATAGAGAAAAGAAATTTTAACCACAAGTAGGTATTACAAAAAAAATAATTTCGTAGAAGAATTTTTTTCTGTAGCCCCACCCGTTACGGAGCTGCAGCCCTCCAAAGTTGGGAAAAGCCCTATATTCAAATTGTTATAAGAAGAGTTCTATTAGGTGTATTTTCAGTCTGAAAACGGCAAAAGATAGCTGGTTTTAAAGACTTTATTAATTTTTAAAAGACAAACTTTTAGGGTTGCCATACGGTACTAAAATTTACCATTATGCAAAACTCAATTTTTGCAAAATTTTTGGCTACACATATCTTCTATACGGGCCAAGCTAGGGTCTTGAAATTTTGGGAGTAGTTACTTCTTTAGAAATAAGTAGAAGTCGGTTAACAAATTTTTTTTGTCACGTCCCCTGTTTTGCAGCTACAAGGGCTCAAAAATTGAAATTTTGCTATTTTTAAACACCTGTAACTTGAAGACCTGTTTAAATTTTTTTTTTGTGATTTACAAAATTGAAAGCTCTTAAAATATATTTCAACATGTGTCAAAGGTTTTTCTTAATTTTGAAGGGTGACGAAGCTACAGCCCCCGCAAATTCCAAAAAAGCCCTATATTTAAATTGATATAACAAGAGTTCTGTTAGGTTTATTTTCAATCTAAAAACGGTAAAAGAGAGCTGCTTTCTTAGGCTTTACAAAAATATATCACTAAAGTGAACAGGGTTGCCATACGGTACTAAAATTTACCATTATGCAAAACTCAATTTTTGCAAAATTTTTGGCCCCACATATCTGTTAAACGGTTCCAGCTGGGGTCTTAAAATTTTGGGAGAAGTTAGAACTTCAGAAATTAGTAGGAGTCGGTTAACAAAATTTTTTTGTCACGTCCCCTGTTCAGCAGCTATAAGAGCTCGAAAATTGAAATTTTGCTATTTTTAAACACCTGTAACTTGAATACCTGTTCAAATTTTTTTTTGTTAATATACAAACTTTTTAGGTCCAACATTATACTTTAACATATGTTAAAAGATTTTCTTAAATTAACAAGCGGTTCTTTAAATTGAAGAGAGTGTCTGTCAGTTTTAACCATTTTTGCTTATATAGTAAAATTCTAAATAAAATTTCAAATTTTGCTAGAATTCACAATTTAATTCCTTGAACCTAAAAAAGTTGGGAGAAGAGGAGTAGTGAGGATTAGATCCTTGAAAAATAGGGCAACCTTCCCCATAGAGGGGCTATTAGAAATTAAAAATTAAAAAAATTACGGTTTTTATAAGTAAATAGTAACTTAGTCACCAACGTATATATTTAATAAATTAAACACTAACATTGAAGCTTCAATATTATATTCCGATCAAATACTCAGTATGAAACACTATATTATTATGAAAATGTGCTTTTTTAAAAACCCTTGGTTTTTTTCATCACTTGTTTTATAACTGTTCTCGTTTTCTATTTTTGTTTTTGTTTCTTTGTTTGCACATTTTTTTCACAATTTAATAAATTTAGAGTAAGGTTAAAGTTCAATTTATTGCTTTAACTTCTTTCTATATACATATATATATATATGATATTTTATATATATATATATATTTGAGTTGTGCTATTTTTAAAATTAAAGCTGTAATCTAATATTTTATTTTCAAGGTTAGTTAGTATTGGGTTTTTTTTTTTATATAATTATATTTTTTGTTCGTAATAAGATTCTTAAGGATTTAACAGGAATATTTAATTAAAAAAAAATATTTTTAATATACCGTTATAATTTAATTAAAAAGTTTTTTTACTAATTTTTGTAAATTATATAAGGATTCAAAGATCGCAGAAATTTCAAATTAAATATAGGACTATATAAAGGATTTTCAAAGGACACAATATTGGTTCAACTGGTTTTTGACAACTGAATCTGACATGCGGTTAAAGTTGAAATAGATGTTTTAATCTTTGAATTAAATTTTCTCCAGTTATATTAAAAATTTTGTTTTTATTAGTAAATTCACGAGTTTAGAAGGATTGAATTAGGAAGGAATCATTAGATTCGCGAATTTAGAAGGAATGAATTAGGAAGGAAACTCTTATTTAAAACTGATCGAATCTTTGACCTATGGAAAGTTAAATTATTTTCAGATTTGCAAGCAAGTTATTTGGTTAGATGCATAAAAATAAGTTTGAACTTAAATTAAGATTTTTTTATATAAAACTATAAGTTTAAGGCTGCGTTATAGATTTGAGCTTGTTTGCGTTTGTAGCGTGTACAAGCTTTTAAACTTTTTTTGCCCTTGCATTAAGTTATATGCAGTTGCTATGTTAGGTTTATAATTAACAAGCAACTACACACGCTTGTATGAACTTGTAAGAGATTGTTGCTTATGATTCAAAATAATTTGATTTACAAGAGTGTGTAAAATTTTTGGGTTAGTTTAAGTATATAGCTTTTATTTGAAAAAGTGTGACAGTAAACAGGAGTCAAAATTTGTATATTAGGCTCCAAATATTATTCTTGAAACAAGACATAAATACCCTGTATTTCATTTTATTTTTTTAAAGATTAAAGAGGGGTCTTAGTCTTGTATACATTATCTATATTAAGTTAGTTTATTTACCGGGAGTTCGGAGGCGGCAGCTCTCCGAATATTACATATTAGATATATGGAAAACATAACAGGGGTAGTAGAAATACATTTAAATGAAATTTTACCTTGAAATAGTAAATAGCAATTAGAATTGCATTGAAAATGCTAGAAATTTAACCTCAATCATATTAATTTTCACAATTCCGTAAATTCATGACAAATTCGTTACCAAAGGACTGCGAGACATTTTACTGTATACTATTTAAAAAGAAATGTCTTGAATTGGTTTCCAAAAATTTTCTATTAATTACTCTCCAGAATTCTTAAAATTTTAGTTAAAATTAATCAAAATAAAAATTAATTTAATTATTTCATCCCTTATTCACTGAAAACTCTAATGAGGTTATTTAAACTTCCATATGAAAACGTTATTATTTTTACAAAAACGTATTTCATGAAATAACGGTAAATGCTTGTAAATAAAATTTAATACAATTTAATTGAAGCCCTGAAAATACATAATCAAATCTGGTACAGTTTTTCTAATAAGTATTCTAACAGTTAAAATATTTCAAGAAAATAGAGTGGGGTTATTCTAATTACGACCACTGTAGTTTGAAGTTCTTAGAATAAAATTCGTTTTATTTCTTAATATTATTTAAATTTTTAAGATTTTTAAAACTCTTAAAAATCTTCTCCAACGTAAAATAAAATCATCTCTATAACAGCTTCCATGATTCGGTATTTTTTTTTTTTTAGAAATTTAATTAAATTTTTTTATTTGATTACTAATCATACATATATATAAATAATTATAAATTAAAAAGATTAAGATTTCAAAGATTCAAAAATAAGCAATCATTAAAAACTCATACTAAATTTAATATTCTTCAATAAATTTATAATGTTTTTCTGATTTAATTTTAAATTGGAATATAATTCTGTTTTTGTTTCAAATAATAATTAGACATAAAAATAATAATGAATACAATTTCCTGTTCAAATTACAAATTAAAAAACATTAAGTAAAGAGAACATAAAAATATAAATACATGGTATATAAATAAACAAATAGTAATAATAATAATAATTAAAAAAAAAAAAATTTTAAAATAAACTTAATTAGATATTGCTTTTTTTTTTTTGAAACTATTCAATTTTTAACAAGGGCAAGAGCGCATATAAAAATCAAAAAGTTTTTAAAGGCGCGCATTTTTAAAAAGATAATAGTAAAAACAGATTTTGGATTTAATTTTGCAGTAAAATTTGTAAATCTTCTGCAGAACGCTTTCTTCAATTTTAAGGAATTTCTACATATAATTAAAAACAACCTTTCAAGAGCATTTCACTCAAGAAATTTTGTATGCTTAGATCTAAGTTGGAAAAATCCGTATGTCCAAATATTTGTCTAAATTATAATAATACGATCCAAATATTTGTCTAAATTTCGAATAGGAGGAAACCCTAACATTTTTTTAAAGAAAAGTTATACTCATTCCAAAAAAAAAATTTATCTCCTAAAACTTTTATATTTCTGCAGTTAAGCATTTGAGTAATAGGGGTGTACAAAATATTGCTTTTACAAAACGGTAAATTTAAATGTCAAAATGCAATAAGAAATTTAAATGTCGAATGTCATATACATTGAAACAATACTTAGTAGATCTTAATTCATATAATAACTATTTAATAAATTAAATACTCTATAGATTAGTTAAGAAATCTAGCAAGTAGTCTTTAAATTGTAACTTAGAAAAGATAATAAATTTAAATAAGTATATTGATCAATTAAGATACCTATCAAAATAGTTTTAAGATACAAATTTAGAAAAGATGTAAAAGATGTAAGATAAATGAAAATCAGCCCATAATCGCCCTGCAGCCGAGGGCTTTACCAATATTGCGCAATTCAGTGTAATACGTAATATTCAAATAAATAAATAAATATTCTTCTTATATCTTTAAGCTGAAATTTGTAGTACCTGTTACATAAAGCTGCAGCCATTACTCTTCATACCCTTGTGAAGGTAGTTTAAGGCTAAAGTTTGCACCAAACCTGGGTACCTGCCGTACAACTTCTTTCTTATTGTGAGAATAACTTAAAATCTATCGAAGCAGATTAACATTACTTAACTTTTTTTTTCAAAAATAATTAATTAGTTCTGCACAAATTATAGTTGGTCTATATTAAGCAGTTCAAACAGTTGCCATATAACTTATATTTTCTTTTAAACTTAACTTAGAGTCTAAAAAGTGGGGTATTTGTAATTTTGCCAAAAGTAGCCAGCTGGATTATATTTTTTTTTTCGAGGGAAATTGAAAGTTTTGAAAGCCATCTTTTGGAATTGTGCAGTGTCCCAAACCAAATCCTTTTTTAAACCAAACTTTAGGGGGAAGGGGGGGACCTGTGATACAAATGCAGAGCTTGGTTTGAGGATGGAATAGGAGGATTTCGTGGAGGTATCTTAGAATTTGTATAGTTTATTCTTCACTCTTCGTCTTTTATGTTAAGGGTAGTAGTGCTGTTAGCAAACCTATGGAGTTGATTCGACAAACGGATGCAACAAACAGACTGAACATACAACGCAAAACAATATTTTCATATTATTTTGAATAATGTTTTTTAAACATCATTTAAATGTTTTCAATTTGGTACAATTCTAAATTATAATTAGTATTTTTTTTCAAATTTATATTATTGAATTAAAATTTATTTAAAAAAATATAGTCATTATTAAGTATTTCAATATTATTGTATCCATATTATAATGGAAAAAACAATTATTCGTTTTGTTTTGTGGTAATTTGTTGAAAATTTAAAAATTTTAAAATAATGTTATTAAATAATAAAACAAAAATTAAGCAAATAAAGCAAAACTAGATGTATCTAAAGCTAATTGTTTTTTTTTTTTTAATTTACCACTTTCAGTATGACGTAAATGATTAACTCATTTAGAGTATATATTATAATAAACTAATTCAAATTGTCTCTATAGGCTAATAAATGTGTAAATTTTATTGTATTTTTATTTGGAAAATTTTTGTTTTTTTTTTTTTTGGGTGAAAATGTAATGGAAAATTTTAATTTCAATTTTCTGCAAATTTTTCATAGAAATTTAATTTAAATATGATGAATGATGAATAATATAAAATACAATTATAAAATAAAAGAGAAGTAATCGAATCGTTAAATTAAAATTATATTTGAGCTTTTATTTATTAAATTTGGTGCTAGTTTTATTTTTTTAATTAAAATTGATCATGTATGATGAAATTAAATATAAATTAATAATAGATTTATTGTTAATAATGTTCTAATGAATGTTTAATTGTGAAATAGAAGATAATAGAAATTGCTAATGGTACTTTAGCTATTGACGTTTGTATTTTATTTGGGTTGGTGACTAAATCCCCAAACCGAAATCCAGAAAGAAAAAATCCATAAATTCAAATTGTAACAAGATTCCAAGTTGTATTAAAATAAATATATTGCTAATGAAAGGAATATATTGCCCTTCTCCAAGAATACTCTGGAAAAGGGTATAATCATTCATTTATTCAGTCTGTTAGCCCTTGTGGATTTTTTTTTTTTGTGGATTTAGTCACCAACCCATTTTATTTTATTTTTTTATGTGGGAATGGAACGTTCGAAAGTCTCCCATTGAAACTGTGCGGTGTTTTTTTGGGTAGTGTGCGACTTTAACACACCAAAACCACGCACTTTTTGAACCAAACTTTCGGAAGCAATCCGTGATACAAATGTGCAGTTTGGTTACAGGGATGAGTATATGGAAGGATTTTGGGATTATGGGATTATTATATATAACATTGGGATTATGGAGAGGTTTGGGATTTTTGGATTATGGGGAGGATGTTAATATTCTTTTTAAATTTAACTAAGTCGTACACATGCGAGTTACCAACTTCAGAGAACACATTGTACGGGATATGGTTCCATAGCCTCAGCATGCATATTAACCAACGAGTTTCCATAAGCCGTGCTACGACGTTTGTATATTTAAGCTTCTTAACTATCTCTTTAAATCACCGATACAAAAATATATGATTACTCTCAAATAAAAATTATTACAAATTGAATTATTACTAAGGCGAATTTAGGTCTTATGCATCTAATAGAATCCCACGTATTGGAATAGTATGTGGAATTCACTAAGATCTACCCCAATTATAAAAACATAATTATGTTCAGTAATCTGTTCTATGGTATATAAACAAGCTGTGTTCATATGTTGCTTTATGACGGTAGAATTGACTTAAATAGCAAAATTTAAGTTTGTTACCTCTTTTTAACATGATCTTGTAAAATATTTCTTAAGCGGATCAATTGTTTTTTAATTTCAAAGGAGTTTACTTGAACTATTTATGCACTGCTGACTTCGTTTAATCCATTGCGATAAAAGATCACTTTACTTTTTAATTAAACCCCTAAACTAGGTTCACATCAAAAATTATAATATATAAACCGCAATGAAAACAAAAGTTATATCAAATGATTCGATGTGTTTTCAAAAGAGTGGAACACTGTAATTCAACAGACTATGGAAACGAGATTTAAACAAATGATGCGATACGTTTCCAAGAGGGTGTAACACTGAAAATTTCATCTACCTTCATCTACATCTACTGTTTAAGTTGAGCTATATTGATTTAACTCTAGCGACTGTTTATATCGTACCTATTTTTGGTTTAGAACTCAGATCTGTTTTTAAACGTTTAATGGAATTGAAAGTGTCATGGATAATAATGTGTTTTGGACAGTCTGGGTCAAAGTCCAGACTTATAATAAATTTATCACTAATTTATTATTATATTAATTCGTTATTTTAGTTTCTTTAAATTTTAACTTGTAAAATTAAGAATGTGATACCCCTATATACAACGGTAAGTTTCAGTATTAATGTCTCATTTGAAAGATCCTTATTCCAAACTCAGTAAAAGTGGAAAAAATTTTATTTTATTTCAATTCTGCTGCATTTGTCCTTTGCTTATATGGGTATATGAGCAAATTTAAATAATTTAATTTAAAATTATAACTCACAGATAAAAAAGTTACATATAAAATAAATATAATTTTCTATCAAATCTAATGTAAGGCGTTATATACAAGATATGGTGCTGTTAGTACTTTCGTAGGAATTGTAAGTGGAATTCATTAAGATATCATGGAATTCATTAAGATTTCATGGAGTTCATTAAGAATTATAATTATAAAGATTTTATATATTCGGTAACAGCATGTACACGGGATTCTTACTGTAAACAGTATTTTTTGTAAAAATTTGTATATATACACTTAGTTTTATTTGTTTTTTTATGTATGTTGTTTTTTAAATAACCACCTCTCACCTCACAGATAAAAAAATCACAAAATTTAACCCGGCAAATTTTATCGATATTATTGAAATTAATTAAGCTTTTTAAATTACATCCATTTTATTATTTTAAAAAATTATATAATGAAAATTACAAGTAATTATTAAAAAAATATAAAATCAACCTACAACAAAAACAAATTAATATATAAAACTTTTAAGTCCCTTTAGAGATTATATTAAAGTTCAAAATTTAATATTTAATTATAATAACACAATATTTTAAATGTTGGAATATTTAATTATAACTTATAGATAAAATATTATTTTTTTTTGTTGTACCTTGAAGGTGTTTTCAATAAATTTAAAATTTAATTGAATTAATCTATGAATAGTGTTTATTATGCAATTAATTAATTAATGTTGTATATGTAAGTATATTATTAGAATTGTGTGACTTTTACTAATTTAAAATTATATTTTATAACTAGACAGCAAATAAATTAGAAAGTTATATAATGCAATTATATGAGTAAAAACTTTAATAATTAATTAATTAATTTTTTTTCTTCTTTATTATTGCTGTTATTTTTTAATTAAAATTAATAGTTAATGAAGTTAATTAACGAATTAATTTTCTAAAAGTGTCATTTTTATAGTTTGTATTTAATAGTAAAAACAATGTTGAGAAGTGTGAATTATTGGGTATTGTACATGATTAATGACCATAACTAAATTTTTAATTTAAATGCAATTTTTTTAAAATCCTATTGTCCTTTTTAATAGAACCTTAATTTCACATTAATGCAAAATGTCCTGCAATTAAAACTTAATGTTTAAAATTTAAAAATTTCTAATGTTTCCAGATATAATTATATTTTTAATGAAGGCAATTTTATTTTATAGCTTTAACAATCTACCAGGGCAGGTTCAAAATGTATAATTTATTGTACAATTTATAATAATGTAAAATTTTATAATTAATATAACAGGCTAATAAGCCTGTGTAAACCATAGGAACATTTTGGAAACGGAGTTATATTATATTCGTGTTATTCGAATTGATCTTAATGAATTCCATATACAATTTAAATTGCAAAAATTACTAACATTTTTAATTAGAATTCCAATAGTTTTTCTTCTAAGGGTATTTTAAAGTCTTTTAAGGTATAAAGAGTACTTAAAATATTTTGGTTTTGTGAGACTTTAATTTACTAAAGACTAAAACCCAATTCTCTCCACTTTAGTAGGATAAAACACCCTATACAGGAGAGTAAATACATGAATATTGCTTGAAAAGTATCATTGTTAGAGGAAATACCGTTAAGTTTTTAAAATATAAATAAGTTATAAGTTATTAAAGATCAAATATGTATAGGAAGAGATTTAAGAATTTGATGGTGAATTAAGGAGGAATAAAATAATTCAATTTTTATAAATTGCAAAATTTTGGAAAATGCATGTGGTGAGTTCTAGTTCGGGTAGCCTCTAAAGTATATAAAAACTGTTGAAGTTGTAAACAAACAAGTTTTACGCAAAAATAGTTGAATGGGATGTGACACCTTTGCTTAAAAACAAATAACAAAAATTAGAAAATACCTAAAAATTTTAATCAAACTTCATGAATAAATCTTAAAATTCCTGAATTGTACTAGTTTTGACACCTTTTCTAGGTACAAATTAATTGTTTTAATAAAAAAATTATTATAACTTAATATATAAAACATTTCTAATTAATAGCATATAAGTAAATAAGTTGGGTCTTAAAGCTTATAAAATCATAAGAATGAATACAATAACTATATTATAAAAGTCGTTTTAACCATACCAACATGCTTAACATGTAATTATTTTAAAGATTAACTTTTGATTTCTATGGTAATTTGTAGAATAGAAATACACTATTTTCTTTAATTAAAAATTCTTTAATTTTTTTTATAAAGAATGAATATAACAGTAATTGATTTAAAGCCTTTAGAAGCTTTTATGCTAGCTTTAATTCGTGATCACTACTAAAATTTTTAATATTTACCATTTTTTATATCCATTTATTTTTATTTCCTTAATACCATCATAGGTAGCACCACAGATTAACAAAAACGATAGGTGATTGCTTTCATTCGGCCAACTACATGTGGCACATCATATACCTACCAAGAGAGGCTGTAGGTTATACAGTTAAAAACTGAAATTAAGCCTAAGTTACAACCAAGCGGATGAAGATTAGAATTTTTTTTTAAATTATTGTTTTCCTCAAACCAGGTTGCGAGATCCTGAGAGAACAGCACTATCATCAAGCCCTTGTTGGTTATTATAATGCGCAAGCATGTATATGATGAGCAGCTTGGGTGCTTATCCAATTATTTAGGGAGTAGGAATCTGCCACTTCAGTGGGGTTTGTATTTAAGTTTAAACTGTATGTGGAACCTGTGGTATAGACTGGCTTAACATATATTCTTATATTCTGTCTGGCTTAACAGTTGAACATGCATGTATATGTATTTAAAAAAAAATGCCTTTTGAATGATTTTGCCTCCTTTTAGGAATAAGAAATCAGTAACATCTAATTAATCTAATTGCTCTTCAGATTACCGATTTATAATAAAACCAAATCGGTTTATTATTAAAATACAAGTTGTGCAACAAAACTAAAGGTTGATTTCTTCGTCCTTTTAATGAATATTCCATATTAATTCAATTAATTTCATAATTCAAAGTTAATGAAATACATTTAATTAACTGTCAGAATTAGCTGTTAGAAATATTTACACCTTAATTTCCCTTTTAATTTCCTTTTCTGTGTCAATATAATTTTCTTTAGAAGTAAATTTTTAATAAAGTTTTGAAAGCTTAAATTTAAAAATATTGTATTTGTGCTTCTAGTATAGTTATTGATGTTATAAGTTGTTCTTATTATTTTTGTTTATTTGCCCCAATTTTCTTGTCACGTTTCGTAATTACATATTTTTATTTTCCCCATATTTGATTATTGTTCAAAAGACAACAAAAAAAAGGGCAAAAAAAAAAAATTTACTCACATACGAAAAAAACGACAAAATACGATAAAAAAAAATAAGTAAAAAAGTAAATGAAAAGGTGATAAAAAAATATTTGTCTCATTCTCTATACTTTTCTATTTTTTTTTTTGTATTCACACCATATTTTTATTAATATTTAGTATTTACTTATTTACATTCATATATATATATATTATATACTAAATATATTAATAAATACAGTCAATTAGAATGTACATATATTTTTGTATATACAGAGTGGCACGGAAATAAGTTTGGTCATTTAAGTGGATGATCTAGAGAAGATTCAAATAAATAGCAATAACTTAATAAAGCCGCCTCCATTTCTATTCATTTCCGAGATACGTTGACTCAATGCTTTTTCATATTCAAAAAACATTTGGTATTCTTTTTGCTTATATACCAGCCAACGAACGTAGATAAAAATGTTATTCTATTGCCAACCCTAAAATACTCATGGAAACCTTTTATACAATATCAGAACTATACAAGTCATATCGATTTATTTAAGCGATTTATCCGATGCTGATCCGATTCATACGCTTGGGAGTTGGAGTTGGAGCTTCACTGACCTGGAATGAAATTTTGTAACATTTAATAGTTTATACCAGCTAAATCGATTTATTTTATCATCTTATTTGATTCTGATCCGATCCGTACACTGGAGCCAATACCTTTAATCATATCTTCATTGATGTGTTTCAAGCGCAGGAACAATTTTATGGCATCGGAGTGAGTATTGTTTATACAGGACGTTCCAAAAAAAAATTGTTAAAAATTGTTTAACTCACATTATTCAAAACATAATGGTACTTCTCCAACTGAAAATTTTCAATTTGATTTGATTTGATTAACGGTATTTCCTAGCTTCTCCACGATCATTTTGTATAACATCCACATTTATATAACTTGAAAACTGTAGTTGCAAAACATTAATTTTAGAACACCCTGTACAACCTTACTTAAAACACAGATTTGATTTGATTAACGGTATTTCCTTGCTTCTTCAACATCATTTTGTATAACATCCACATTCATATAACTTGAAAAAACTGGTTATAAAAAATTAATTTCAAGTTGTTGATTTCAGAACACCCTGTACAACAATACTTAAAACACGTTTTCCTTTATAAAATAGGAAAATTTTTAAAAGCTTGAAATTTAATTTAAATTTTGAATTTTTAGATACCATTGGTTTTTTGTATTCATGTTGATGATGGTGATGTTGATGATGCATGACTCATTGATGTTAATAATACTGTTGAATTGTGATATTAATAAAATCATATGACAAAAATAACAACTATACTGAGTATTGACTACTGACTAATTAAAAACTATGTCAATGGGGAAAGGAATCAAAACAAAATAATATCAGGAGTTCGAACTTTATTTAATTTTTTTTATGAAAAAAAACACACTATAATTCATAATATAACTAAAGTATAAATGTCAATTCATAGTATATAATATGTACATAGCTATTTTATTGATTTAATCCGCGAATATTTATTTATTTTTTTTTTTTTTTATTATCATATTTTTAGTTGTTTCCGTTTTTTTTTACTTTTGCAAAAAAAAAACGTGATAAAATTCCATATAAAGTAATTTTCATTTGAGATAACAATTATTTAAAAAAAATTAAAAAAAATATTAAGTAAACGTGATTTGTTTAAATTTATGAGTATATGTAGTTTATTTTATTGGAATGAATTGAAAATAACGAATCATACAGACATGTCATATGTATGATAATTTAAAGTCTGGAAAGTTCTTTTGAAATTGATATTTTTATTATTTGAATAAAATTAAAAGCAATTATAATATTAGGTATTATTATATTTTAATTGAATTAGTAAAAATTAAATTATTTTATTATATAATATATGATGATTAACAACTTAAAATTATATAACAGAATCTAACTAATTAAATTTTAAAAATTTGGCGGTTATTTTAATTATGATATAACATTTTTTAGTAGGTAAAATAACCTGTTATATTATATATGTAGAACGTGATTGATTGGTAACGAAAACTTTATAATTTATTAATCATACCATTTGCAGAATTTGAAAAATAGCTGAAAATAAAACTTGTTAGACTTAACGTAGTTCAGACTATGCATTTAGTTTATTTTGACATTTGAAAAATTAAATATTTTTTTATTTGTCAAAATTAGCGTATTCGTAATTATAAACATTTAGCTGTAAATTCTGCTTACGTGTATTGAAATACAGAATTTCATTATAACAATAGAAATTTACAAAAGAATTGTAGAATACTAAAGCTACCAACACTTTAAGTTTTCTTGATTTGGAGAAAAACAAGCTTTAAACAAGTTTCATTTTGACAGAACTTTTATGTAAGATTGGTTGAAAGAAACATAATACAGAATTATTTTTGTGCTTAAACGTATGGCACTATCAATTAATAAATTTTAAAAATTAATTAGGTAGGTACTTATATTTATAAATATAAATATGTTTATAATACAGCAATTGGTGAATTGGTATAAATTATAATGAATGCGAATTGAAATATGTATTAAGATTTAATAACCTGTGTGTTTGGATACATTAATATTTATATTAAAAAAATTTAAATATAGAAACACTTTTATTTGAAAACAAAAAACTATTTAGTTTTATTAATTACCAAGTTACCAAGTTACAAATTAACACTTTAACTATTTTTCAATTTTGACAAAAAATATTTAGATATAATGTAAATTTATTTAATTCGTTAGTGTTAAATGCATTTTAATTAACAATTTTTATTTATTTATTTTCTTTTCAATTCTAACTCTTTAAATATTGAAAAAAAAATATTGTAACTTTACCTTGTCCTCACAAAAATTCTTACTGCCCTAATTTTTTTTTAAATACATAGATATATCTATCTCATTCGTTCATTTATATATGAACCAATTAACATAAGTTTTTTATGCATTTTGTTGGTGATTAAACATCTCAAAATTTGACAAAAATCAATTTATTATTATTCAATAGTCAATACTTTATAAAAACGCAAACACACGATCCAACTTCCATTCAACAAACATATTTATCCTTTTCACTAACCGCTTATAAAAAAATATAATATGTAGTTATTGTTTCAGCACCTGAGATTTTTGCATATGGCATTTCTCCGGCGCACAGAAACTCAAAAAATGTGTATTTTTGGCGATGTCTGCCTGTGTGGCTGCATGTCAAACTGTGCACATTTGCACATCCTAAGCGAATAAACAGAGTATTTTCAAATTTTGTTTTGTTCTTGTTGATGAGGCATTCCAAAATTGAAACTGGAAAAAAATTTACGTCCAACTTTCAAAAATGGTGTTGCAAATCATCAACACAATAACGAGTTACTTTATCTTAATTTTAAGTTTCATATTATGATTTTCCTGTAATAGCGATTGGTTTTGTGGCGGACACACCGTATTTGTTTTTATAAGTTTTAATTAAAGATTAGTTTGTGCATGAGTAGCCAATATTTATTCAAGTTAAAAGCAAACTTTCTTTAAACAAACATATAATAGCTCTATATAGCGTTGGAAGCTTTATGCTAATAAACAACCGCATTGGTAATTCATTAACAAATTTAAATTAAAAAAAAAAATGCTGAATTTCATGCATACAAAATTGATGAGACTTTATCATTTTAAGTGAAAATTTAGTACAACCATCTATAGATTCACAGACTATATTACTTTAATATTGTATCGTATAAGTACTGTACCTATATACTATATAAGTACTACCAACATGATGTCATATGATACCATATGATTTTGTACGATGGTATGACATTTCAAATAACTAACTATAATAGTCATATCATAACCATCATTCGTTATCATTTAAAAATTATTCGTCAAGTTATAGGCATATGAAACAAAGCGTACATATCATATGATATCATTGTATCGTATAAGTACTGTACCTATATACTATATAAGTACTACTAACATGATGTCATATGATACCATATGATTTTGTACGATGGTATGACATTTCCAATAGCTAACTATAATAGTCATATCATAACCATCATTCGTTATCATTTAAAAATTATTCGTCAATTTATAGGCATATGAAACAAAGCGTACATATCATATGATATCATACATACAAGCAAATTAAATTGTAAAGAAAATAAAGTAACTAAAATCTAAAATTAAAATGAATTTAAAAATTTCAGAATCAAACATTAAAAGGTAAATGCATACATTTACATAAAATGTGCGTATGATAGGTTATTATATGACATTTAAAGTTAGGGTTATGATTTTGTATCTATATCTTATTTTATTATATCGAATATTTATCGAAAGTTCAAGTGTGACATTATATGACTATTATAGTTAGGTGCTTTGGATGACTGTTTTCTGGACGATGCAAGTCGAATCGTGTAAAAAGACCGGTATGTCTGTCTGGTCAATATAACAGTACTCATTTTTGGCTACAAATATATATTAATAAACTGAACGAATTTATACGACATAGTTGTGATAATTGCTTATTCCTTATGTGTTATCTTTGTATTTTTATTTGATCGTTTTTTTTTTCTTATAAGTGTACTTAAAACGTGCGAGAATCAAATAAATTATATTTTAACACTTTTTTTTTCTCAATATATATATTTATATTGACTTTGTGTACAAACAAATATGTATGTATAAACAAACTATAGTCATAATATATTGACCAAATACTCGTATCATGTAAATTACAAAAACAAAGTGTAAATATTAAATATCAAAAGATCATTATTATGCATGTTTAGGAAAATGTTTAACAACATTTCCAAAATAAAGAATATGTTCATTAAATATAGAATGAATACAATTTGTATGAAAATCTAGAAATTCTATACATATACATTCATAAACAATATATATACATATTATGTACATGAATATAGTATATACATAAGGTACCTACCTAAATAGAAAGAATAAAGTTATAAAAGAATATTAAGCAAATAGAATAAGTAATTCATTACTTTGTTGAGCGGGTAAAAATTCAAATTAATACAAAAGATACAAAAAAAAATAAAAAAATAAAAATAAGCAAAAGAATAAAAAAAAAAAACAACAAGAATAAAACACAAAAATAAATAAATCAACAGCTGAAAATGTAAAAATTCTTTGCAAATAATATATTCAAATTGAATTAATTATGTAAAATTGTTCTTGTCAACAATAAGAAATAAAATTTAATTATTACAACTGACACGTATTTTGGTATTATAATAATAAAAAAAAAAAAATAAGTTTTTAAAAACAATTGTATTGTGTGTTTCATTTTGTTTTAAGCTGAAAACCCAATGAACGCTTTGCTTGCTTCGCATGAAGCATGAAGCAGAAAAGCAAGCAAAATAACTATGATCCAATGAAAATTTCAAAAGAGAGATTTTGAAATATTTCATAAGTCAGTTTTTTTTATGGTTGTTTACAGAGGGAACTATTATTTGTCAAAAATAAAATATTTTGTTGCATATGAAATAATATATTTAATTGCCATATACGCGTTAGAAGCAAGCGAGGCATGCAAAGCGTTCATTGAGCCTTCGTCCTTAAATCTCTTGTTTATTTAAAACTACATTCACACATATATGGTGAACTATTCATGTACAATTATTGAAATAATTTCAATAATTCTTGAAGGAACACCAAATGACAATTAAACTGTCAAAATGACTTGAATGAAAAGTAAGCAAAGTAACTATGATCCAATGAAATTTCAAAAGAGACATTTTTACATATTTCATAAGTCAGTTTTTTTTATGGTTGTTTACAGAGGGAACTATTATTTGTTAAAAATAAAAATAAAACATTTTGTTACATATGAAATAATATATTTAATTGCCATATACGCGTTAGAAGCAAGCGAGGCATGCAAAGCGTTCATTGAGTCTTCATCCTTAAATCTCTCGTTTATTTAAAACTACATACATACATACATGGTGAACTATTTCTGTACAATTATTAAAATAATTTCAATGACTTTCGGAGGATCACCAAATGACAATTAAACTGTCATTTAAACTGTCAAAATGACTTAAAGTTTTCAATTGAAATTAAATCTATTTGTACTTTATCTGTGATATAAGCGTACTTTATCTTATAATTCAAATCAAAAAACTGTTGGGTCTATTTCATCCGGATCGTAAAAATCGGCTATGTAGAAAAATTATATAGGGTACAATGGGGTAGATTTGACTGTGGCTTTTTGAGATAACATTGAAACCTAATTTGGATAGTTCTAAACTATGTATTGAACAACTATTTTAAAATATTAGATTAAAATATTGTGCTTTTACAAATATTATGTCAAATTTTCCCCAGTTTACTATACAGGCTATGTAGTGCTTTAAAATTTTAAATTCAATTTTAAATCATTTAGAAGCATATTTCGGAATTTGTGATCTTATCTTCTTTGAACCTATCGATCTCTATTGAGAGGTATAAATATAATTCTTCTATTTAAGGTTAAACTATTTAAATTGAGTTATCCTTGCTCTTGAGTTACCAAGACAAACACCTTTTCAGATTAAGATTGGTTAACATTTGAGAATAGGATTCCCGAACTTATTAAATATGTTTAATTTTTTTACTGTACAGTGTAATTGAGTTCAAAAGGTTTAAACCTTGAAGAAGCATTTGCATTCCATCTGCCTTAATACCAAATTCGATTCGCATTAAATAGTTTTTGAAAATTTATTTTTAGTTAAGCATGCGTTTTATAGTAGAAGGTTTGACTAAGGTTAATAATCATCTGTTATATAATATATGTATCTCCTTCAATTAATTAATACTGTAACAGTTTACTTTAACTAGAGTGTTGAAATTTTGAATTGTAATCATAATCAATTTGTAATTCAATCCTTTCCTCTCATATACTTTATTATAATTCAGTTTAGTTGAATTAATATATATAAAACTACTTTTAATTAGTTGTTTTGCAGTTCATTATATAAATCTGAATAAATTACCACCACACATCGAACTTCCAGTATGGGTGAATCTCCCACTTTACGTAGACCTAAAAAAAAAAGAAAAATTGTATCCAATCATGTAACTAATATTCAAAACTACTTAAATAAAATTAATAATATATTATTAAATTGGTATTTTATTTAATTATATGTACTTAATATTGTTCTATTATAATGTACGCTATTATAGTGTTCTCTAAAGTTCTCTATACATTATAATAATGTTCAATTTTAATTGTTAATAATGGAATAGAAATTAAATAAAATTACAGTAATTACGGTATTGTAATTACTGGGGTGTTTTTTTTTTTTTTTTTTATTCAAATGCTAAATTCCTATGTAATTAAATTATAAAAATAGAATTTATACAATATATTTAAGTTAATATGTTTTCTATTAAATATTTATAAATAATTAATTAAAAATATTGTTCGTACTAATTTATTTATTTATTCTATATACATATATACATATTTATATGTATCTATGAAATTGTAAACGAAATTAGAATAGCGGAAATATACTTTAAAAATTTAAAACAATTGATTATATTTTTAATTATTATTTTATGTAGAATTGTTTATTAATTTAAAAGTTCATAGTTCAAATAATTAAGAAAATCTCCATAAAGTATAAGGTATACGATTAAAAAAATCTGCGAGTAGTTTAAAATATTGAATAATAAAAATTATAAGAAAATTGCGGGATACTTATAGTAATTTTCAAAATAAATCTTTTATATATTTAAGACCAATTTGATTAAAAAGTCGCTTAAAAAGCCGATTGTTTTTAGAAAGTAGTTTAAAGGGTGCAGGGTCAGAACTCCCTTATACAGTTCTCAGCTTAAAAATTATTAGTAATATTTAAAAAAATATAAATTTTAATTATATAATATCAGTGACATTTTGGGGTTGGATTCGAAATCAGAACCATATTTTACATTTGAATGGCTTTTTTGCAAAAATGGTAATCCTGATTTTGCAATCAAACTCTCGCATACATGAATTCATAAATACTCTAGAAAATGGGTTAACTTTGATTTTCAACAAACCTAAATATACTTCCTAATATCGTATCTTACATAGATAAATGTAAAAATACATATTGTTGTACATCTAATATTTTGCTTTTATATATTTTTGTATTATCATACTTTAAATTATAAAGATCAGAAACGACTTTCAGATTATATTTCAATATTATGACTTTAATATATTACGCTCAATCACAAAATTTAAATTAACGATATTACTCAAAATTTAATAAAGGGAGTTATAACTCACTTAATGTGTCATAACTCCCTAAAGGGTATTACAACCCACTTGTAAAGAGACTTATGTCCCACGTAAATATTTTAATGACCCTGGGAGTTCCGACCCTGCACCAGTTTAAAATTATTGGGTACTAGTAGGGCTCAAACTTTTTTTTACAAAAGTGTAAAATGATTAAAGCCTACTTAATAATTTCTTCCAATATTTTGTTATCTAAGAGTTCTATACAGGGGCGCAAAATAATTCATCATTAGTATTATATAATTTTAGTTAATTTTATTAAAAACTAGCGAGGTTGCTCCACGGGTTCGAGTAGTTGCCATACAACTTGCTTTTTTGAATGAGCCTTACTCTATACCTAATAAAGCTTAATGTCTGAAATTCCTAAATAGACGTGAACCTAAATGGCTAATGTCTCAATAAAATTTAGTTGGTGTAGTGGAAGAGGTTAGAAGAAATGTTGCCTTTGAACTCATGTTCTCTTTCGTACATAACTAAAAGCCTAAGTAAGTTGTATATTTTAAATTTTGTCAAATAATCAGATTATTATAATTTGGGTATCCAAGAGTTGATACAGTCTAATGCACTACATTATTTCTCGTTAAATTTAAATATAAATTATTATAAAAAAAAAATTATATACAAAAATTTATTAATCACTTGTTTTATATGTTAAAACAATTTAAAAAATTAAATTATAAAATTAATTAATGAAATACAAAATTATTGTATCAACTACCAATGTAGTATGAAGTATAGGGGATTGTTTATAAATAAATAAAAAATAATTAAACTCCACTGATTATCCCAGAATACTGTCTGAGTTTGATAAAGTAATTAAATACAAGGTTAATGGGATCAAATTCCCAATATCCAATTAATTATTCCAATTTTTTTCGTATTGATATCCAATATTCTGATATTCTTAGTAAATCTTTCTTCTCCTTCTTACATGTAATTTACCCCATTTCAAAACATATGATTTTCAGTACACAAAATTTCCCCTTAAAATACAAATTTTTGATACCATATTTAAAAAAAAAAACTTCAATCAAATTCAAAATATAATTTTAATATAATATTACATAATAATACTAAGTCTCCCTATAAACTATAAAGAAAGTTATACATGGGATCATAAATAAAAAAGGTGACATGTCACAGCTCCCTTTGTCATAAGTCCCTTAGGGAGTTATGACACTTTTTTTCAGAGGGACTTTTGACACACCTAAATATTTTATTAAGTGCCATAAGTCCCTTAAAGAGAATTATGACGAAAAAAGTTGTTATATTGATGGATGACGATATGCAATCTTTTCCAGGAGTTTAGCCAAACGGTCCAGAATTTTGGGGATAATATATTTCCTTTCTCAGAAATATAGAGATTTATATAACTTAACTTAGTTTCTAATATAGAATCTAACACTCTGGATATGCATATAGACAGCACTCTGGAAAAAGGAACAACTTTCCAACACTCTGGAAAAAGGAAAAATTAACAACTTTTTTAAGGGACTAATGTCACTTTGTGTTATTTTACGGACTATAGTCCCTAACGGACTTATGGCAAAGGGAGCTGTGACATGTCACCATAAAAAATTTTTAAATTTGATATTATTAATTCTTATCAAATTTTAAATGTTATGTATAACACATTATCATGTAATACTTATTATGTATGTATATATTTCTGTTATTATGTTGCAAACGAAGGTCATTTATGTGGAATTTTAAATAGATGTGTTTTTTTTTTGGATTTTTGGATTCCCTGAATCATTTATTAAATATTTGAGAATGGTTTAAATTTTATTACAAAATATATGATAAGAAATTTGTTTATAAAATAATTAGTTTTATTAAATATTTGTTAAAAATATCATAAAATTTAATTCGAGTAATAATATTTTAACAAAATTAAGTTGATTTTATTAATAATTAAACATTGTTAAGTTTGTTTTTTAAAAGAATTTTATATTCTATAATTAGAGTGATTAGTACCTAGAGTAATGTACAAGACGTTTTCTGAATTTGAAGTAATTTTCTTTAATATTATTCTTTGTTACAATACTGTCACTTTTGGCAAATGACTAAAATTATTTTCAATTTTGTTAAGGCTCGATCAGTTCGATGCAGCAAATGATGAATAATAGCGCTGAAATGAATACTTCCGTAGAATTGTACTGAATGTTTTGCAGCAAGATTTTATATTTGTAGACTTAGAAAAAATTAATTTTTCAAAATACAAAATTTTTAATTTTGGCAATAGACTCAGCCCTGATGCAGCGCAGACATTACGCAGCCATTAAAAACAGTTTTTAACATTTAACTTTTTCGCTTTCTCTACTTATTCAAATGTCAAATAATTGAGTTTTGAAAAATAAAAAAATATATCAGAATACAAATTTAGTAAAGTTATTAATTTGTTTTCTATATAGGGTTAAATAATATCAAACCATTATTCAAAATAGTTATAGAATAAACTTTAAACTATTGAATATTTTTGAATTCATAAAATTTGTAAACAAAACAATACCAAAAGACGCTGTCATGTACATTTAATTGCAGACACTCTTTTGTTGACTACGAATGAGAGAGCGAAACGAGAGCGAAGTGAGAGCGTCATTTTGATAGGCTATTATGTTGTAAAATTTATAAAGCGATTTACTAAAGCGTTTGAGAAAATAAATCAACTTAATCAACAAATCGCTTTAATTTGTTAAATAATTTTAAAACGCTTTAGTCAAGTGAAGGGGCGGGGCACAATGATTAAAATTCAAAAGTTCAATATCTTAAAAAGATTTAAGTTTTAAAGTACAGCAAAATTTCAAAAACAAACACTAACTTACTCACACGGTTACACGTTACTTACACATACAATGAAAAATTTTTTTTAAATATTCAGTAATGTCTTACTTAAAAATGTCATCTGTCATCATTCATCATTTTAAATTTTACTTAATTATAATGGAATTTATATGGATTTTTTTGAACATTACCTATAGAGTTTTTGTTATTTTTATTATTTTATTTATATAAGTATGCAATATATTGCCATAAAATGATGGTTCTTTGATTTATTTGAATTTTAAAAGAATTTCTTTAAATAGAGGTACATATATCAAAATTTTATTAATATTATATATTTATAGTTTTTGTTGTCCATTTTCTTTTTACATTCCTTTAGGAAGTATCTGGCATTCAATAAATCATTTGACTATAAAAATCTCACATTTGTTAAAAATTATTTTGACTTTCATTCAGCCATTCATTGCTCGACCATAGTTGATGTGTGACATTTACACAAATTTTAAATTTTGTCCGCCATCTATTATCTTCCTCAAGAGTTATATGTATTTTTATAAAATCTTATTTGACATTACGATATATTAACTATTTTGTATAAACTCCTATCTATACATACGTATACTTTAAACAATTTTACGATACTTTTTGTTTTTTAAATATGATCTGACTGGGGTTTAAGCTTAAGATCACCCAATTTAAAGGTCGGCAGCTTAACTACTACGTCATTGGCTAGATATAACAAAATATAGTTACTTCAGTAGTCCAAAACTGTGGCGGCAAAAGAATTTTTCCAAGGAATTGTTCTTTAAATAATTTTTGAATTATATATAAATTTTTTCAAAGATCACTCGTCCTCTATCCGCGTGGCTTTGGGTATCAATAAAAACAAGGCATTGAATATAGATATGTGAACTATAATATGATTTAAGTTTTAATTAATATAAATATTTTGAACTAAAAAACCGGACCTAATTCTGAAACTAAAATTTATAATGTCTATATTAATTCTTTAATAAATGCTGTTTAATAAATTATAAATTCACATTAATATTCTATAGACTGCTAACGTACTGTCAAGTTACATAGGTACAAAATTTGCCTATTTATTTAACAAACATTAGTATATCTATATGTTTACATGGGTTGGGTACGTAATCCTAAATCACAAAATCCCGAACACAAAATCTCAAAACACAAAATCTCAAATTACAAAATGCCAAATTGCGAAACTTTATTTTTTATTCCTATAAAAAATGAATTCTTTTTTATTTTAGAAATTGGTTAATTCAGGGCTAGTTAGAATTACCAATTTAAACTTTTGCTTAGGAAATTCAAGTTGGGATTTTGTGACTTGAGATTTTGGATTTTGTGATTTGGGATTTTGTGATTTGGGTTTTTGAGACGTTCCCCGTTTCCATAAACTTAAATATATATATTGGCACCTTTTATACATATACATTAAAATACAGTTTCATACAATTAACCAATAAACCTTTAAAAAATACTAAATTTAATATTTTATTTACAGGAGAAAAATAATAGTGTATGTAGATATATTTTAGAAACTTGTCTGCTTATTGTATATTTTATTTAACAAATTATAATAATTTTTATTTTAAATTTAATTTTAATTTTAAATTTGAATTTGAATTTTTACTTTTAATTAAATATACGAAATTTTTATCATTTTAACGAAAAACTCTGATTTTCTTGAGTTTCATTTTTCTATTTAAAAAAGATTTCTATCTAATTTTTTTCCAACTATTATGTATTGAAATAAAATTTTTAAGTAAATATTTATTTTAAAAAAAGTTTAATACAAGTACATACATATATATATAATATAAAGAAAATATACCAAAATCACGTGTAATGTGATCTGTCGTTTTAAATTTTCAACTAAAAAAACAAAAAACAAAAATAAGAAAAATAAAATTTGAAAATAAGAAGAAATTTGGTGTGAATTTTAAATTAAAATTTTTTTTTACAAAATCAAATTTAGTGAAAAGTTTTCTAATTGGATTAAATCTCCAAAATTGATTAAAAAAAAAAAATAAAGGAAAAGCTTTTTTTATTTAAAAAAAAAATTAACAAAATTTAATGAGTGAATAAGTTTTTTTTTTTTTTTTGAATTAATTTGAATCCAGTTCAAGGTTGATTAAATATTTGAATAAGAATTTAGTTATTTACTATCAAATTAAGTACATTAAAATTAATGTGTATAAACTTAATTAAGGTAAACTAAAGTAAACTTTTAAAGCGTTTGATTAAAAAAAAAGTTTTTAAAATTTTTAGAATTTTTTTGATTTAATTGAAGTTTTACAATCACACCACAAGTGTTGTTTTAAAAAAATTTGGTTATATATCACAAGTTTTTTAATTAGAGGGAAAGTGTTATAATTGGACTACTTCTTATTTGACCGTATATTATATGTATATTATCACCTTGATTCTTTAAAGCGTAGCATACGATGAATATCACAAAAGTGATGATTGGCTATTGTTGAAGGCTTAAAAGTGTTATTGACGCCATGTTGTCAATTTGACGTGATGTCAGTTGGAAAAATCATCACTTTTGGCAATTCTTGAAGGCCCAGCATACGAAGTGATAGCAATTTGGTATATAACTTCTAAATTTGCCTATGAAGGGGTATAATGTCTAGTTTTTTCTTTAAAATTTTATATTTTAACAATTCAAAAGAACTTGAATTAATTCTTATACTTCTTCTAAAATTCTGTATTTATTTTTTTTACATATTCAAAAGAATCATACAAATAAAAAAAACTAATACATATTTGTGTTTATAAATTTTGACAACAACAAAAATTCAAAAGTAAAAAAAATTCCAACTTTGCAAAAATGACATAACCTCAAAAAAAAAGTCTTCAAGAATAGGCAAACGTGATAATTTTTTTGTAGAGGAGACGCGCTGAGAAGTGATAAGCCTTCAAGAATCGAGTTGTATATTTACTCTTAGATTGTACTTTTTATTTTAATATTTTAAATTTTATCATAATTCTTGCAATTCTTCATCAAGAAGCTATTTTTATATATTAATTTTTAGTTCCATATTAGTATTTTTAACTTTAAGAAAGAAATGTACCTATGTATATTTTCTACGGCTAAGTGGAGTATACATTGTCATTCATGAATGTCATTCTATGGATAATGAATTTTAAGGCTGTACACTTGTAATAATAAATGTCATTCATTCAAATTTTTATTTTAAAGTCAAAAATAAGATAAAATTTTTAAAACGATAATAAATTAAAAGATTGTTCTCTAATTTTTATTTATATCATATTTACTTGTATTCAAAATATTATTAAATTTTAAATGATGAAATGACAATCAATTTTTACTACATAAGAGAACACTATACATATAAATATATATTGAGTGTATACATATAAATATGTATGTCATTCTTTGGCTGCAATGATAGTGTACACAAAAAAGTGTGAATGTCAATCGTAGAGTGCATGACAGTAAAATCAAAAAATTTTTAATTTCCTCATTCAGAATGACATTCTTTCAGTCAGAGGTGTACACTATGATTTTAGGCAAAGAATGACAATGAATAATTTACTTGGTTTTTTTTTAACTTTGCTCAACTATGAGATTCTGTGACTCATAAATCTTAAGTATAACTTAAGAAGAATTCCTGAGTGGGACATGACAATTCTTTGGGTTTAAGATAACTGTAATTTTTTTCCTTTTCTATTCCTTTAAAAGAAGAATTCTTAATCAATGGTATAACTGATGTCAGTTTTTTGGAATAGAAATTGTAATCCACAAGTTCAATCTCATAAATTTTGCAATGATATTAGAGATGTAATTGCATATTGTTTCAAATGTTAGATGTATAATTTAAAATAAATAAAATTTTTGAGCTGTCAGTTTGATTTCATTTAAATAAATATAGGTATATGCAATATTTAGAATAATAGTGAGTCAAGATATATTAAATGCAAATTAAAAGTTTTTTTTTTTTAAATATTGGAAATATATATAATGACACATGACAATTCCTTGGGTTTAAGATAACTTTAACTTTTTTCCATTCCTTTATAAAGTCCTAGGGCATTCACCAAGCCTACTTTGACTAGGTTTCAATTTCTACCAAACGTTATATTCACTAAGCCCTTGATTACTTGAATGTTGCTATTGTATAAAATTTTAAATACACAAATTTTATTTTTTTACGCCATTTATTATCTAACACAAGAGTTAGTATTATATATATATATGTTATAAAAATTAATTAAATCTTATTTTATATTACGATATAACTATATATACAATTTTACGATATCTTTTATTAGAGATCTTTCCAGAGAACTAAATATTTCCAATAAACTGGACTCCAAACTAGGTCGTTGTCAAATCCATAAATGTTATTCTTTCTCGGCTCCCGATATTTTTTACTTTTTTGTGAAACTGGGATAAAATACTAAATATTTCTCATACTTTTGCTTAAGTTTTTTTTTTCTGAAAATTAAATTTGATATACAATTAATTTATTATTTAAATTATTTTTAATGCACTTCATTATGCATTAATTTTTAAGCTTTAAGGAATTACAGATTTTAAAAAATTAAACGATTTTCATTCATACGAATTTTAAATTAAAAATAAATAATATAAACAATTTATAGAAAATGTAATATAATTAAAAAATAAATTTTAATGAATGTTCTTTATTATTCTGACAGATGATATTTTATATTATATTTAATAAACAATGCAATAAAGTAAATTGATAACTGATTCTTAAGGCGAAGTCACATGTGACAGTGCAGTATGAAATTAGCTGCAGAACTATAATTTAATTGAAACAGAATAATTATAACAGAAACTTTTTGAATATAACCTTAATATTTAAATAGTACTAGTTTTTGCATTAGTTTATTGATTGTTAATATTAAATTAGATTGAATGGGTGTCCAACTGTAGATGATCATGAAAAAAAAATGGGAACTTGTTTATCTTTAAATCTACACTTGTGATATAATTTTTAAACAATATTTAGACAAAAGTTGAACTAATTTATTAATATTAATTGAATTAACAAACTTTTAAGAACAATTAATTATTGTTTCGATAAATAACTTGACCAACTTCCTCTCCCCTTTTTGTTATACATATCACTTTTAAACTATTTATTCTCGGAAATAATTCCAAAACTATTCGAAAGCTATTCGTAAATTACGATTTAATAAATAGCAATCAATAACCAAATGAAAGAGATTCTTTGTTCTATAAGTTTTTAAATATAAATTAGCAGAACATATGTTTTGTACATTATATAATATAATCTATACATTGTATATATATATATATATATATCTTCTGTATATAATAATATAATTAGCTAAAAATATAAAATATAATATGCAGGAATAAGGTATTCCATGTTAATTCATTGAATAAATTCATTTAAAATTAAGATATGTAATTTTTGGAAAATTTTTAAGATTTTAAATTTACAAACAAATAGTGTGAAATTTAAATAAAATAAAATTAATGAAAAACTTGTTTTTAATAAATTTTTGTATTTTATCCGAAAAATTTAAAATTAAGAAAACATTTTATTAAACTAATCAAAATTTCGATTTAAAAATAAGTTGCATTTAATTTAACTTAAATTAAACTAATATTACAATTGCATAACTCTACATACACTTTTCTGAGATGTTTCACTTTCTAAATTAGTATGGAAGTCTGACACCTAATTTGAAAGCATTTTTAATCGTCACTATTCCATTTATTTTCCTAGAATCCCGGAAGCCATATGGTACTAATGGTAATAGTTTTTATTTGATTTCATTCCAATCAGCACAATCTGGAAATCCAAATTCATATCTAATATTTTAATGTTTTAGTGACTTTGAGGCGAGTTTGCCATATTATTGAAGAGAAAAATTGAAGTTTTAATTTTCTGATTATATACATTTGGCCATAATTAGAGAAGTAGTTAAATGTTAATATTTAAAATTATATATTATCAAGCAGAGTTACCTATACTGAGTGTCAAAACAATTATTATGCTTCCGCTGCTCGTCATGCACGATTTCCACTCAAATTAGCTTCACAAGCCTGATAAGCTAATTCTTACAGCCAATGATGTAATTTTTTTTTTTGGAAGGGAAGAAAGCCTCCAAAACGTACCTATAATATACTTAACCCACTAAAAAAACTCATCCCGTAGGCAAAATAATTGGATAAGAACCCAGCCTAACGCTCGCGGAGAATAATTGGTTAAAAGCAGGGCGGCTTGAATGGGAAATTCAAAAAGTATATAAGTTAACTTCTGCCTTGAATTTTTCTAAATCATAAGTACTGGAAAGCACATGGTAATGTATTCCACAATTTGTAGATGAGACTTATAAAAGAGTTCCTGTATTTCAGAGCAGATCTTCGAAAGATCTTTACAGTGTATGAATATGATTGAGCTACTAAGCGTTCCATTTTTTGACATAATATTAAATAGACAAGCAACTCCTAAATTTCAGCAGCGGCTTAAAGACTTTAACTCTTTTCTGACGTTATTATATTGAATATACGTCAATTTCAACATTGGGTCTATATTATAATTTAAATGTCAAATAAGACCCGCATTTTATGTAAAATTTATTTAAAATTTATTTTTCTAATTTCTTTTTTATGTTATACAGTGATTGTTTAATAAATTTAATTTTCGAATAAAATTCTTTCGAAAAACTTAATTACCTAAATTTGTTGTTAAAATTTAATTCAAAATTATTTGATTTTGAAATAAATAATTGTTCTTATAACTAATGAAGCATGAAGTTTATTACATGAATTTCAAATTTTTAATATTTAACATCATCAAATGATTATATTTTTTTAAATTAAAATAAATGAGTTTATTACAAGAACAGAAAATCATATTATTACAAAACAAAAAAAACATTTATTAATCTATTTTAATTACAAATCAATAAAAATCCAAATATTTTTTAATTTATAATAATTGATTTTAATACTTTTTAATGCTTTTTTTAATAAAAAAACATTTAAAAAAAATTCAATGAAAAATTATGACATGATTTTGATTTGTTATATTCTAAATACAAGAAAAGCATAGGAATCGGACTTAAAATCAATTTCCCTAACACTAAACCTAACACAATTGAGACTCGTCTTACTCTTTACACGACTCCAACTCTAACCTCAACCTAACAATAATGAGACCAAACTTATGACTTCGACTCCGACGACAATATAATCTTATTATGAAAGTAAACTTAAGCTAAACTTCTTTTTTTATGGAATTTCCCAATAGGTATTCAATATTAAATTACAGGTTTTTGACAGTTTGGGTTGCCTTCTTAAACTGTCAAATAGCTGTTAAATAATATGAAATATTAAAAATGCAAAGTCATACGAGAGAATTTAAATTTAAAATCAATGAATTTGAAGTCTTTTCATATTCATTCATGAATATGGAGGTGAATAGGCCACACTCTGAGAAAACCACCAACTAACATAACAAGAATGGCATTAGAATGGAACCCCCAAGGTAGTAAAGCGCGGCCGACCCAACAACACCTGGCGTCGAACAGCTACGGCTAGCAAAAACAGGCAAACTTAGGAGGAGATTAAGTTGTTGGCGAACGATCGAGTCCAATGGATGAGGCAAGTGGATGACCTATGCTTCCACGAGGAGTAGTAGGAAAAAAAATACGCATTCCTGCAACACGAGTAAGTCAACAGGATAACAATTTTACTTTCGATTTAAATAATATTTTTAAATATATTAAAAATGCTCTTGATTGAATTTAATGGCAGTTTCATAATATTTTAATGGTTTATATATACGTACATATATAATGTAATTTTTTTTGAATGATTTTAATGACTTTGGTCATTAATGTGACATTTCTATTAACTCTTTTATTTTAATTCTAGTTGTGGTGATCACAATTACTTTTTTATTTACAGAAGAGTCCATTAAGAACGCAAAAAAAAAAAAAAACCGTTTTAATTTTAATTCTTTTCAGTCATAAATTATAAACAAAAGCTGCTTTTGTAATTCAATGGTGCAGTTAAGAAGTACAATAAAAATGAAAATATAAATTCAAAGAAGTACTTAACACTAATCAAATAGTTTTGAAAAATACTTATATTAATGAACAAAAGAATGAACACAGAGAACAGCAAAACTGAAAAAAATTAAGATGTTTAAATTCTTGTTGACAAGAGAAAAAAACCGCCTGTCAAAAAGAAAACAAAAAAAAAATATTTTATTTTTTCTACTTTTTTCTTGTTTAATGCAGCTAAATGCAACTTTCAATTTCTTTGACGTTTATATTTTTTTTGACATTCTGTTTTTGTTTTTTAGTTTGACTGCGTGCATAATAAGACTTAATGCTATTTATGAGTTTTTAATTTTGTTTTATGAGTTGGACAAGAGGAATCGCATGAATTTTTAGTAATTAAAAATAAATTGTGAGTTCTGAAAATTTTTTTATATTTAATGAAATCGAGTTTTTGAGTACTTTTGTACGTAAATGTATACGTATGATTGTATTCGGTTAGTTTTATTATATTTTAGTATTAGTTACATATCTATATTTATAAATCTTGATGTTGTTTCTTTAATTTGATGTTGGATAGCATATGGTGTCCCTTATAAGAAAAATTGATTTTCAAGTACCAGTACTTAAATCAATAAAATTCAAATACAAGTACTTATTATTTCTAGAAAAATATAAACATCAGTAAAAATACTGGTACTAACAAGTATTTTTTTCAGTATTTTATAACTGATAAGTGATAGTAATTGAAAAATATCAAGAAGTAATGGTTTCATAATTCAAAGTTCCAATACTAAATAAGTACTTAATAAAATTTATCGATTACCGAATTTTACTGGTAATGTAATACTGATAAATACTGATAAATAGTGTTTGTTGGTACTGGTTTATACTGGAAAGTACTGGTAAATACTGGTGAGTACTGGTAGGTCAAGAGCATATTGGTGGTTAGTACTGGTAAGTACCTGCTTTTTTCCAGTGCCAGTAAGTATCATTATTTTCCAGTACCAGTAAGTATTCGAATTTTATGAACATTTTTTCCACTAAGAATACTGGTAATAGTTTTTAAATTTAATTACTAAAGTACTTAAAAATTATCAGCTGTGGTACTTACTATCTAATAATTTATAATAAAATTTATTTATAGAAGTAACAAAATCACCAGCGCACCTAATGAGCGCCCAAAATATTCTATTTAGGTTAAGAGAATGCTCTTTTGGGGTTTTATTATAAAACCAAGAAAATTTTTCCTTCTGAAAAATGGACCTTCTGAATTTTTTATACGTCATATGTATTACCTAAGTTTATAAAGTTATAATTGCACAAGACTATTAATTAGAATCGTATTAGAGCTAAGAAAAGTTGAATGAATGACTAAGATTATTATTAATAATAAGTAATAACTATAGGGCACCACTAGTGAAAGTTTTAAGTAAAGCTGTTATCCGAAATTCATGAAAGAAGTCAAAAAATGCAGAATAGTTTATATCGTTTAAGAAGAATAATAATCCTACATTAGCACAAGTTGCATAGATTTAAAATTGGTTTAAAAAAAATTATTGAAGTAATTTCTGATACAAAATTCCAATAATCTCTTCAAATACTCTTGCTACTTCAATTTTACTTTTAATATAAAATTATACTTGAAATGAAAAATATACTAATTTTTAACTTTTTGATTATTGACTGCTTCTCATTTTATATTAATTACTTGTTTATTTTTCATATCATAAAAATAAAATTATTCTTCATAATTTTAAATTTTTAATAAAGTAATAAAAAAATATAAAAAAAAATCTACCAATATAACTTTATTTTTTTATATTTATTTAGGCGGCCTGACATTATCAAATTAATTGATAACAAGTTTTTAATCGATAAAATTTGATAATTTTATACTACTTACATTTTATTAGCTACTTATCAAATTTACATAAGTTTTGTGTTACTCTATAAATATTGATAAGTTAAAAAAAAAAAGTTGTCTTACATCAGTATCATGACAGTCATTACAGATTTTTATTTGATCGTGTAACACCATACATTAATGTAATGTATCATATATACATAGAGTTTACAACTGGTGTTATACATAGAGGCTTCCTGTATTACTCATAAACTCGTTCGCATTTAAGGAAAAAAAAAACAACAAAATATCAAACATAATTGTTATCTTAAGTGAAGGAAAACAAGTGAGCGTATGTCAAAAACTTACTGGTTTTTGTATTTTTTGCTGATAGTATTATTTTATAAAATTCTCTGCGTTTTACAGTATGCCGGTTTTTTTTTCGACATAATTTTTTTTTTAATTTTTTATTTTGATTTTGTTATCTGGTAAATGCTTTCAAAATCAGTTTGTTAATGAAAATGATGGCATTTTTTAATAACTTTATTACAATATAATTGTTTTAATCGACAAGTGATGAAAAAATATACAATACCTAAATGGTGAACAAGTTTTTTGAAAAAAATTATATGCGTTTTGCGTTTAATAGGTTTTAAGTCTAAAGTTCAAGTTCAGAATAATTAAAGGAGTTTTAAATAAATTATTAATACCAGTATTTTAAATGGCATTTTCCTGCAGTGTTTTATTCAATCAATCAGCACCATGTTACCTAAGTTTATGATTTATTTCAATTTCATCACCTATTCAACAATTGTGTTGTGCGTAGCTTAATCGTACTATTTAGTAGGGTTGCTTTCATTATTGTAGTCACGTAATCAATAAAATAATGGCATTTTATTTTAATAAAATTCACTTTTATTAAATTGACTTATAAGGAAATAATACCTAAATTGTGTTAAAGTTTTTTTCTAAAGGGCTCTTGAATTGCAATATGCGCTACTAGTCCAGCTAAAATTATTCTTTCATCAAATTTTTGTGATGTTTCAAAAATCATATGTGATCTGACTAAACGCTGTGGCAGTTGTGACACTTGAATATTTTTTAAATATATACAAGTATACCACCATTTTTACCAATTGCTAAAAGTTGGAATCTCAATTTTGTGCATGCATGCATTATTTTAGGTCATAGAAACCTTAGGAACGTTTTTTATGTAAACTTAAAGTCTGTTTGTGTGTTTGTCTGTCTATCTGTGCACACGAGTACAGTTTAATTAAACGTCTGAGCATAATATTATTAAATTCCATATATGAGATTTTGATGCTAATATCTTGACTTCGTAAGTTTTTTTTTTTTAGAAAATCGGGTAACCCCAAGGGGCACAGCTCTAGGGCTATTTTAGGTTTTGTTGCTACACGAATAAAAAGCTACGTACAACTTTGACATAAAAAGTTTTTTTAAGTTGCACAGAAGTTAAAAATTGATTAATTTTCGCTCCAAGGCTACGATGAAACTTTGTTGTTACTTTCTATGTGTGCATTTGTATTGTTTTCCATATGTCTAACTTTTTAAGTAGAATTTCAACAATGTTGGCTGCACTCATTGTGTTTAGGCTGTAAGATTTTGATGTAAGAGCGGCTGGTTTTGCGGTGGACACATCATATTTTTTTAATTATAAAAATTAATTAGTTTCTTGAATTCAATATAGAATTTTAGTTATTAATAAGTGTCTAGTAATTTCAACTATAAGTATTTGATTCTAATAATCTTTAGTTCTATAATGCAGAGAATACTCTTTTCAAGTAATAAAAGAACTATTAATAATCATTTATATCTTTTCATACACCCTTTTTTTTATTTTTTTAAGGGCAGACCCTAAAACTATTAATAAATTTTGAAAAGCAACATTTTATGTTTCAATTAAAAAAAAAGAATATTTATTTTTAGATCTGTTAGCGCCTCAATAAATAAATTTCCTTAACCCTTTCGCGGACATTGACGGCTATACACGTCATGTTCCAGTTTCTTAGTGGGACATGACGTGTATACACGTCCTAACTTTTGAGACTCATAAAGTCATGACTAATATAGCCGTCTTATAAAGTACGAGTTTAAATGATGTGTTTACTTTAGTGTCCTAGAGAGTATAAATACAAAAGTATTAGTGTCCATATAAATATTTTAAATTTTTAAAATTTGTCAGCCGTTAAAAAATTATGAATTTTATATTTTGGTGTTTCCCCAAAAAGCATGACGTGCAATACCGTCATATTCTTATGAGAATTTCTTCATTATAAAAATAGGTGTGTAACTGAGTAGATGTAAAAAAAAAATTTTTTTTTCTAAAATATAGGATTTTTTACAAAGCCGTAAGTATATATTTTCAAAAATTTAAAACAAAGAATTTTTTTGGATTTTGTGTATTGTAAATTTTTTATGTGTTATCTTTTTATTGTATTTTTTAAACTCTTAGAAAATGTCATACGAAAAACAAAAAGAATTAATAGAAAAATTGTTTGCCGAAGTGGAATCCGATTCAAGCTACAATGAAATAGATTCTAGTTCATCCGAACCATTTCAAGATGATGGAGAATATTCTGGGCGTGACCCAAATTATAATCCAGAAGAAACATTTTCTGGAACATCTTCCAACAGCTCAATGGAAAATTTACTTTTAACTGAGCAAGGAAATTCTTGTAATGAAGAAATTTTATGTTCTTATGAAGAAGAAATAAATATAGAAAATACTGAAGAAAATCTAGAAAATACGGCAGAAGATGTTTGGACATCAGATACTGAAAGTATTCCCGATTTTTCTTTTGATGGAAGTAAATCTGGAATACAAATCACTATACAAGAAAATTCATTGCCTATTGATACATTTTTAAAACTTTGGACACCGGAAATTTTATTTAATTTTGTTCAATGCACCAACAAATACGGGAAGAATTTGTTAACACAAATTGGACCGAAAACAAGAAATAATCGTTTCAAATCATTTCGTGAAACAAATCAGGAGGAAATGAAAAAATTTTTTGGTTTGTGTTTGTTACAAGGCCAAATAAAATTTCCCACAATACGCAGCATGTTCAGCAAAAATCCATTGTACCACCATCCGATTTTCTCTTCTGTTATGTCAGGCCGACGATTTGAGCAGTTGTTACGTTGTATAAATTACGAGATGTATCCAAATGAAACTGATAAATTATCTAAAGTATCTGAATTGTTAAACACATTAATTAATAATTTTTCAAAATCTTATTACCCTGAAGAATCGTTATCCTTAGATGAGTCGCTATTGCTTTTCAAAGGTCGCCTTTCTTTTCGGCAATATATAAAAGGAAAGCGGGCAAAGTATGGAATAAAATTTTACGAATTGTGTACTCCAGATGGATATACTTTAAATAGTGAAATATATAGAGGAAAACTCAATCAAAATCCCCACGATCAAACTAAGAAAACTTATTCCTTAGTTTTACGACTAATGGCTCCTTACTTAAATAAAGGCCACCATGTATACATGGATAACTTTTATAATAGCATTGATTTAAGCCAAGCTCTACTCAAAAATAAAACGCATTCCACAGGAACTTTAAGAGCAAACAGGAAAGGAAATCCTTCTGCTGTAGTTACAAAAAAATTAAAAAAAGGAGACTATAAATGGCAAAGGAATAAAAAAATATATGTAAGTAAATGGAGAGACAATAGAGATGTGTTATGTATAACAACTGGCTACAAGCCCGAATTGAAAGAATCTAGGAATCGATATGGAAAAATAAAAATAAAACCTGTAGAAATAGAAGCATATAACCGCAATATGGCAGGCGTTGATAAAAATGATCAAATGGTCAGCTATTATTCAAGTCCACGAAAAACCATACGTTGGCACAAAAAAGTAATATTCCATCTTTTAGATGTTACTTTATTTAATTCATACTATATATATAAAAAATATTATAAAAATACAATGTCCTTAATAGAATTTAGGGAAGAATTGATTTATTCTTTATTGGGAATCGAAAAATCAAAAAGTTTTAATAATATACCTACAATATGCTCACAAAATCCAGATTCTGAAACAACAACGATTCAACACTTCCAAGAAAAAATACCATGTAATACAAGTAAACAGAAAAAAACAAATTTTCTGCGTTGCAGACAATGTTACAAAGAAAATATAAGACGCGAAACTTCTTACCGCTGTAAAACATGCTCTGAAAAACCTCCACTTTGCCCAGGTTTATGTTTTGAAAAGTGGCATACAACAAGTGGCATGTTTTGAAAAGTGGCATACAATATGATATAAATTTTGTTTTTTTTTTGTTAACATTTTTACATTTTTATTTATTAATTTTATTTAAGTATATTGGAATTATTATAGATTTGTTTTATACTTTTATATAATGTAGGATGAATAGTTTTGTTTATTAATTTTATGTTTTATTTCTTTCTTTTAAAAACAATTTTGAAAATGGAATACATAATTTTTTTATCAATTAGAGCGTTTTATTTTATACAAACTCGTCAATATTTCTAAATTTAAATTGACGTATATTGACGTCATGTATCTTTTCAACAAATTCTGAGGATCTGCATGGGCTTAGACGTGTATAGCAGTCATGACGTCTTTTCGCGTCATGAGTTAGTACATCAATCAAATGCACTAAAAACGATCATGACGCAAATGAACGCCAAAAATTAAGCCCCATTTTTATGTACTAGTTCAATTTCTTTTTCAATTTCCAACAATTTGCTGTTTACAGAATTTTTCTATCTTGTAAAATAAGGAAGATACAGCATGTGTCCTACAGAGAACCAGTAATAAAAAATGGTGTCCGTGAAAGGGTTAAATAAAATGCCAACTTTTTTTTTATCATTCTCTCTCTTTATTAATTTTTTTAAAAAATTTTTTATTTTTTCTTGCCACAAAATTAAAAAACAAAATGTTGCCAAAAAAAAAAATGCAATATAAAATTATAAACCTATAATTTTAAAATTTTTATTCTGCCTGTTTCTAGACCATTGATTCAACTGAAAAAAAAACCCATGCCAAGTTATTAAAAACCACAAAATTAGTTGTACTTATGTTACCTAAAAATATAAGCTAAAAACCAAAAAAAAACAAAAAATAATAAAAAACCAACATGTTGATATATATATATACAACATATATATATACATTAAATTAAATAATCAAAGTATCATCAACATTTTGATCCAGCAGCAAACACCAAAAGCAACACCAGTAGCAAAAGTAACATAAAAGAAACTAAAAAAATTTTACATTAAAACCAAATTTTGTTTTTAACATTGATGATAAGTCTCAGACACACAATAGTGCACTGTGCAATATATAATGCAAATGCAATGATATAAATTTTTTATAACATTTGTTTTTTTTATATCTCTCTCTTGTCGTTTGTCTCCCAGATATACTACGTCATCATATCATGGAGAGTATTTTTATTTGTATTTTGTTATTGTTATTTTATTATTTTCACAGTCATTTTTGGATTGCATTGTATATAATGTAATTTATCATATATATTTATATATATATTTTACAGAATGTATATATATATATGTAATGTATATAAAAATGAAAAAAAAAATGAAATGAAAAGCAAAGTGTGTTCATGATTTAGTGGTTAGATTGGTTATTTTTGGTGATTGTTTGGTTTAATAATGCACTTGCTGCATTGGCATATTGATGCAAACATTTAATTTATTCGTTTTAATAATATTTAAATTAGATTCTTTTGAGTAAAATATAATTTTTTTTAAGAGCTATAAATTTTCTAAAAAAAATTAAATTGAAATTTAATAACAGCATGTATTAAAAGTGTTTAGATATATTTTATGCCAACTGAATTTGTGTTTAGTATCAAACTTAGAAATTCAAAAGAAGTTTGGTTTTTAAAAACAATTACTAAATATTTTGTTCTATTTAAATATGATTTCAAAAGATTTAGATATTACGTTATATGCAATATGCAATATATACAAGTTTCAAGTATTTGAATCCTACCTAGTATCCTACCTAGTGAGTGGTTTAGCCTTTCCTTTTCGGGTATAGCAGGTACAGTAATATTTCGATAATCCAAATAATTGATTGCATACCCTTATTCGGATGAATGTGATATTCGGATTCGTGGATACCGGTCTAGCAAGTACAGCAGTGGCTCAAAAACTCTCTAAAATATAATTAAAAATAATAAGTTAGTGCTTTGTAAACTGTCATTCGGATTAATGGATATTCGGATTATAGGGGTTTTGGATTATCGAAATATTACTGTATATATTTTACATTTTAATATAAACTATTATTGATATAAATTATATTTTTTTATTAGATATGATCTGACCATGGTTTGAACCCAAACTGACTGTTCTAACCACTACGCGCCCGGTCGGATTAACACTAAAATAATTTAAATGTATAATATAAATCTGAGCTATTAGCCACCTATTATTAACCACCTTATTTTTTATATCAATTTTTCTAAATAAAATTTTTTTTATAAAAAAATAGGTTTTGAGAATATTAAACGCTTCATGAGAATATTTAAGTAAATCAGGACGGTTGTATACAATAAAAGCAAAATTTAACTAATGCTAAACTTAAATTTTGAGTTCACTTTTACTATGAACCTTACACATACACTTGAAGAGAAGGAACTTAAAAGTTGAGGAAGAACGCCCTAAAATTTCGAGCAAACTCAGACATTAAGCGATGCAGGTGCGTTTGTAGATTGATCGGATCTAAATTTATGTCGAAAAAGCTAAACTCTCTTTGCATTTCAAAATATTACCTTTTTGCAAACCTATATATTAATGTAGTTGTTGTAATATGTATTAAGGGTATCTTGCATTCAAATTTCGAAAATTAGCTGAACAAATATTAGATATAATATAAATACAAAAGAATTTTTAACTATTCCTTTGTTAAGCACATTGAGCGTAGCCAACAACGCTGAAATATAATTTCAAAAGTTTAACATAAGGAAAACAATAAAAATGAACACAATAAAAATAACAACAAAATTTCAACGCAGTCTTGGCGCAAAAGTTCCTCAACTTTTATCTTCTATGCTTCTTTGATAGCTAATTGTATATGTTTTGTCAGCCATTTATTTTTATTATTACTTATTATCTTGAAAATGCAATCTACTATATAGCCTACGGTTTTTTATGCTGCGTCATGGCTACGTTCATTGTGCCCAACGCATTAGGATACAATCTTAATACACTGTATAGAGATTGTAAAAGTTATAAATTAATAATTAATTGTATTGTAACACATCAAATACTGAAAAAAATTTAAATAATCTTAAGGATTACAATATTGAACAGACGTAATAAAAGGAATTGGATCAAAATATTAAAGAAGCCATAAAAACAATTCTTGTGGTATCCCGAATTTCAAATATTGATATATTCATTATCAACCTGTTTTATTTTAATTTTATTTTTAGATTAATACCCATCTTACTCTTTGTTAGGATCAGTCTTTAAATTACATATTCTTTATGCCTAAAAATATATTTTTAAAACTGAAATGTAGACAAATTTTATTTTATCTTCAATTAATTTAATTTTACCCATAGCCTAATTTTTGTAAACAATATACACACAAAAAAAAAACTGAATTAAATTTGAAATTTAATCTAAAAAAATTTGAAATAAAAAAAAAAAATTTTGATTGAAATCTAATCTTTATTAACCCTTATTAAATAACTAATTGAATTAAGGGTAATTTATATTTAAAAATATTATTTTACAATATTAATATAAAAGTATTTAATAACCAATAAGTATAAAATTGTTAAATCAACAGGTTGTTGAAGATTTTTGTTCAAAAGGTAATCAATAAATAATTTAAAATTTTTCTCTATATAGGTATATGTATATATAAATATATATTTATAATCCAATAGATTTTATTTTGACACCAAAAAATGGTGCCGTGAAATAACGCCATTTCATTGAATGAAAAATAAAGCCATATCGGCAATTTTTTCGGGTATGGTTTTTTTTTGCATATAATTGCGAAATTTATTTCCTTTTTAAAAATGTAATTTTATTTGTGAAAATAACAGCAACTTAAGTTGGGAGTTGGGAAGCTGTAGCTTCCACTATTTTAATGACTTTGTTATTGAAATAGTTAGGAAGAAGTTTTAGAATTGGATTCAAAAAAAAATAAAATAAAAAAAATCTTTTTTCCAATATATACTTTTATTAAAATAGTACTAGCCCCCTAAAATGCACAAAATAAAAAATTGAAGGTAGATCTTGGGAATTTGTTACTGTGTTAATAAAAAAGTAAATTTCTGGTATAAGAAACAGTTCTTTTAATGTTTCAAAACTTTTAAGCTTAAAATGTTGAAAATTTTCATTAACCAAAAATTGATGGCAGATCTTTTGCATTTAAAAGTGTTTTAATATAAAAGTAAATTGCTGAAATGAAAGACAGTTCTTCTTTTTGTTAAAATTAATCCATTCATATAAGATTATTATCTTACTTATTATCTATAATATAAATATACATATACATATATTCCATATTAATACAAAATCATTTCACAACCGTTACATTTTTATTACGCAGATTATGCTTAAAAGTACAAAGTAAACAAAAAAAAATGACTGATAAATTTTTTTTGTTGCATTTTAAAAATTTGAAGATGAATAAGTTAGGGTTCAAATTTGCTTCATGGTAAAATTTTTTTTTTAATTTTAATCTAAATTTTTTTTTTTATTTAAGTACCTACCTACTTGTATTAATTTTAATTATCGAACCAAAAATTGAAGAACTAAAATACTTCATTTTGATAATATAAAAACATAGACCAAATAATTATGTAGACGATCAGTTTCATAAAAAAAAAAAACAAAAAAATTTTTATCTTTGAAGGAGGATCGAACTCACACCTATTTACACCGTCATCCACTTTGCTAACCACTGAACAATACAATTCTTATAAATTTATGGTCTGATTTCTAATATAAATGTATCACTAACTGACAGAATGAAAAAAAAAGCCATAGACAAAGGCAAGTTCAATTAAAAGTATATAATAAATGTTATACGCTTTTTCCAGAATATTTATATATATGTATGTTTATGTGACATTCTGAATTAGGAGGGATTTAGAGTGGGATTCAAAATTGGGATTGCTCCCTTTTACAGAATATTTATCATTATTTTTCGAATAAAATAGGAATGACGGCAAAATCTAGCTTCAATAATTGAGTAAGTGGGGGTTCAGCGGTGACAGCCTTCATAATAAAAATATAATATTTTTCAACATATTTTATTTCAGTTTGTCAAAAAAATTAGAAAGTTGCTAATTACAATAATTTATCAATTTCTATTTATTTTTCACTTTTTATTTCGGAAAATTTTATAAAATTATACGGTTTTATTTCGCATTTGAATTGGAAATAAAGATACGTATGGCGTTATTTCACGGCGCCAAAAAAATTTAATAATTTTAAATATGTCAAGATGTTATTTCAATGACTATCTAATTTCAAATTAATCATTATCCTTTGATTCCAATTAATTGAGTTACACTGAATGAACTTTTTATATCCGTATGACTATAGGTCTATGAATACGAGTAGCTGCAATATAACTTCTTTTTTTAAATGAAAATTACTCTATATACTTGGTAAAGATAAAATTTTGAAATTTTGTCGAAAGCAGTTTAGTTTTGTGGCCAAAGTTGTGCAAAATTTAGTTCACAACCTCAACGGGTTTGAGTAGCTGTCATACAACTTTTTTTTCTATATATGAGCATTACTTTATACCTAATGAAGCTGTGTGCCTAAAATTTTGCCAAAATAGTTGTTAACTTTAATTGCCAATGACTGTATAAAATTAAATCGGTGTAATGGAATAGATTCGAAGAGCTGCCTTTTAAATCATATTTTTTTTTTGTACATAACTGAAAGTCTCCCCTATTCGAAAATTTGTTAGGTACTTCAATTTCGAATAGTATTTTTCATAGTTAAACAAGGGAGAATATTTTAATACTATATGTTACCAGCTACAGCCGAGTAATCAACGGCTTAGTGAATATTATGATTAAAGAAACTGAAGCCTAGTTTAAAATAAACTTGGTGAATGCCCTATACTCCTTAAAGGATTGGAAAAGGAATAAAAAAAAATATGTTACCAGGTTTTTCTAATGCAATGAGGAAGTAAAAGAAAGTAACTTTTAAAATATATATGTAGGACTAAAACTTATTTTAAAACCCATGAATGATCCGCGGAACATTATATAAGAATAATCACAATTAACAAAGAAGAAGTCTAATAAAAATATTAAGAGCTAAATAAACATAAAAACTACAAAATATAAGTTGAAACCAAAAAGAGTTGGGACCAGGGGTTTAAAATAAGGATTTTTTTTTCAAGAAAATCAATTTAAATTGAACAGGAAATGAAGTTCAAAAAGAACAATTCCGATTCAAAATTGGAACAAAAGTTCTTATCCTCGTATCTTGGATCAGTCCTCGTATCTTCGTATCTAGATTAAAAAAAAACTGTTCCTAAAATCTGTGGCAGCAACTAAAATGAATGAAGAAAATAAAAAAAAATCCCAATATGTGACAAAATAATTTTTAATGACTTTCTGTTGAGGCGGGCACTTTGTCAATTTTTCTGGTTGCATTTAGATTCTACTTAAAGAATCGGTAATTACATTTTTAAAATCTGTTCGACCTAGAAGCTAGAAGATTATCATATTTTGGGTTTTCAAAAATTTGTGTAAAAGTGTAAGAAACTTTTTATTATGATATTTGTGGGTAAAATTCCAAAAATATCACTAGGTACAAAAATTTAATTTGAATAAAATACCCTAGGACGATATATAAAACACAACCAATATTTGCTCCAAAATAAATATCTTTCCCAAAATATTTCATTCTTCCTTCACATCGCCCTGGACTCCTTCTTACAACTTCTTTAGTTCAAATTTTAAAACTCCTATAGATCAACTCCGGTCAAATAGAAAAAAAAAGTAAATTTGAAAAATAAAAATATCCAACTAAACTTAATATATATTTTAGAATATCTTAATTAATCTGTTTTCTTTGAATTCCTGCAGGATAATTCTATTATTACCAATGAAATACAGTTAATTAATTTTCAAATTTTTTTTTTTGTGAAACAGAATTCAAGGACAAATTTCTTGTAAACAAATAAAAAAAATTTAATATGTTATGCTTTGATTTTTTTTCTTTGTCTTTTTTATTTTATTCATCTATTTTTTTTTTAATTAATTTTAATAAATCTTCAAATTTCTTGTAATTGATATCCTATCAATTTTAATTTATCCTAATTATGCTTATCGTATTTTTTTAAAGCCCAAAAAAAAACAACAACAACAAAAAAAAAAGTTGTCAAAATCAAATCTTCGGTTACCCTGCAGTACAAATTACAAAAAATTACAAAATAAGTAAACAGCAACACAACAACAATAAAATATAAAATGAAAAAAAAAAATAAAAATTGAGAGTATGATAACAGAAAACCGAGAGCGATTGAAAGAGAGAGTAAAAAAGTGACAGGCTGGCATGGCAAGGCAGGACAGATAAAAAAAAACACAAAAACACAAAAACAAAAAAATCCCTTTTAAATATCTGGTTTCAATTTTCAATTTTTCATTACATTTTTTTTTCTTCTTGTTTATTTGTTTTTCTGTTTTTTTTTTATTCTTGTGTCTGTTATGTTATTTTTCTGTGCTGTTATTATTGTTTTTATTTTTATGCATTTTTTTCAAAACAGCAGCTTTTGTCGTCATCAAAATTTGTTTTTATTTTTGTTTTTATTTTTTTATTTTATTTTGTGGTCGTCATTAATGATTGAAATCTGTTCTGATGTCAGTTGGAAATATATTTTATTGGTATATGTTTGCAGTGTTTTTTTTTCTGTTCACATGTACATGTTGTTTTTGTTTATAAAAATAAAATATAAAAATATTACATACATATTTACATTGAGTAGGTCGGGTTCGGGTCGGGTATTGTTTTTTAAACTTTTAGAATTAAATAGAAAAATCGTTTTATATTAATAAATTTTGTTGTTTGTCGTTTTTATTATTTTTTTGTATCGTTGTCGTATTACTCGTACACAAATAAATAAAAAAACAAAAACAATAACAAAAACAAAAATAATATACGACATAGATATAGCGGTAATTTCTTGGTGTTGTTGTCATTATCGTCATTAACGTCCGGTGGTGTTTTTCGTGTTTATCGCGATTTTTTTTTTTTACTTCATCTCTGCTAAAAAAAAAAAACAAAGAAAAGTTCTTTTGTATATTTTGATTTGTTTTTTATTTTAAATATTGTGGTTTTTTTAATATTTTTTTTTATTTTTTAAAAGGTATTAAAAAATATTTAATTTGATTTTATTTTATTTTCTCAATTATTTATTAAAAAAATAAAATTTTAATAAAAAAAAGGAAGAATAAATTAATAAATAAATTAAAATTAAAAAATTAAATATGCATGGAAGATAAAAATTAAAATTAAATTAATAAAAAAATTATTTAATTTATATTTTAAATATTATAATTTGTGATTAAATAAAAAATTTAAATAAATAAATATAAAAATATAGGTACTAATGTATGATAATTTACCGTTAATCCTCATATTAACTAATTAAATAATTCTATATAGAATAAGTAAAAAGAGTGAAAGTGCAATTTAAATTAAGTTTAATTTTAAATTAAAATCGAAAGATAAATATTTGTCTAAAGAATTATTTGAAAAATTTTAATTTTTTAATTTAATTAATTATTTAATTTTTTTTTTTTATTTATTTAATTATTTAATTTTATTAATTTTATTTATTAATAGTTTGTATGTGTGTGTTTGTTTTTTTAAATTATTTAAATAATATTAATTATGAGATGTTAAAAATAATAAGATAAAATTTTATCATTATTAAAATTAATGTGCCTGCCTATTTACTAGGGGGATTCAATTTAAAATATAATGAATTAATTTTTTTAAAAAATCTTCCAGAAGTTAAGAGCAGTTTATAATAAGTTAAAATTGTGTGTTTTTTTTAAAAAAAGTTTAAAATTGTTAATAATTAAAATTAGTTAGTTTTTTTTTAAACATTTAAAACTTTTCTGAAGATCCAAATTAAATAAAATAAAAAAGATAGATAGGTATATAACGGATTAAATAGGGAATTAAGGACAATAGCAGTTGGGATTAATTTAAAAGTTTTTTTTAATAGTGTTAAATTATTTTCCTTCTATAGTTGAATTTTCGAATATTTATAGCTTAGGTACATACATTAGAATGAGGTTTTTGAGAGGATGCACTTAGAATTAAGTTAGTTAAATTCTTTAAAGCCTGTAGATATGTATTCCATTTTTGCTTTAAGTTAAAATATTTTTAATTTAAATAAAAGTTCTTGGTTTTTAAATAATTAAATTTTGAATTCAAATAATTTTGTGCTATTAATTAAAATTTTGAAAAACGGTCCTTGAAAAACTTATAACTTATTTATATCTTATAAAATCGCTGCACCGCAAAAGTTTAACACTCTGGTGATGCGATGTGGTTGTTACACACTAAAACCACCACACCTCGTTGTTATTACACAGGTCTAATATTTTTAAATTCAGTTTCGTAAAATGTTAATTTTTTACCTTTAGAATATATATTATATAATAATTAATTTTAAATAGAACTTCGATGATCGCAATTATAGTAAATATAAAAAATAAATTCTTACTTTAGTACCTATAGTATTAAATTATAAGAACACACAACTTAAGTATCTTTTGTTTTTATAATTGTAACAAATTATAAGTTAGTTAGCTCGCATTAAAATGATTTAAAATAATTAAATTTTCAGTTCTAAGTAAGTGTTAAATCTAAATTTTGGCAGTTCTAAGAAAGTGTTAAAAGTGTAAAAATAGTTAAAAGTTAGAAATTTAAAGTGATTGTTCTAACACAGAATTAAAATAAATTTTGGAATTTACTTATTGAAATCTACTAATAATACAAGATGTCGTTAATAGTTCAATAACTATTAATTTATAAGTTTGAGAAATTAATTTTATCTAATAAATTTTATTAAATAAACGTAAGTTCTTAATTAAATATTTTTTTATAAAAATTAGTTTTAACTTAGATATTATAAGTATCTTTTTAAATTGTATGATTGATCACTTTTGTAGTTATTCTCCGTAAGTTACTTGCTGTTGGGGGCAGTATGAAAAAGTTTCCAAGAAAAAAGTCCCAAAATCAAAAATTAAAGTCTCCTAAATTTGTATGATTTTAGGGACATTTTACATATGACAAAAGTCCCCAAAGGTATATGACACTTATTCTTATCTTTCTTTCTGAAAAACAGCAGAAGTATCGCTTTTTCCAGAATAAACAACAGTCATGATTTTAGCTATCCCTATCATAGTAATTAATATAATGATTACTCCAGCTTAATAATTTTTTGAATTCCTGATTATGAACTAACTTGAAAGCCTCTCCTTACTTTTTTCATAAGTGATAAATCAGCAACGGGGGGTACAACAGTTCCATAGGTATTAAGTCCAGAATTTTAAATTTTGGATTTAATTCAATTTGAAATGGAATTAAAACTATAAAGTGAATAATATTTCTCTTTTATATTGTGTATAAAGGCCATATAATACTTACTCAAACAATTCTGGCCTTAATACCAAATATTAAAGGGAAATAAAACCATATTTTTTTTTATTGTTTTTATAATGGACTTAAGACCTATGGAACTATTGCTACCCCCTGTCAGCAATATTAAACATAATGAAAGCTGACGCCATAAATTTCCGTTTAACAATTAATTGGAACCAACTCTGAAAACCTTACTAACCTTTTTCATACATACCAATAGCAACAAGGCGTTTTATTTTGGGGTTTTTCCCTTTTTTTTGAAATTTTTATAAAAAGTTTATTTGGGGGATTTTTGTAATATGAATATGAAAATAGTGCCCAATATTGGGATTTTTTTCATTACGCCTCCATTGAGTTTTTTTTAATTTATTCAATTTTCTATGATTCATTAAGTTCAATTACAAAAACAAAACTAAGAAATTACTTATAAACGTTTTTAATTTAAAAAATTGTTTTAAAAGCTTATAATTATCAATAATTCAACATTTTTGTATTCTGTTACTTAATGTTATGTTCTTTGAATTTGTTTCTGTTGTTGTTGTTGTTGTTACTGTTATTGTTTGTGTGTTAAAAAAATGTGAGAAAAATTTAAGTTCAACGATTTTTTAAAATGCACTTATAAAAGTTTATTTTTAGCTATTGCTATATTGCAACTAAATAATATATTTACTTATATACTTATCTATATACTTGTATTTAAGTAATTTAGAAAATAATTGGAACTGTAAGATATTTTTTTTTTACCTAAGATCAAAGATATTCAATTACTATGTATTTATACAACTGATTTGTAAGTGATTTTTAAACGTTTTGGCACATAAATTGTATTCGAATATATTGTATATGAATACTTTGTATGCGAATACTTAATCAATTTGTTATGGATTTTGTTTTTGATCATTGATCATTTAATAAAATTTTTTAACTTTGATTTGTTAGAAATTTCAATTATCATTATTGCAAAATATTTCTGAACGTTTTTAATCATTTCAAATTAAAAATAAACAATTTTTCGAAATTAATTACATTCTGAATAGATACAATTACAAAATACTTAAACAATGGAAAAATAATGTTCTATAGCGATTTTGGGTATTTGATAGTTAGTTATTCACAAAAAAATTTTAAAAAAATGTTATAATGGTTATCAAATATTTTAATTTTTAAATTGTTTTTATTTTTTAGATTTCTATAAAATATTTGAGAATTTGCAAGTTATTTGGAAGAAGTTATTATAATGAAAGCTGAGTTATTCTGAACATTTGTTTGCATAAACTTTTGAGATTCAAAAGATTGCACGATCTGCGAATATTAAATTTAAATACACACTACCATATATATATATCAAATGCTAAAGAAATGTTTCCAATTTTTGGGAAGGCTTTATAATTGTACAACACTATACATATACAACGAAACTGTTTAGTTATTAAAGAATAATTATTAAAGATTTTCAGAATGTTCATATTCGGAACCTAATTATTTTTTTAGAGCTTTTCTTTTGAGTCTATTTTTTATCACTTTAAAAGGATTGCAATCATAAAATTTTATAAGCTATTTTCTTAAAGACTTCTTGATTCTCATCCCATTTATGAGCCATTTTTTAGGTGCAATTGTAATATTAAAAGATAGGTAGTGTGTAATTTTGATTAGTTCCCTAAAATCCTCAGAAACCTAAAGGGATCATTTCCTTCACTAGGATTCGAACCCGGACCTTTCGCATGAAAGGTCGGCATTCTAACCAGTGTGCCACCCAACTGTCCTTTATATATATCTATACTTACAACATTAAAAAAAAAAACATCAGTGAGTTTTTAGCACCAATTTAAAATGTGGCTGTAAGCCCTTTGTAATTAACAATAATCATGTTATTTTCATTTCATAAAGGTTTTCTTTTCATACTCCTGTGAACGGAAAATAATAGTGGGACAAAATTAGAAGCAATCTAATTGATAATTTGTCGAAAGTTAATGCTTTAAAATACATCGCACCATGTTGAGAAAATTTTAGCATTAACCCATTAGCTACTACTGTTAGATTTAAGTGTAAATGTTTGTATTTTTAAATTTATATAATTTTTATTTTATTTAATGTGATAATGATTTTTCTTTTACTACTTACTCCTTTTGGGAGGTCAGGGCTTCCGCAAAGCCTTTCCACCTACTTATTTTACTTTCTTTTGTGACCACTTCTTGTTAAATTGTGTTATTTCTCTCTTCACTTTTCTGCGCCATGTACTTTTAGATCTTTCAAAAAGAAGGTTCCATCCTAGTGCCTGTCTTACTATGCAGTTTGGGAATCTTCTAAAAATGTGACCTTTCTATCAGTATTTCCTTTTCTTGATTTCTATTTCTATGGGCTTTTGATCAGTACTCATTCTTCTTGGCCAGTGGTATTTTCCATATAGTTCGAAGGCATTTGTTTACGAACACTTGTAGTTTGTTTCCGTCTTGTTTATCAGATAAGCTTCGCTACCATAATACAGAACGGATTTTATACATCCTTGGAATATTCTCAGTTTTGTTTTTTATTCTTTTTACGATGATCCCAATATTTTCCACATTCTTCCAAATGTCGCTCTAGCTTTCATTAATTTGTTGTTAATATCTTCTTTTCTGCCCTCTTCTTTGGTAATAATACTCTCTTGATAATTGAATTTATTTACATGTTCAATTGATATATCATCAATTGTAATTGGTCCTCTGTTGTTGATGTTTCCTCTCATGATCTTTATTTTGTCAATATTTATCCAACTTGGGCTGCACATTTTAAATGGCTAGGCTAATCTATTAGTTCTCATTTCCATATCATCATGTGTTCCAGTAAGTAGACTACTGCCATCAGCATAATCCAAATCAAAAACGAATTTATTTGTAAACTTATTTCGGATCAAATCTTTGAATTCTCGAATCCGTGGAAAAATAAAATCCGGTATTAAAATGAAAAATTAGGTATTTATTTTGTTTTTTTTTGCTTTCAATTTATCGATTTTCAAAATCAATTGAATTGTGCCCTGCATATTTTCAATATAAAAAACGATTTAAGGGAATTTTTAATTGTTTTGTTTTTATTGTAATTTAAAAATTAAATTTATTCTATATAAAGCTAAGTAAGTAATTGATTTCACTTTCATTTAACCTTTGTTTGATATAAATTTTGTATATATATATATATATATATGGAAGTTTTACTTTCAAATAAAATATTTTTAAAAATTTATCTATAATATTTAGTATTTCTGTGATTGGTTTGTGAATAAGTTTATCTTAACAAAATTATTAAAATATTTATATTTAATTTTTATTTTTCTGATTTAATTAAATGGATTTTCGAAATAGGTAAGAATTCTGTGAATAAATCTTAGATCAGTGTTTTATTAATTAAAAGTTATAAAATTAAATATAATATCTTTGAATATATTTGATATAATTAAAGTGAAAGTACGTAGTACTTGATGTTATATTAAATAGCAAGAAAGATGTCAATTTGACAGTCTGTAGATACAAACGTCATTAATTTTTGAAAGTGTGAGCATTTTTTCTATTCTCGGATTTTAAAAAATTCAAGTTATTTAAAGTAATCAAGTTTAAAGTAATTTCTAATTAACTAAAAGTAATTGAATTTTTTAAACAGAAATATAGTGTTACCAAATATTATAATCAGATTCCGAGACTTGTTTATTTTTTTTTTTTTGAAGCGATAACTGTCAGGCTAATAAGCCCGTCCATATACCACATGCAGATGTTGGAAGAGGAGTCATATTATATTGGTGTTATTAGAATTGATCTTAATGCAATTTGAACAAGAGTTATCTTATAACATGTAGAAACGTCTTAGAATTTCAATAGATACAATTCTATTTTTCTTTATATTGTAATATTTTGTATTTGAGTTATATGGTATTCTATATCTGTGAGTTATATTACTCAATTAAATTATTTGTTTATATTGTTATATTAATGCATTTTTTATTAAAGACATATAATTATTAATTGTTGACGAACCCATTAATTTGAACTTAATAGCGATTGGTAGCCGAGTCGAGTTGAAAACCGGAAAAGTTTTTTCACTTTCAACGGTATTCGAACCCGGGTTTTTCGCAGCTGTTTAAATAAAATGGTAAATAAGCCACACTCTGCTGTAATCTTGTTCGAAATCCTACAGTTGTTAACGTCAAACTATTACAGTTTTTTCTATTTGACAAATTTAAACGTCAAATCTCCCAAAAGTCAAATGTTCTGAATTGTAATCAATTCTGAGAGTGTGATATTAAATGGTTTGAATTGTCAGAAAAAAAGTCAATTGATACAAATAATAAAAAAGGAAGAAGAGATTTAAATTAATAGCTAATTTTAGAAGAGTAATAAAGCTTATCTCTATCGCGTTACGGGACTATTAAAGTTCGAAACGTATGCGGCGCGATACTGACGCAAACCCTCAGATTCTTATTTTTTTCGCTTCAAATTCAAGAAATATAAGCTTTTTCTTATTATAGGATACTTATTTTACATTTTTAAGAAATAATATAATTCCAAACCATATTTGACTTGTCACTTAGCATTAGGAAATGGCGTTATAATTTTATAATTTCTGAATTTGTATGGAAATATTGTTAGAATTTTTGACTTTTTTTAAGAAAATTTGATATTTAGAACATTTCCCTACAAACTCAAGTAAAGTAACAGAATCAAAATTTTTTTTTTAATTGGCATTTCTATTAATTTGATAATATAATCATAATTATAATTTGGAATTAAAAAAATGAACTAATAATAATTTAAATGTTGAATCGATTTATGATCTATATTTAATTAAATGTAGAATCGATTTATGAGGGGGAAACTAACATTCATAATTTCTTATTTATTCGAATACAAATTTATTTATTATTATTTTTTTCTAAATTATCGCTTAATAAAATAATAAGTTTTATTTCAATTTTTACTGTACTTTTAATCAGTATATATGACTTTTAAATAAAAATAGTTTTTTTATATTTTTTCCATTTAATTTTTATTGCAGCATAAAACGTTTAAAAAATTCATGTAACATTCAATCAAAATTATAAAAAAGATCACTTAAGAAAATTTTAAAATATATATATATTAATTTATTACAAACTTTTTTATATTTTTTGTGTTATTTAATAATGACATAATATTAAATAAATAAATTATACACAAAGAGTTAAATGTATTTTGTGTTAATCAATTAATATTTTAAGAATTGTCAATTAATATATAATGGAGTTTTACATTACTATTTTATAGCCATTGCACATTTTTTAAAACTAGAGGCCATGTGCATTTAAAATATAAATATTAATATAATTTTTTTTATGATTTTTTTAATTAATAATTATTTTTTTAAAGTGGTTTTTTTTTACAAAATTGACTAATACCGAAGGACGGAAGGGGTTAATGACATAATACTTTAAATTTATTTGGTATTGAGAATTATTATTATATTGTGTTGACTATATTAGTTAAAAATGGAAGAATTAATTGTTTTGTTGGGTTTTGAAATTCAAGTTTTAATTAACAATTATGTTAATCATTTCTTAGTGTTGATTTCATTTTAATGATCCAAGTCTTATATATATCACATTACTTAAGTGATGTTCTGTAGTGAAGTGATCAGCGATCAGGGATCAGTACATTTCGTTTAGGAAATTAATTAATTCAAAACTATAATTTTATTTTATTTTTCTTAATGAGAGTAACTTGAAAATTTTGAAAGTCACTCCGGGGAGCTACACTTGGTTAATCTATAGGTAATTTTGAACATTACAACCATTTCCTTTTTAACTCACTTTGAGTTTAAAATATTTATAAAATTGCACAATTAAAGTTCCCGGATAAGAATTAGAAAAGGAATCTGGGGAATTAGAAATTAAGAATTGTTGAACTATTGAGGACCATGTAAAAATATCCAGATTTCAGATTAGGTATCCATATTATAGGAAATATTAAATATTAAATACATTAATTAATTTATTTTAAAAGTTTTTGATTTATGCATTTATTATACTTAAGTATTCGCACACTAAATACTCCCAAGTTCTGAATTAAGTCTACCAAGTTCAAGACGATTTTTATGTAATAATGGTAAGGGCAGAAGCACAAAGTCTATATAAAATTGAAAACAATTGAATAGGAACAATACTGTATTTAGTCAAAATATTGAATATCCAAAATTAATATTTAAACAAATTTAAATGAAATTAAATCAGGATATTGAAGACATGCGTAATGTTAACACTTCTATATGGCAGAGAAACTTTGATGAAACTCCAAGTATTTGCAAACAAGTGTCAAAGAAGAATATGCTAAATATTCTGGCCAAATACTATCCAGTAACAATCCAGTAGGAATTTTTTTCCATTATAAAGCATTTTAATTATTTTATTTAAAATTTAAATTTATTTTTTTTTGCTTATTATTTTAATTTTTTTTTTAATTAAATATAATTTTATAAATTAAATTGTCAATCAAAAAGAAAAATACATGGAAATTCTAATAGAAAATTTTCCAAAAATTATAATAACAAATTTTGAAATTTTTCCGAAAAATATTAAATTTTACATTAAATTTTCATTTCATTATGAAACAAATTGATTGCAGAATAAAAACAGAAATTTAAATAAAATTTTTAACAAAATATTATATTTTAAAATAAATTTATAGCATGACTGCAATTTTGCATTTTAAATTGCAATTTTTTTGATGGAATTTTAAAATTAAACATTTATGGAAATATTTAAAATTTTGTATTCTTGTATAAATTATGAAAAACATTTTTTTTTTATTTTGTGTATTTTTGAAAAAAATTGAAAATGAGATGAATAATAGCCCCCAAGACCAAATCAATTTCAAAATAATCTACGAATTTTTTCAAAACTTATATGGCCAATCAGTTAGGTCTAAGATTCTTAATATCGTTGTTAATAATGATATAAGAAAGATTAGACTCTAACTAAACATTAAAAGTATAGAAGAATCGTAAGTGTAATTCAATTTGTTACGAAACTCTACATATTTAATTTTCCAATGTCAGTTGAATGCTGGACTGTTTTAAAGGATGAGTGTAATAGTTTGACGTTTTTCCGGGATCCTGAGTTTAAACAACCTTGTAGACACCAGGGATTTAATTTAAAGCAATTTACTAATGCTCTTAAAATCTTTTAATTTATGACATAATGAGAAAGTTTAATAAATAAATATCGAATTGAAATGCTTTACTTAACCAAATTGTTTTAAACCACATTTACTTCGAATTTTCAGAAAATTTATTTTAAAATATTGTAAATAACAGTCATTTAATGGCTACAACTTGTTGGCTAGAATATGTTGGCTTTAAAAACTACGGGTATATTAAATTGGCTATTCTATTTGTCCCACAGTAAAGAAGAAGGCGGGTAGTGGTGGTAGATAAAGATCAAATCGGGATCAGTATTGAAAATTACATCGATCTCGAAGTGAGTCCGTTCGCAAGATAACCAAAAGTACTAGAATTCAGCAATTTTCACAAATTGGTTTTCATGATGGAACCGTCATTGCTATTGAAATGCAGCCAGTTTGCTCAACGGCAACGGCTACTTAATACAGCTAGGTATCTAAAATTTTTTCAAAGCAATTCAATTTTATGACCAAAGTTCGCGCGATATTTCGTGAGTCTATAAGTGTAGGTTCGGTTATCTGCCATATAACTTCTTATTTAATATGATAATAACTTAACGTATAATAAAATTGAATATACAAAACTTTGTCAAAAGTAGTTAACTTTAATGGCCAAAATCTGTTCAAAATAAAGTCGGTCTAGTGTAAGAGATTCCAATAACTGCTAAACAACTTTTATACATATAACTAAGGGTGCGTTTATGTTCGAGCGTCGATAAGAGCATAGCATAGAAAACTATACATAGGATTTAAATAGAGGTGTTTTTATTGGAGCATTGCTTTGATCAATGATAAAAAATATAAATTATCTACGCTATGCACTTACCCACGCTCTTATCACTCATCGCAACTCCAACATAAACGCACCCTAAGAGTCTAAAAAGTTCTGAATTTGAAATTTTGCCAAAATTAATCAACCGGATAATAAAATGTTTATATTAAGTTCATGTGGGTATCCTAGAGTTGACACAGTCTACTCTACACTCTTCCACGTTTTAACTATTGTTGAATTTAATATTTAAATATTTAATTAGTTACAATTGTATTTTTAAATTTAATAAAATCATTTTTCTTTCAATAACTTGTTACAATCAAATTTATATTAATTCTTATTGAAATTAATATTTGATTGTTTTCACTTAATCCGCGATGAACACTTTCATATTTATTTTAATATTTATCAGAAAATAAAAGAAAAAAAATTGATTTAATTTGAATTTAAACAACCGATAATTTGTAAATTATTTTATGAGAATGTTTAAACAATTTTTTGTTTTGTTTCATTTAATTCAATTTTTTATACAATATATAAATAGGAATTCCATTTAATAATTTTTTAATCAATTAATATTGTTTTGCTATATTATCAAATATAATTTATTTAAAAATAATTTTTTAATAGTATATGCCTTTGTTTATTTCCGAAATAAAACAGTGCCGTGATATAACTCCTTATGCCATTAGACCATAATAGCTCTACGACTCAAATGATTGAGTTATAAAGCAATAATCGCGAAATTTTTATTGAATGAGTCATACAGCCATATCGTGTTTTAAAAATTTACAGTTATTTGGTTCTTACTTTTTAACCACTTAAAGTTTTGCTTACCCTGTTACAATGAAATTACAGCAGGGTATGTAAAGTGGTCAACAACGGTCCTATGCTATGCTTGATATGTAGATCGATAGTTAAATATATGACCAAAATTTGTGCACAAAAAATTTTTATTTAAAATATCAACGCCACGCGCTTATACGCCACGAATTAGTATGTAGGAAATCCGCTTTAGCGGAAGGCTAAACAGACCTCGACGGTATCAGACTTATACGTCATCTTACGCTATATTACGGAATATACATTTATGTATAAATATACGTTTTTCTAATTCGGAGTGATTTTAGAATTTATTAGTCGATTACAAAATCAATGAACTTGAATAACCCTATTTTTATACAGAAACACTGCCTACGTAAAGAGTGAAAGCCAACAAGTCCTATTAAAAAATTTTGCGACATATGGCCTTATATCACGGCATCAACAAAATAATAAAGTTCGTATATACAATATTTTTGTATTTATAAATCGGTTTTTTCTTTTTTATATAATTTAAATATTATATGCCCATGTAAATACTTAAATAAATTGTAAATAAATAAGTTTTAAATTCCATATCATTTTAATTTTAAATATAATTTAAAACAAAAAAATTCGTTTCATATTATATTTATAAATTAAAAATTTATATTTAATTCTTATTCACATTAATATTTAATTTAAAATATAGTGTAAGAAAATCATTTAACATTTAAGAATAATTAATATAACAATTTAATTTAAGTTATTTTTTAAATTCTACATATTATATAAACCATGTTCAAATATTCAATTTGATATATTCAATTTATTCAATTACTTTCATATTAAAAAAGAAGTTGTTGCTGGGACGTCTCTTGTATATAAAAAGGAATTCGTGAAAAGTTCAGAATCTTAGCTCCTTTAAAATTTTAATTATCTTAAGGATAGACGAATGAACGGACACATTGATTTGCTTTCCTAAACCAATCCATACCCTTGAGTCAGTATCTACACCTTGTCTTTTACAACTTCACAAACGGCATGTCAAATTAATTATACCCTTTTACCTACGTTCAAAATAAATAAAAATTTAAAAATTTTAGTAAATATAAAAGCTACTTCATTTTATTTAATTGGGTTCAATGATCAATTTAATATTATATCACCACTATTCCTTTTGCACTCCTATGAGGACATTCACCAAGTTATTGAGGCTAACCTTGTATTTCTTTAACAAGTATGTTCACTAAGCCGTTGATTACTGCCCTACTGTAGTTATTGTAAAGGATTATGTATACATAAATTTTGTTATACTTGTACAATTTTACCGTATTATGTATTTTGCCAGGGGTTTAAACCCGAGATCTTCCACTTAAAATATCGGTTTCCAAATCATTCGCAATTGGTTAAATATATCACAATAATTGCCTTTAAACAAGATACTTGAAAGCTGAATGTATTTTATTAGACATATTTCTTCCCCCTAACACTTCTGCAACTACTTTTCAATTGCACAAAAAAATGACGTATATGTCAAATAAATTTTCAGATCATAAGAATCATTTTTAAATTAATAATATATATTTGCGTAAATCATAAAATACAATAACGAATATTGACAATCCTTTCTATTAAAATCAATTGTCAATATCATAACAATATATACTTTATATATAGTATATATATTTTAAGGACACTTGTCCTGAATTCAGTTATTGATTTTTTTTTATATTTCCTAAAATACTGCACGACTGCACGAATTCGTATTTAGTAGAAAATTATATCATTATACCCGTATGACTATATAGTCCAAGGGTATAATAAATTTGCCATTACGTTTGTGACGCAGAGAAGGAGGGGGGGTAGATATAGACTCAAGTGTATGGATCGGATCAGAATCGAAAAATAAATCGATTTAGCTATGTATGTCCGTCCGTCCGTCCGTCCGTCCGTCCGTCCGTAATCACGATAACTCAAAAAATAAAGGAGCTAGGATTATGAAATTTTCACAAATTCGTTTTTATGCAAAAACCGGAATCGCTATTTAAATCCAGCCATTTTGGTCCACGGGTTCGAGTACCTGCTATACAACTTCTAATTTTATATGAGCATTACTCTATACCTATGGAAGCTGCGTGTCTGAAATTTTGCCAAAACTAGTTTAGTATAATGGCCAAAGTTACTGCAAAATTTGGTTGGGCTACTGCAGAGGGTTCGAGTAACTGCCATACAACTCCTTCTTTTACATGAGGATTACACTACACCAAATGAAGCTGGGTGTCTGAAACTTTGCCAAAAATAGTTTAGTGTAATGGCCAAAGTTACTACAAAATTTGGTTGGTCTACTGCAAAGAGTTCGAGTAGCTGCTATACAACTCCTTCTTTTATATGAGCATTACTCTACACCTAATAAAGCTGAAAGTTTGAAATTTTGCCAAAAGTAATTAACCGGATGATATAATCTATATGTTACGGTCATACGGGTATCCCAGAGTTGACACAGTCTACTCTACTACACTCTTCCTCGTTTTTTTTAAAATTACTTATTTTATTACATATACATATATATATATATTTTTTCAATACAATTTCGTACAATTTTCAGTACAAAAGTTGCACTACTAAAAAAAAATCTAAAAAGTAAAAATTATTCATTGATTGATAATGACAGTTTTGACAAAATAAAAAACAAATGACATTTATTTAAAATTGAAATTGTCAAAAAAAAAAACAATCAAAAAAAAAATAAGTTGCATCACTTTTAAAAATTCACACCGTTTTTCTTTTATTCCTGAATGAAAATGTGTTGGAAAATATTTGAATACCTAAACAAGTAAAGAAACAGTCAGTCGGTGCAACCGACTTAGAAATACCCTACACCTATTTGGTTCAAAATTAAGGACATATCCATAAGTTATTTTAACACCATAAAAGCTGTTATTAATTTGATCGTAAGACATAGCTAACCAAATTAACTTTATAATACTAAAAACATTTTCTAATTATATTATCTATTAAAAAATATTACAAATTCTTACTAATTTGTCTATTTAAAAATATTCAAAAACAAGCAAACTTGAAATAAATGAAAATATATTTATTCCAATTCAATTACAAAATGAAAAAATTCTAATTATTAAATTTTGTGATAAAAAGATAATCAAAGCATAATATATTTAATAATCCAAATTTTTAAAAATTGCAATTATTTTAAGTGGTTAGTTTATATACCTAATAGAAAAGCTTACAAACGCAAAATATGCAATAAATGTATTTCTAAAATACAATTACAAATTTAGACCTTTTCATATAATTCATTTAAATATTCAAATAAATTTTACATAAATGCAGCAAGTACCTTTGAATATAGCTGAACCACTACAATTAAGTCTAGATTTCGGAGACACATAGGACATAGGAAATATATTCTTTGGCTTTGAAATTAAACTCAACCAGAACCAATTCCCATGGTACTTTCATTACTAGTAACCTAGAGTTTAAATTTCATCAAAATACCGGCATTATTTTTTGAGTTATGGTGTTTTAAGATATATGTTTGTTAGTCCTTGAACTTGTCAAGGGTTCCAGAACCCCAAACCATGGTACGATTTCGCCCATATGCAGTCCCGTCATACTTTCAATACTAGTTAACCCTTGTATACAATTGGAACGTTCTATCTTAATTTTAAGTTACTAGTTTTATAAATTTCGATGATAAGCTTTTACACATTGGGGGGTCTAAGAGAGGTCCTGAACCACCACTCCAAATGATCCCAAATTAGGGGGGCATGGAAGAAATAGTAAAGAACACCCTGGGCCAAAAGCTTCTACATTTGTTTCAAGTTACTATTTTTATTAATTTCGAAAATATGCTTTAAGGTCCTCGGAACTGAGTGCCTGGTCCCCGACCCACTAGTCCAATGGGGTCCAAATTTCAAAGACACTTACGCAATTGGAAGGGACACCCTGATACCAAATTTGGAGGTTATATCTTCATTGGTTTCGGAATTACGCTAGTTTGGCCTAAATTCGATAAAAAAGTTCTCAGTTCCGAACCCATTGTCCAATCCTCACCGCACGTAATCACCGCCGTAGTTTCATTACCAATAACCTACAGCACAAATTTCATGAAGATAGCCTCATTAGTTGTTGAGTTATCGTGATTTTTAATATATGTTCGTTATCCCTGACACCGACTAAAAGGTCCAGAATCCGAACCCATGGGCTGATTTCACCCTTATACAGCCCGCGCTTTACTTATAGTACTAGTTAACCCTTGTACACAATTTAAACGATCTATCTTAATTTTAAGTAACTATTTTTAGTAATTTCGATTATAAGCTTTTAAAACTTGGGAGGTCTGAGAGGGGTACTGAACCACCTCTCCAATTGATCCCAAATTAAGGGAACACGCAAGAGATAGTAAAGAACACCCTTGTGGCAAATTGGAAGCTTCTACATTTTTTCAAGTTGTTATCTTTATTAATTTTAAAGATATGTTTAAGGTCTTCGGAAATGTGTGACTGGTCCCCGACCCAGTAGTCCAATGGGACCCAAATTCTCAAGACACTTAGGAGATAGGAGGGGACACCCTGATACCAAATTTGGAGGTTCTATCTTCATTGGTTTCGGAATTATGCTCGTTTGGCCTAAATTCGATCAAAAAGTTCTAGGTTCCGAACGCATGGTCCAATCCCGACCTTACGGAATCCCCGAAGTAGTTTCATTACTAGTTACCTACAGCACAAATTTGATGAAGAAAGCGTCATTAGTTGTTGAGTTATCGTGATTTCTTATATATGTTCGTTAGCCCTTCGATCGATTAAAAGGTCCAGAATCCGAACCCATGGGCCGATTTCGCCCATATGCAATCCCCGCCGTACTTTCAGTCCTAGTAACCTACAGTTAAAATTTCATCAAGATAGCTCCATTATTTTTTGAGTTATCGTGCCTACGGACGGACGGACATGGCTATATCGACTAAGGCGGTCACGCTGATCACAAATATATATACTTTTCCATATCTAGCTCGCTTCCTTTAGGTGGTTACAAACACCATACCAAAGTTAATATACCCCTTTACCTATTCTATAGGTGTAGGGTATAAAAACCTCCTTTAAATATATGATTTTCTATTGAATTTATATTAATATATATATATATAAATATGTATGTAGATGCATATTTTTTTTTAAAATATTCTATTATTTATCATTTTGTGCAATGCATTCAAATAACTGTTTTTTTGATTTTTATTTAATAGTAGTTTTTTTTCATATTCAGAAGTGTTATAAATGGAATTTAAATTAAAAAATTGTTTTTTTGTTATATTTTATAGATAAAATAATACTAAGAGATAGGTTAGATATTTAAATATGTTAACTCAATCCTGGAGTCTGACTGTTGGGGAGTTTGGTCTTTTGAACTTTTTATCTCAATTATTTTCAGTTGAGGATGTAAAAATTTGGTTAGATTATTTTAGGAATATTGTTTTTAGATAAATTAAATCTACTGGGAAGATCAGAGGCAGGTGTCAGGGAATACTTTATCCAACAGCTATAGAACTGGGTCTGAGGATAAACATCGATAAAATAAAAATGTTAGTGGTATCCAGACGTAACCAGAGAGAGAAGCAAATTATTACTTTTTGTGATGAGAACGTGAAAGTAGTAAAAAGTTTTGCCTATTTATATCTACAAAAGTTAGACGCTGTATCAATTCTCCAAAAGCAAAATTGGATAACTGCTGATCGAGTGAACTGGAAAAGGATGGAATAAGGAGGCCAAGGTTTGACAATAAACTGTAGCGCCGTAGAAAAAGATGAAATTTTTAGATAATAAGATAATTTTAATAACTTGATTATTTTTTTAATTAATGAGCTTGAGTTTGTTTTAATTCGTTATTTATATAAACAACGTTCTTTGAATAGCAGGATTTTACAACTTACACATATTTCTAAAGTTAGATTTTATAAGTCCACGATAAAAAAGACTTTATTATAGATACTAAATAGTTATAAAAATCCGTCCTTTTCAAACTCAACCTTCCGTTTCTATCAAATATTTTTTTAAGAGTTTCATCAAAAAGTTTCCTTTTTATAATAGCGTTAACATAAAATTTTATTCAATAGAACATTTAATAATTTAAATAAAGAATTCATCAATTTTGGTTAAACTTGAAATATCTTGACAAAATTCAAGTATTTAGCTATTTACTGATAAATGGAAAATTTGTAATTAAACTTCTTATTTTTATGTCATTAATAATATTAAAATATTGTTTGTTCCTTTTTCTTGCCACAACTCCTCAGCAATTAAAAATCAGCAATTGAAGATGAAGAAATTTCTTATAATAAAATTTTATGTAATGATCACTACGTCCATTTCTTGAGCTTTCGCTTTATATTTTATTCATGCATATAATGTACTATCTATTCTATCTATTCTATAATATTTCATCAACATTATTTCTTCTTAACGTTGCTACGTTGATATTGCAGCTGAAATTCTATTAAATTTTTAACCACGGATGGATGATGCGAGTCCTTTTATTACAAAGCCCGCGTGTAAAAGTAAAAAAAAGTGATCTGGTTTCCGACTCGAGTCAGCAACCATCCGTCATTATGTTCAAATAAATTGTGTAAGTTGTTCAATCAATACTCAATTAATTATATATCTTTCATAAAACAAATATTGTATAAAAAAATATTTTAATTGAATAATATCGCAACTCGCAGATATAATGATATGTACCCTATATAACTACTATATATAAAATTATTACAATATCTGTATATAGATATCAAAGTCGTTTCTACATTTTAAAAGATCAATTGTAATATATAAGAACTTAGTTTAATTAACATTTTCGTCTTCACTTCACAATTTTTTAGCAAGCCATCTGAAAAAATAAGCTTAATTATTACCAAGCCGACTGAAAAATTCAGCCAAATGAGAAAATCACTCTCTTTCAATATATACAAATCCACACACGTTTTATTTACTCTTTTATTTTCTGTTTTTCTTACCATTTCTGTTGCAGTTACAGATACGTTTCAGTGGTCAGTACAGTTACGGTTTAAAAACCATAATGGGAATTGCCGCAATTATTAAAATGGAAATATGAATAACGGCAATTCCTGCAATTTAGCCGAATGTGTTAAAACTATTATTAAATCCTTAAAAAAAGTGTTATGATTCGAATAATATTTTTAAGTTGTTCAGAATCTCGCCACTTAGTTTGAAGCCAATTAGAAAAACCCTTATATTATAATTTTAACTTGCAGTTTTTTTTAAATACATTTTATTACATATATATAAAAATGTATTTTAATATTAACAACCCTAAATAAAACAATAGAATTCCTTTATCATGTCATATTTTATTGAACATGCAGTTTTTTTTTTTTTTGTATTTTACTTTTTGTATATTGTGTAATTTGAAGTAATATCTGCAAAAAACATTAAAAAATTTACATATACTCGTATATATATATGTAATGAAATATAGCATTTTTAATATAAAAAAAAATTACAACAATTACAACAAAATATTTTCCATCAAGGCTATTTAAATTGCACAACAATACTTGATATTAAATTGTTAGAACGCCTATTACTGATATCCTTCCACTAAAAAAAAACAAAAAAAAAACAATAAAATAAAATAAAAAATACAATGAAAAATTTTTAAATTAATACAAAAGGCGTTAAAAAATGGAAAATAGAAACAGCAGGAAATTTTTCATGAACAATAATAACAGAAATACAATAAAAATAAATTCATCAAACATTTATTTTTTTTTGAATAAAAAGTCAAAAAACAACAACAAAATTTCCAAAGTAATAAAATTCAATTGAAATTTAAAGTATTTTGGTTTCATTTTGTGATTCTAGTTAACTAAATAATTTTATTTTAACATTCTAATTTTCTATTCTAACTTTTTATTTCAAATTTCCCCAAACATCAAACTATCTTTATCATCAGTATTGTAAGTTATTACTGATTGCCTATTTTTAGGCTTACATATGATTGTTCGAATTTAATATTCCCTTTTCTTAAAATGACGTTTTTGTTTTAATTTTGACGTTAAGTTTGGTTGTCCAATTCCTGTCAAAAAATGGTTTGAGTTATTGACTTATAAACTTGAATCTATTCAAAATTAAAATTAATTATTATATGGTTTAAGGACGCCACTCCTTCGTTCATTTTTCGGTACCATTTCCTGGGAAACTAATAACCGATTTCTCTGAATTTTTCACACATGTTCTTAACCGCCAAACTAATTTTAAGCTGACGAATTAGACAAGTATTGCTCAGATTCAGAGTCATTACATTTTGACTCTGATTAATTCTACTTACCATATCTGACCAATGGCGTAGTGGTAAAGACGCCGCCTTTTTATGTAGAAAATCCCGGGTTCAAACTCCGGTCATATCTTATCTAATAAAAATATATCGTAAAATTGTATAATTATATCGTAATAGTTAATATCGTAATATAAGAAAAGATTTAATATAAATAACTCTTATGTAGGATAATAGATGACGTTAAGAATTAACATTTGCGTATTCATAATCTTATACAATACTTACAACTGAGTAATCAACTGCTTAGTTAACATAGCGTTTAAAGAAAGTGAAGCCTTCTATAAATGGACTTTAATGTCCTATACTCCTTAAAGGAGTGGAAAAGGAATATGAAATTCTACTTAGAAAATAACTGAGGAGGAGGGAGTGACCCCCTTAAAGAAAAATTAACGGGTATAAGAAAGATATTTTAGTTACTAATTGCGACTCAAAAGTTATTTCATTCCGGGTTTTTTCCGAAGCCTTACCATAAAATAAAAACTGTTTCCCTGAATGAGTGCCTCAAAATTTTGTGTAAAATATAATACATTTTGACAGTGTAATTGATTATTTTAACATGCTATGTGAAATTTTTAACCCATTCAGGCATGAAATTTGGTAAAATGTGTTTTTCTAAAGCAAATTATGCCCACTGTCGGGGAGCACTCGCTTTATACAAAAGTAAATTGGATAAATAAATATTCTTAAGGTACGTAAATACAGTACATTTAGTTATAGTACGTACCATATTATATTAAAAAAAAGAAATGAGTACAAATAATACGTACCCTTGTTTCTGAAAAAATTAATCCTGATTTTTCAAATTGTAAATTTCTTCTGTTTCGGTATTTACATACATGTATATAAGTACTCTACATAATATATAAGAGTATATAAATATATATATATATATGTAATGAAATACAAATAAGATATACATGAGATGTATTTGACGAGATTTTTTTTTAAAAAGAACGAGAATTGAAAAAACAAGATTTTGATGAATGAGCATTTGTTACGCTCCCTATTTATTTTTTGGTTTGAATTTAATTTCAACTTTTCACATTCAAATAATTTTATCAAAATAGTTGTTACTTGTTACTGGTTTTTTTTTCAAAAAATAAAAATTCCAAATCAGGATATTGGATTTTAAAAGTTAATTTCTATACAATAAAAAAAATAAAAAACAACAACAAAAAATTGTTAACATGTAAGGATTAAAAATAAAAGTAACAATATTCTATTGAACCATGAACCCATGAATAAAGTAAGGAAATGAATTGTGCTAAAAAACAGCATGTATTTTGCTTATTATTTTCTCCTCCATTCCCCTCCTTTAGTTTGTAGTGAATAGGGAAATTATATACAAAATACGAACTTTTAAGAGTCCCGAAAAAGGGCATTTATTTTGTAGAATAGGACATATTTTGTTTTTTCTTTTATTTTATAAATTTTTCCAAAATTAAATTGAGTAACCTAGAAAATAGGTAACTTCAGGTAATTGGTATGGTATGTATGACAAGGATATTTAAATTAAAAAAGAAGGCAAAATGAAAATATAAATCCTAAAATAGAGTTTTTATTTTATTCACGTCTTGTGAAAATTTTTTTAAAATGTGGTTTTTTCAGTAATTACAGTTGCGGTCTACAAAATTGACAAAGTTTGCTATACAAAATTTTTTACTTTAGTTTTATGATTTTTTCGGAAAAAGTTGACATTTTAAATTTGAAGGTATTAAGGTATAACCGAGGAAATTAATTTTATGAATAAGTATTTTTGGATACTATTATAAGTTAGTTAACATCTGATTTGTTATTTTGCAAATTAAGGGTTGGAAATCTCAAAATCTTACTCGGGTTGGTACGAAATTCTAAAATAATTCAAAAATTGTACGTTTAGAAAATCAATTTTTGTAAATTTCTAATTTGGCATATGGTGTTTCGAATTTTAAAATTTGAGATTATGAAAACTTTAGGATTTTGATCCGTTTCCGCCAATTGAACTTTTATACTTTGCGAGTCAACTGAATTCACATTTTATAGCATTTGCTGGTAAGTTTCAGGTATTTTCTAAATATATATAGAGATTTTTGCTCAACAAGAACAACCTCCCTCCGTAGCCAAAATAGTGGGATAAGCACCCTAGCTGCTTGCGCCATATTATGGCTGAAAAGTAGCGACAAGACATAAATATAAATGTCTATCAAGGGTTAAAATGACAAGCGAACAGCTCTTTTGTGTATCTTATCTAGATATTGAAAAGCGGTGCTTGGTGCTCCAGCAAATTTTTGAGAATTATACTTAAGTCTCGGCTGAATGTATGTTTTATAAATTTGAAGTAGATTTAGAGATGTAAAGCATTTCCAACTCCTACTTAAGAATTCCAGGCATCTTGCAGCATCTTTTGCGATCGAAAATATGTTGTCGTTCTACGAAAGTTTTGCGTATATTTCTATGCCTAGGATTTTTAATAATTCGGAGTATTGAATACCCACATTGCCAAAAAAAAATGTTTAGTACAGAATCGCTTCGCTTGGTTGATAACAGACAGCTTTGGGTTTTTGAAGCATTAAGACATACCCTGTTCACGCTTCCCCAATTTTGAATTATTTTGAGATCATTATTTAAGGAATTTGAAACTTTGTTTCATTCATTATTAACCGATGTTGAGCTGTTCTTTCGAAATGATACGAACTCTCAAGATGGCTGTCATCAGCAAAGCTATGAATTTTGTTGGAGGTCATGGATAGAGGGTCATTGATAAATATTAGAAATAAGGTTGGCAATAGGACCGAGCCTTGAGGGACACCAGCATTCATTTCAAAATTTTTGGAAAAGAAGCTATCCAATACAACTTGTATTGAAGAGTGTGAAAGGAAAGATTCTATCCATTAATTGAAAATTTTACGTAGACCAAATGCTTTTAATTTTTTTAGTGGAGCTGTATGGCAAAGGCTTTGGATATATCTAGAGCGATTATTTTTGTTTCGCATTATATTGAAAACTTGATATTTTTTCAAGCAACGACCCCATTTTTCAGTCAAAAAAATCAACAGATCACCTGCTGATCTTTTTGATTTAAAACCATATTGTTGGTTACTAATGAGGCCATTGCTCTCCAGATAACTTTTTAAATTGAAATTAATTATTAACTCCATAATTTTTGATACTACTGATGCGAATAACTTTTTGCCTTAATAAACAATCATGTTTATATTTTTGCTGCCTTTAAATTCTTTTGCAACGCTTTGTACCTTCTGAGAATGAAAATTAGACAGTTTTTGACAATTGCCGAGTAGAATTCCTTTAACAGAAGCGTAACGACTTGGAATAAAATTTTACAACGATTACAAAAATAAATATTAAATGTCCTTTTTCGATATTTTGAATGTAATTGTACATTTTTCATTACATATAAATGCATATATATACTTATATAAACATATATGTATATATATATACTTTCATACCAAAACAAAAATTGGTAAATTAGTTTGTTTACATTATATAGTTGTTTTACTATACGTCATGAAATGTCATGAAATAAAAATCAAAATAACGAAATAACACTGCAGTAAATGCAATGCTCTAAAGTTAAAGTAAAAAAAAAAATCAAATTTATTTTTTTTTATTTCCTTTTCAAAATTAAATTAAAAAAAAAAAATCAATTTTCTTTCAATGAAAATTGGTTAAAGAAAATTCAACAACAACAAAGAAAAATGTCATCATTTCCATATAGAAAATTAATAAAATATTGCATTCAATATATATATAGTATACATCTATCAATACAGTGAATTTATGTATATATATATGTATATATACTTAAATAAGGACATGAAATAAAAAAAAAACAAATGGTGAAGAAAAAGAAAATTTTTAAGGAAAATTAAAATTTATTTTTTTTTTATTTTGAAAAAATCATTCGTGCAAGAATTGCCTTGCACGGATTTTTTAAAATACTATCATAAATATTTGTGCCTATAAGTATTTTCAATTTACAGGATAACAAAATATTGCAGTTCAGGATAACTTAAGAACAACTGCAATATGATTAAATTGTTAAAATTATTATTATTTTAAAAAAATTGTAAAATAACTATAAATAAGTTCAATTTTTAGTAGAATTTCATTTTAAAAATACATAATATTAAAACAAATTAATTTCAATTAATATACAATATAAAATATATATATATATATATTATTTTATATTTTTAAAAAATAAAATAAGGACATTCTGTAACACAAAAGTATTAAAAAGAAAAACGTTAGTAATTCTCCATTCAAAAAAAAAAAAAGTACTAAAAAACCTAATATGACGTCATTATAATGCGACATTTATAAATTTTGTTTTTGTATTTACTTTAATGACAGTAGTTATACACTTGGGAAGAAATATGAAGAGGAATATTGTCAAAGGATATTAAAAAAAAAATTTTTTGAAAGGACATGGTAATATTAAAAAAGTAATGTGTGGTTTTTTTTTCCATTTAATAAATTCAAATAAAAAAAACAAAACTTATTAGAATTTGACGTAAACTTTAACATTTGAAAAAATTTTTTATTTTATTTTAACTGTTTTTTTTTTGTTTTGATGTATTTGTTTAATACCGAATGAAACCTTCAAAATGGAAAATTTTAAAAATTAATAAAAAAAAATAAATTTATAAAAAATAAAAGGAAATGTGAAATTTGTTATAAAAAATAAGAAAAAAAATAAAAAAACTACAATTATTTAAATTTTGAAAAAAAAAACTTGTTAACTTTTGACATTAAATAAATGATTTTTCTGCACTTGAATCACTTTTAGCAATATCAATATTCTGACAAAATTGATGTAGGAAATAAGTTCGAATTTGAAAATTTAACAGGGAATAAGTTCGAAAAATTTTTAGTTTTTCTTTTTAAAATTATTTAATTTTTTATTTATTATTATGAAATAAGTTCGAAATCAAAAATTAAATAAGTTCGAAAATATTAAATGAAGGAAAATTTAACAGAAATTGGTTACTTTAGTTAAAATTTTAAATGATCACTTGGATTTAGTCTTTGACAACATTTTCGAAACACGTAAATGGACAATTGGTTCTATAAAGTATTAGAATTAACGATTTTAGTGTGTACTTTGAATTGACTATATATACTACTTATTATAAGATTTTAATTCGAAAATACATAAAATAAATAAGAAATTAACAATTTCATTTTGCATCATTCTTAGTTTAGCCAAATTTTGATAAATTTAAAGTTAAATCATTTCGATAATATTTAATTACAACAGTCTTCTTCACATCGTAGCTGTTCATTTGTATTTTATTTATATTTTACCCCCTTCAACCTATTTAATTTTAATTTTATTTTAATATTAACCACCTAACCGCCTGTTCTTTAAGACTTCTGTTATTTAGGGATTTATTAGAGAGGCTTCAACTCTTATTTGTAAGGAGAGGTGAAGAAACTGTTTTATACCATCTTTTCCAATATTACAATAGTCTTCTTCACAGCACAGCTGTTTATTAGTTCATATTTGCTCTTCACTAGTTCATACAAAGTTGATCCCTATGTACACCTTCAGCCTAGGCAGTCTGGCCAACGATTCTTGGAAATCCTGTGTTAATTGGTGTGGGGGGTTTGGCTAAGTGCAAAACTTAGCTAATTAGTGATTTTTTATCACTCTTTTTAATTTTAAATTTTTTACATTCTGTTTTTCGATTACAATTATTCGAACATTTTTAGTAGTAGTACCCCTTTTTTTTAGAGAAGTTAAAAAAGTGAAATGATTAAATTATTCCATTAGTTGGATGATGATATTATGATTAAATTGGGATGATCGAATTATGATTTTATGAGGTGAAATAAATACTAAAATATTTGGTTTTTGTTTTATAATTCAAATATTTCGAAAACATAAAAGTTACCTGTTTAATTTCATGTTAAAAGTAAAAAAAAAGCTTTAAATTTTTTTTAATAAATTAAATTAAATTATGCGCAATGATATCTAAAGACTCGTAAGATGAAAAGGAAAAAGTTTTTATTGTATGCTTTGAATTTTAAATTGATTTAATTTCATTTTGGTGGTAATAAAGCAAGTAATGTGTTTTTTAAAACATCTTGAAACATTGGTTATACAAAATGAAAATTGATTAAAATGCGGTATTTGGGTGCTTAGGGGAAGCGATCTTATTTTGAAGTTTGCTTTTTTTTTATTATTTTGTGTCCTTTGGGGACAGGAAAGAAAAAGTAATTTTAAAATAATTTTAAAACTTGAAAGTAATCAAGTGTAGATTAATGTAGTTTTTAGGTGTATAGTTACATAATGGTTTGGTAGTTTTTTAAGGTTAATAAGTTAATTAATAAATCTTAGTTTAAAATTTAGTTAAGTAAAATTTTTAAATAAAATACTTTAAAAGCGGGGGAAAATTCTTAAACTAATGGTTGATTTATTTTTTTATTTAGACTTTAGATTATATTTTATAATTTTTTAAGCGAATAAGAGTCTTGGATCAATGGAATATTAATGTTTAAAAATTTGATTCCTCTCTTTTAATATTACCGGCTTGTTTCCTTCTAAAACTTTTATCTGGTTTTCGAAATCGACTCAGCTACCATTCGTCATTAGGTTCAATTTAATAACATAACTAATAATTTATAGCTGTGTTTACTTCATTTGCTTCAGGATATTTAAAATGGGCCTCGATGGGTTAATGGGTGCCGGTTCGATTTTCGTACGGGTCATGAATTTTTAATTAGAAAAAATTAGTGAAAAATAATGTTCTTTACAAATCCCCATTGTGACCAAATATATAGAGTAAAAAATTTAATATATGATATAAACAAAATAAATAGTATTACTAATAAAATCAATAAATAGTATAATCTACCACTTCTGAAAAGTAAAAGCATACTTCACTCCCTTATCAAATTGTATAGGGCCAAGGACTGTTTATAAATAAATAAATAAATACCTAATATATGTAAACAAAATAAACATTTTTACTTTTTTATTAAACAAAACTTCCATAAACAAATATAAAGCTTTGATTTCACACTTGACACTTTACACTTCACATTTGACATTTAATATTCGAATTTTTAAAACTAAGCTATCAACATTTCAAAATTAAAATCATTTTTATTTGAGTGACTCCAATCGTTTTTTTCAAAAATTGATACAGACCCGGATAAAAAACATACAACTAAAAAAGTTTTATTTTTGAAATTTTACATATTTTTTAATTTCAGTTGCAATTTTAGTCAAATTAAAAATATTAAATTAAATATATTCCCCAGTCCAATTGAACAAAGAGTCATTGTATAGGCCCTGAGTTAAATTGTTTTTTTAAATGTATTGTGTTGCCCATTTTCACACCACCTAGCGGTAAATTTAAAAAATATTATGTAGAATAATAAATTGTTAACATCAGATGATGTCTAAGATCTAGATGATATTAGAACTTTCATTCGAAATAAATGTTTTAAATACAAACTGAAAAAATCGTATTGACAACATATTAATTTAAAAAAACATTCAAAACAATCAAAGTAAACTTTGATTTTCGATTAAAAAATAAAAAATAAAATAATTTTTAATTTGCACAGACATTTGTACTAACAATTGAAATCGTTTTGAATTTTTTTTTATCTTCTATTTTTTTAATCATCAATCATCATAATTAATAATTTAAAAATAAAACGAATTATGATGATACCAATATCAATCGAACAATGAAATTTAAATGAGAATAAAATTTCCTTAAATTTTAAAAATTTCCTTAAGATGTCATAAAATTCCCTTCTTGTGTAAGTATTAAATAGATTTCGTAAATTAATAATATTCTAATGAAAAGTAAATTATATATATATATATATAAATTTACATATATATAAATATGTGTATATTTATATTTTTTTAATATATATATACATTAACTTTGCATTAAAATATTATTAATTTACGAAAACTATATAATAATTACCCAAGAAGGGAATTTTAAGACTTTTCGGAGAAATTTTTAAAAGGAAATTTTATTCTTATCTACATTTATTCATTGATATTTCATTATTGATTCATATTCATATCATCATAATCTCGTATATATATATATACTTTAATAATTGCTTGTTTTTCTATCTGCATTTAATCAATCGAAATAATAAGATACCAATCAGTTTGGTTTCGTAGTTATAGTTTCTATAGAATACATAAATCAAAATACAATTATTAGTAACTATCTAATATCTTTTGTTTATCCAGATTTTTATGGTTCTTTTCATTTTTATCTAATTAATGTAATAATATAATACCTATTGTATTTTACTAATTGTTTTACCATTTTTTTTTTCTAATTTTACTGATAACTAATCAATTGTAATTAATTTAAACAATTGATTTATTACAAGTTTTTATTATTTTTTATTTTATTTTTTATTTTATTTTATTTAACCAAAACAAGGTTTTTACAAACAAAAAGAAAAGAAAATATCTTATACTATTATTCATTATTTAAAATTTTAAACAGAATTTACAAAAAAAAAAAAAAAAGTGTAAGAACAATTAACAAAAATTAGAATATTTAGGTCAAATTACAATACAAAGTTTTTTTTTTACTGTACAAAATATTAAAAATTTAAACAAAAAACAAAAAATGCTTACCGAACAAAAACAAAAAAGCAAAAGCACTGTATGAACGTAATTACTTATGATATAATATCATATAATATGTTAATATGTACTTGAACTTGAAATTATTATTAAGTTTACAAAATAGGTTCATTTAAAAATTTTTGCTTAAGTTTATATTTAAAAGTGTTTTTAGATATATCTGTTGAGAAAAGATAACTATGTTTATTAAATGTAGTGCAACATCTGTTTATAGGTTCATTATTTGCGTATTGAGTTCTGTGAGTATTTTCAATCAAAAATTTAGTGTTTCTTGTTTGTCTAACTTCGTTATTTATTCTGACTTTATACGTTAGAAACTGAATATCAATATTTTTATTTAAGATGTCGAAAGTGAAGCAGGATGAAAGAATTTCCCTGCGTGATGCAAGACTTAACATTTTCAAGGTATTTAGCCTTGTAATGTAGCTTGGAAGAGTGGAGTACTCTGAAGGGTCATATTGGTTTCTTAGAGCAAATAAAAGAAACTGTTTTTGAACAGATTCAATTCTTTTAGAGTGTGTTTGAAATGCCGGATCCCAAACAATGTGACCATATTCTAAAGTAGATCGAACCAAAGAACAATAAAGTGCTTTTGTTACTGCTACGTCATTAAACTCTTTGGCCCTTCTTTTAATGAAACCTAACATTTTATTTGCCTTTGCAATCATGTGTTCGTAATGAAGATTAAAATTTAATTTATCATCCAAAAGAATCCCAAGATCGGTCATGCTATTCACCCTTTCGAGAGCTAAATTGTCTATTGAATAATTGAAAAGTATTGTATTTCTTTTACGTGTAAAGCTTATGACCTTGCATTTCTTAATATTTAGTTCTAATCTATTGGATATGCACCATTCATGTAAAGAATGCATGTTTTCTTGAAGTAATTGAACATCAGAGTTATTCTTAATAACATGAAAAATTTTAAGATCGTCAGCAAATGCAATATGAGATACACCTAATAATTTTTCAGAAAGATTTGAAATAAATACATTGAATAGAAGTGGACCTAAATGGCTACCTTGAGGCACACCAGAAGTAACATAAATTGGGTTTGACAAATGGCCTTGGAATTTTATGTTCTGAGTTCTTCCAGTAAGATAAGAGCCAAGCCATGCCAAGAAAGAACCAGATATGCCCAAAGTTTCAAGTTTCTTCAGCAAAATATTATGATCAACACGATCGAAAGCTTTGCTAAAGTCCGTATAAATTGCGTCAACTTGGTAACCCTTCTCCATTTCATTTAAGATTTCAGAAGTGTAAACTACAAGATTTGTAGTAGTAGAGCGACCTTTTCTGAAACCATGCTGTTGTTCATTTAGTTTCATATTAATAATAGGTGTGATTTTGCCCACCACAATTTTCTCAAACAATTTTGGGATAATCGAAAGGATGGCTATTCCTCGATAGTTTTCAACAGAAGCTTTGTCTCCTTTTTTATGAATAGGGGTCAAAAAAGATGATTTCCAAGCAAATGGGAAGATGCCTGACGAAAGTGATATATTAAATATAATGTGAAGTGGATATGTCAAATAACTAATGCAATTGTATAAAAAAGAAGGAGCAATTAAATCCGGGCCCACACCTTTTTTAAGATCGAGGTTATTAATTGCTTCATAAATTTCATTTTCCGAAATATACAAATCTTTTATAATTGAATTAGTATTACTGACCGAGTTTGAAATTGGGATATTGATGGATACGTCAAGCGGACGAAAAACTTTTTGAAAGCAATCTGCGAAGAAATTACAGATTACAATAAGTTAACAATGTTGATAACAAAACCCGCTATTGATTCTGTTTAGAATTGCATTTAATTTGTCATATCAATTGAACTAATAATTAAGTATAAATACTCTAATACCCTAATTGTTAGTTTTTTTTTTTTACAATTTTTTTTTTGTTTTATTACCTGTTATATTAAATATAGTTATATGTATAACATGCTTTTCCTGTTACTAATATTTACAATTTGTGAAAAAGCATAAAAAACAAACAAACAAAAAAAAACCAAAACAAACGTTTAAACATAAATATCATGATGATAAATTGAAAATAATCTAACAACTAATCAAAACTGGTAAACTACTTGTAAATAATTAATGAATGATAATTTATTTTTAAATAATAAAAGTCATAACTTGTATTAAATGTATTTTTGTATACTCACTTACTTATACTTTTATAGTCTATTTATATTATGGTTTAATAATCGCTAATAATTGGTAGGTAGCAAACACTATTTTGTAATTTTTAACGCCATTGTAAAACACACAAAAAAAAAAATATTAAATGGATGCCTCATTAACTTTGGAAATTATGTATTTAATTGACATTTTATGGGTATTTAATTTCTGATTACATTGCAATTATTTATTTATTTTATATTATATACTTATATTTTATTGTTCTACTATATGATTTTGTAGATATTTTGATTTTTGTATATGAGTAATTGCGAATAGTTTTAATTATATAGGATTGATTAGGAATGATTTAGAAATGTTAAATTGGATTTGAAAACTGTAATTTACTTTAAAAGTTTTATTTTTTTAACATTTAATGTTAAATATTATCTTGAAATAATTGATTAAGGTATTTTTTTTTAATTTTTTTTTAATTTATCTGAAGATAGGTGAAGACAAGAGGTTTGGTCTGAAATCTCGTGAAATCTCACAAAATCTCGTTTAGTAAATCTCGTTTTTAGAAAAACTCGTTTTAGAAAATTTTCTTCTTAAAAAATTCTAGAAAAAGCTGGTAATTCTGGTTTTGAATCCAACTCAAAAATCCTTAAAAACAAAATTTTCAAGAGATTTCGTTAATAGCGATATTTTTCAATAAAAAACGAGATTTTCTAAAATGAATTTTTCTAAAAACAAGATTTTCTAAAAACTAGATTTAAAAAAAAAGATTTACTAAACCGAGAATATGGAAAGCTCCGGCAGACAAGTTTTAATATTCAAAATACATTAAATTTGTTGCAGTAATTTTAAGTACCTCTCATATAAAGGTAGTTAAAATGTATCTTTTTAAAAGTATTGAATAATTAGAGACCAATGATCAAACCAATGACAAATGGGTAAAAATAAAATTTGATTATAAAAGTATATATAATTATTATGTAAAATAATAATAACGGTTTTAAGTTTAAGTTATATCACTGGGGTTTTTGTAATCGTTAAGTGAATTTTAGGTTATTCAACTTCTATTTTAAATTACTGGAATTCAAGCCAGTTGTAGAATTGACTAGATTGTATGGCAGAATGCGTCAACTTTTTCTTAAACCTAAAGAATCTCGATAATTTCTTCTAAGAGCCTAAACTTTATCCAAATTATGACTTGGCATTTACAAATTGCAGGTCGTTGACTATAAACACTTACGCTGTAATTTGACTTTTGAATTTTTCAAAATTCTACATCTATATCTAACCAGACTGTTGTCCTCAAATTATCATAATATTTATAAGGATTTTAATGAACAATAAAATGAAGAATAAAAATAAAATAATTGGTCGTTCTTTTCTTGATTGAATGTCCGCAACTACCCTCAAAAAGCATGTTCATAAGGTAGCTATTTTTTAATAAACTCTTCGGCTGGTAGTAGGGAAATAAACATTCACACATTGATATTTGCACTATATTAATTCTAAAATTTGAGAAATTCGTTATTTTATATTTAAATTATATTTGGTTACCAAAGAGACTTTGTTGAGAAAAAGTATTTTTCAGTTTTTCTTTTTTTAATTAAATATTTTATGACATGCACCATTATGGTAATCTTATCTAGATCCCTAAGGTTAATAAGGCGTTAATAATGCCAAATGCTTACCTACTACACTATCGGCTATCAGATTTTATTTATTTAAAGTAAATTTTTTAAAAATTTAATTTCTTCATTTAATCTGAAACTAATTATGCTTTGTTTATATTACCTATCAAATGAATTATAATCGTATGACCATAAGTGTTTCGTTTCCCTAAAATGTATTTCGTTTGCCTTCCTTCGAAAATATAAAAAACAAAATTTAGTGAATAATTAAATTAGAATTACATTTTATATAATATGTATTATAATATATTAATGAATTTTTAATATACTTTTAATTAAATTTTTCTATTAATATGGTAAGTTGATTACACGTGGGTTAAAAATATAATTTTATTCATACTCATTCGTCATATTTTTATATATTGATGAATGAGTACGAATGAGTTGTACGAAAATTTTTACTCTGAAGGGAATTGAGAGAGGCAGTCTAAAACAAATTATGTTCTGAAGTGTGAAATTTACGTTTTACAATTAAAAAATAACACAAGTGATGAAAAAAACCACGGGTTTTTACAAAAGCACATTTTCTAAATTATATAGTGAGTTTAATTTTGGGAATATATTCACTGGCAACTAAGTAACTGATTTATAAAAATGGGAAATTTTTTAGTCCTAATAGTTCTTCAATGGGCTTATACTAACTAATGATGATTCTCGAGGATTTAACCTCACCTCCACCCTTCCAAAATTTTGAGGTTTTAGGAATCAAATTGTGACTTCCTCTAAATTAAGGCAAAAATGACTAGAAATAATAATTTCCTTTAAATTTAAGAAAAACTTTTGACACATGTTAAAACATAATGTTGGATCTTTTAATTTTATATTTTACTAAAAAAAAATTTTGGATGGGTGTTAAAGTTACAGGTCCTTAAAAATTGCAAAATTTAAATTTCGAGCTCCTACATAGGGGGCGAGATTAAAAAATTTTCTTAAATGACTCGCAATAATTTCTGACGATCTAACTTCTTCCAAGACAATCTAACTCTTCAAGTTTCTAGCTTGAGCCATTCAAAAATATGCGAGGCCAAAAAATTTATTCGAATATTTTAAAACTATAAACTTAAGCTATATTTATAAAAATTAAGTGTTATTCAATATAATGTTTAAACTTTAAAAATTAATCCTGAATTCAGAATTACTCGTATATAAAATATTAACTTTAATAATTATTTAAATAATTTCTAATAAATTTTTTTCTTTTTATTTTTCAGGTAAGTTTGAAACATGATTAGAATATTAACTGCAGTAAGTTTAAAATTGTTCAATTCAATACATATACTAATGAGACAAATTAAAATATTTATAAAGAAATAACATTGAAAACCATCGCTGAAACATTTTAGGTCAAACACACATAATGTTGGATACATTTTGAATATTCGAAGAAGAAAGAAGTTCCCAAAATTTTCTAAAGGACCTTTAAATTTTCTAATGTTAAAACAAATCTATTAACTTCAGTAATTTTAATATTTTTCAAGAAAGCAAAAAGCTCTTAAATAAACTTTTTGAAAGAATTGACAGACAAATTTTATATAAGAGCTAGTAGTACTTATTTTCTTAAAATTTAAAGAGTCACTATTGTAAAAGTGTTACAATAAAACATTTCTTATAGGAACACTTCAAATGTTTAAAAATAGCAAAAATCTCATTAAAAATCATTTAACTCAAATGATTATTCTTAATCATGTGTAATTCATTTTGAAATTAATTACTTTTATGTATAGAACTAAATATTATATTTTGTATTAAGTTTACAATAATAACATTTTTATTAAGTTTACAATAATAACATTTTTCTTCAACATATTGTTTTTGATATAACATATTATTCTTCATCTTATTTAATGTTTCATCACATTTCAGAATTAATATTCTAATGTCAAACAGTAAGTACAGTACTGTTACAGTAAGTAACAAAAAAATACTGTATAACAGCCGTCCTTACATTGATTTCAGTGTCTCTTTTTAAATGACGGAGTACTTAAAACTTAGTTTAGTATATATATTTGCTCTCACAAATATGTATAAAAACTAATGCAGGTTTCACTGTAATTCAAATTATTTTATGATGTAAGTAAAAGTCATTTATGCGTACTTAGAGTATGTATATTATATATATATACATATATAAGTAATCGGTTTATATATTTAAAGTAATTTATTTGCAAAAAAAAAAAAATGAATAGCACAAGTTTTTTAATTACTTTTGGGATTTTGAGAATTATTTATAGGATCGTCACATTATGGTCATTTTAAAAAACACATAAGTCAAATGAAAATTTGATATTTGATGATGACTCCAAATGAATTAAATTTTCATATATTTTCTTTTTATTTTAATTTTTAATTATATATCATTTTTATTTTTATTTTTTAGTATTTAGTTTTTGTTTTTTTTAATTAAAAAAAAACTTTCAAAAAAAAAACCCAAATAAAAATTAACAAATTTATGGGCAAATTTATGATAATTTTAGGTTAATGTTTTGTGCTAGATCCTAATTGTACTCACCTAGTTTCAAATAGTACATAATTTTATAATACTCTTATTGTTAAAATAATTTTGGTGTAAGAAAGTAACGTTTTAATTTTGTTTGTGTCATTAAATTGACTTGTCATTGTCAAAAATTTTGGAATTATTTAAAAAAAAAAAAAAAAAAATAACAAACAAGTAAAAATTATGAATATTGAATTTTATATTAATAGTTCTGAAAGCAGTTATGAAAGTATTTGTAGTATAAAAACTGAGAAATATATAAGGTTGTATTATTTAAATTAGTGAAAAATAAAATAAATTAATATATTATATAATTATTTATTACATAATTATTAAATTTTAGTTTTCTGTTATTTTAGTGCTGTCTTGTTTTTTTTTTTTTAATTTGATTTTAATTAAAGGTATTGTAAATTTTATTAGTTAATTTTATTATATTTTAAAATACCAATACTTATAAGATTAATGGTTTATTTTTATTTTTTAAAATTATTTATTGTTCTAAAAAAAAATGAAGAAATTTGAAAATTTAAATACTTATTACATGAAATAATTAAATAAAATGCCAATTTGTTGACATTTCATAAGACCTGTGTAAACATAATGAAATCAATTTTCTGACATTACACAAGAAACTTCAGATGTGTATGAAATATTTAATTCTAAAACTGTTTTTATTTTTATCTGACAGTTGATTTTATTTTATTTAACCATGATAGAATTTTTTAGTTTAAGATATTTTCTAAATTATCAAATAAAATAATAGTAATAATATGTTTTAATTTAATTTTAAATTAAATTATAAATAATAATATTGTATCAGAAATTTAGTTTAATACAAACTTCAGTCCAATGTTTATTTAGAGAACTGTCACTACACTAACTTAGTCATCATTTGTAGATACTCGTATAAGTGGATTATTAAATAAAAAAAATCTAACCGATAGCTCAGTGGTAAAGGGGCGGCTATTCAATCGAAAAGTCTCGCGTACAAATCCTGGTCGGATCATATCTAATAAAAAAATATAGTGCATATTAAAATTATTTAAAAAGATTTCCAAATGTCAATTAGGTAAAGGATTAATATTATCAGGCAATATTTACTATTGTATGGTACTACAAATAAATAAGAAAAGTGTTGGTTTATATTATTTAATATTAAACATAGAGCCAGTTATAGTATTTTTAAATAATTAACGTTTATGAATGTGTAAAATTAGGTTTTTATTGTTAATTGAGTAATATTAATATCAAAGAGCTCACAAAGTAAGTTAGATTACTATGGCATTTGCGTAAACTTAGTGTTTGCGTAAAAATTTGAAACTTCCCGCCGCAAATACTGTAGAAGTGTTTGAAGAAATTTTTAAACCTAGAATTATGGTATGAGCCAGAGTCAATAGAGGTAGCTAAATACCTAATTTTATAATTGATTTAGTTATAATGTTAATAACATAATTAAATAATTTCCAGCTCCAGTGTGAAATTTATTCAGACGATTTTTCCTAAAATTCTATTTGTTCTTTAATTTCATATTTAAATAAATTAAAAAATAAAATTCTGTTAAATTTTTTCAGTATTAATTTGAAATAATCAAAGCCTCTAATTTATAAATGTCATTTTGAATTTTGAATTTTAAACATTTAATTTGAAAGTACAATTGGTAAAACATTCATTTCTTTATTCATTTCTGTATTTAATTTTTAAAATAATCTGATTTATTTAAAAATTAAATATGAAAAGAAAACACGACAAAAATTTGTTAAGATTATAATAAGAACATTAAAGTAAAAGTACTTAAGCTGAGAAGAAAAATGTTAAGCTCCACCTGTAAGCGGATTAAATTTTATATTTAAAATATAAAAATTTTATAATTGAAAAATTTTTGGTGAAACTTCCGGAAAGGGGTTGTGAGCCATCAAGATGACGTCATCACATAACGGTACTAAATATCTCAAAGTTTCCGAATATATATACCATTAGTGGCGATGGCGCCATCTAGTGGTCGAAAAATGCATTACAAAATGTTCCTAAGATTTTGTAGCATTTTTATTAAAATGTTATATTTTTCCTGTAAGACAATAAACTGGAACCAACATCTTACAATATTGTAGGGCATTATATTGTCTTTCATAAACATTCCAATTCTTGTTTCATCTGGATGGGTGCTACCATTTTTGAGATATTGCAATTTAAAGTGAAAATTTAAAAAAAAAAAAAAAAATCAAACTTTCAAAAAAACTACTATAACTGTGAAATTTTCAAAAACACCCTGTTATATTATTATACCATTAGAAAGGTCTCTTAAAACTCTTTCCAACGATATATAATAAGTATGGCATATGTTGACAAATAGCCCCACCAGAGAACATAAATGCAAAAATGACACAACAATTTTATCAAAAAATACATTTTCATACTTTATTTCTCATAAATTTATTTTGGCTTTTTGTTTTCCAGTTGAAATATTTATTTTAAAATGTAAGAATGTACTTTATAGGTTGATACAACATTGATTTAGGTTTTAGTAATTTATTTGGAGGGATTTTGGAGGTGACAACCTCATAGTTTTAAAATTTTTTTTTTTAAATATGTATGTAAAAATATAATTAGAAAGGCCCTTAGGCTACAAAATCAGAATTATGCTCACAACCCCTTTCCGGAAGTTTGCCAAATTTTTAATTTAAATTTTATTAAATTTAACATGACGGTTGTAGAATTAAGTAAGTAAAAATTTTCAAGCAAAATTCTCAATTAACAAATTTTATATTTAACGAATCCCTTTATCATCTAATCTATTTGTCAAAAATTCCCAAAACTAAATGTTAAACCATCTTTTAGGAATGGGAGTTTTCAGTTTTTAGTTTTTCTTCCGTACATATACCATAGAGCTAAAAGTTCTTCGGTGAAAAAAAAAGTAGAATTTGTTATATCCTAACAAAAGTTGTACCATTTCCATTGTATGCCTGTGTGTCTGTGTGTATGAGAATCTGTTAACGCAATAAATAACTCACGTAAATTTTAAGCGATTTTTATGAAATTTGGCATTAATGCTTTTCCCCTCAAAAGTAAAATTAAGTTCGTAGATGGGCCAAATCAGAATTAGGTATCTTCTCATAACCTTCGGAATGAGTTCGAATTAGGTACATAAACTTACTATTGTTGGGTACCTATGAAGATTTGCTATCAAAAATTGATTCTAGTATCACGGGGTCAAAGATTCCAGGCGTTTCGGGAATTTTAAGTTCTAATAATTTAACACAATGCCAACAAATTTTAATGAAATGTGTTATGAATACTTTTTTTCCAAAACAAAGAAAGGCTTCGTTAATGAACTCAATTTTATCAGGGAGGAGGGGGCTTCCATATAAAATAACAAGACTTTACAATAAAAAATCACATTATATTTCTATTCGTTTTTAATTGCAAATGTTCTTTTGTTGAGACATCTATGTAAAACATTATCCAGGGATGGATTTTAGAATGACACCTAAAATATTGGGGTTTTGTCTAGAAAAATGGTTTGTCAACCTGGTTTTAAGAATTGAAGTCCTCAGTTTTCTAAGGACTTTAAAGATCTACGGGTTTTAAAGATCTACGCAAAATACCTTCATACCGCCTAAATATATATGTCTACAAACACATACCTATAAAAAAAACCACCTTTTCATAAATTTACTAAATTCGCCATTTAAAAAAGTCAGTAGTAATTAACACAGATAATTACATTTAATTTGAAGATTTTCCACGAAAAACTCCTCTGTTGTTTTTTTATTACATTCTTCAAACAAAATGTATATTACGTACACGTATATATAAGTCCATAAGTCTAACCGATTTTATTCTTAAAAAACAACAGCAACAAAACGGTTAAGGACATAAAAAAAACTTGAATTGCATAATAGAAATTTTAATATATATAAAAAATAGAAAGAGATTTTGTACACATATAAATTGCAGTAAATTAAATTTACATAAGATGATCATAATTTACATTATAAAGAATGAAGCTATTAAAAACGAAGATTTTTTTTTATTATGTGCACGAATTTGTGCCATAAAAAAAATTCTGTAATTGTTAAGATAATTAATAATTATTTAAATTTAGAGTATAATGAATTCTTTCAAATAAGTATATATATTATATACCGGAAGTTTAATATAAAAAAACGGTTTATTCAGAGGATTAAATTCTGTTGGGAATGGATTAGATTTGGTAAAAAATTGCTGTTAGATAAAAAACAAACTGTTGACTTACTTTTTTTTGAAGGAAATTAAATGCTTGGAAATTGTAATGGAATAAAAATTTTGAATTATGTAAAAGTGGAATAAGAAATGAAGAAAGTTAGTTATGAAAGGAAAATCTGGTGTAAATTATTATTTTTCGGTTTTTTTTTTAAGTTTACGTTTTTTTGGGGAAATTCAGAATATGCTTTAAAGTGTTTTTAATTGAGTTTTATAATTTAGGAACTTAAATGTTTAAGATCTCTGACATTTGTTCTAAAAATATTTAATACCTAATGCATCCACTCATGATTTTCCAATTGAAAACAAGGCGAGTAACAGATGCTCATCCCTACACAGGGAAATGTTCAGGTGACGCAGCACAAGTTATAGAAATTCGTTTGTTTTACGACAATCGCGCAACTATATCCCATCAAATGTGTTCAATTTCGAAAAGTTAAAGAAGAACATTAACATTTTTCTTCAAAATATGCAATCCAATTTTTCTCATCCCCCATAATCCCAGAATACTATATTTGCAGAACCCGATTCCCAAAAATCCTTTTACATCCCAATGCTCGAAACCAAGCTATACATATGTATCACAGGTCTCATCCAATTTAGTTTGGTTAAACAACGGGTGAAAGTCACACACTCAGTTAAATAAAATGGTGTTAAGTACTAGTAATCACCTAGTGTCTTGAAATATCAGATGTCTATATTTTTTCCGAGTAGTATTTCTGAAAAAAATTTTAATATGTTCACAAAATTTCTATATATTTATTTATTTATATATACTCCCTACCACACTCATTATGATAAGAAAGTGAAGCCTACATTTACTTTTCAGCACATTTCATTAATTTATAATATTTTTCCAGTAATTCTGCTTCCAATTCAGAATTCTTGTAAGTTATGCGAAAATTGAAACGGTACTCATTCATTATAATAATGATAAGTCATTGGTTTATGCATTACACCCCAGAATACCCTAATCGAAATCTTGTACTAACACTCAAGTTTTCCATTTCTAACAACTGAAAATTGCGGTGAAAAGTCATAACTCCCAGGATCCCAGGTAGGAGTCCATAAGTCCTTAAGAGGCTTCAGACTCATAGCAATATGCCATGTATGTAAAAAGTGAGAGGAAGACAACTCTAGGGAATTAGTGAAAAAAGAAACCTTAAAATTATCTTAGCAAATATAGAGTATTATAGGTCATTAAACGAATCTTTTTAAAATATTGTTTTCAAAAATTTAAAATCCCCTTAGTTAGAATTTAAGTGCAAAATAATTAATCATGTCGTAACTGATTTATTACTCGCATTATCAATTAAACACCAGTTTAAAAATTGATTAATTAGATAAGATAAGATATACGATAAAATCAAATTTTTTAATTCACACCTTCGGTATCTCACAGTTATATTTTCCCAAAAAGTTTTATGACCTGTAATCAACTTTTTTTTTTATTAACTCATAAAATTAAAATCAGATTCTGTCTATCAGATAAGAACTTCCTTATAGACTTCTGATGTTTTTTTTTTTTTGTATTTAAATAATTTAGGTTAGATTTTTTAGAATTACGTCATTAAATTAAAATTATAGGTATAATATTTTCTTGTCTACCTCAAAAAATTGCATTTTCATTTTGCACAACTATGAACAGTTTTTAATTACACACCATTTATATTTATTAAAAATTTCTGGGCTACTTATTATTTAAATTTGATGTATAAAAAATAATTTTTAATTAGTTTTTTTTTGATTTTCCTATCATTATGTACGTCATACACTACAAAAGTACTCGTTTGTACTCGTATATTTGTCTCATTGTACTCTCATTTTTTCTTTTATCTGTTGAATGTAAAAAAAAACAAAATTTTGCGGAAAAGTAGAAAAATTTTATTTTTTTACAATTTTTAAGATTTTCATTAACCGGCTAAAATGATCCATAAAAGTTTTTCCTATTTTACAAGAAAAACAAAAAAAAAATTAAAGAAAACTTCTAATAATAGCATTGAATAGTATATTAAAAAATAAATACAGAACTCATTATTCTCATCTCTGTTGCCAAAATTAAAACCATTATATAAATAACAACAGTCGTATAAAATACAAAAAAAGAAAATTATACTAGAACAATTAAAAAAAAAAGAAGAAAATTCTACAAATGAAAATTTCCTTGATGAAAAACTTAAAAAATTCTTAATGCAATTTTTTGTATTTTTTTAAAAAAATTGCAACCAAAAAAATGTTAACGTGGAATTTAAACTCAAATCAGTGGTATATGAAGTGGAGATGTAGTTGAAAAAAATGGATCGTCGACGATTAACTAACGGTAGTTCCTCATAGAGACTATTATATGTATCGGGCTTGATAACTTAATAAATGAAAAGGGTTTTAAGTTTTGGTACGAAATTAAATGCCTATGCATAGGATAAAGTATAAGTATTGTCATGGATGCGTAGGAATTTTCTAATTTGTTAATAAGGAAAACCTTTCGAGCGTCCCAGAAAGAAACTGGGCTAGTACACAAAAATATTTAAGAAAAAACCATTAGTCCACTTTGGAATTAAAAAAAAACTAAAAAAATCGCTTAGGCCAAAAAATACCACTAATGCAACCGCAAGATTGACATTTTCAAGAACACATAGCGACTTATGCAAAACAAAAGATTTCAGAGGGTTAGAACACTTTGGTTCTTCACTAGTCAGGAAATGGATTTTAGTAATTTGAAATAAATTTATAAATGATATAAACTGAATTATATAAAATTTGAATCACTTTCGGATTTCTATTAATTTAAAAAATTTGCCAGCCATTTTACTAAATTAAGAGATCCGCTCTTCAGCATGGGATCTAATATAAAATACGGTTCAAAACACAAAATTTAATGTTGCTAATTATTGAGTTTTCAAATACGGATAGAATAATTCCAAAATATATTCTTTAAAATTATGAAACGTTCTATCAAGCTAACATTGGATAGAACATGATTGTTTCAAAATTCTGAAATATCTGGATCAAAATCTCCAGTGTTAAAATTTTTCTATACATAAGATATCCAAGGTATTTGATTCATTCATCTAATAAATTTATTAGATTATTTAAATTAAATTATATGATTCAATGGACAACTTATTATTTTGACGAACGCTTATCGCCTAATGATGATCACATTTTAAAAGCGTGATATTGCTGTTCTTTCCTTATAAATTAAATGAGGCCTGGACCCACTGTTATCTAGTAAGCGATTTTTCACAATAAATTCCAAATAAACGCTATAGAGGAGCGGCAAGCGATATTGTAATTTACTACCGATCGTTGTCTCCTTGTTTAGGACCTTTGACATAAAAACTAAAAGAGCGTTGTAAATAGTGGCTTTTTCTTTTTGTATTCAGATCTATGATTAAAGCAGATATCGAACGCTCGGATCAAACAATGCTCAAATCAAAGTTTTATCCGAATTTTGCCGCTCGAGTTGAAAAAGCAACGCTTAGAACTGGAATTGCCATTTATTACATGGGAACTGGAATTGCCATTTATTATCTAAAATCATTGTTTTGTAAAATTTAATGTCAAAAACAAAATTAAAATATGTATATGACGTTTTAATTTTCGACAACTCTGTCAACCTGAGAAAAATCTATCATCAAATTGCGCTCTGGGCGCACTCTAAGTTGAAAAAGCAACACAAAATGGATAATCTGGATAATCTAAGTAAAAAATGTACACAATTTTTTCGTTTACAGATCTGACTAGAGTCCAAGCGACATCTGGTTATGTGTTCAAAAATCCAGACACCACAAGTAAAAGTGTAATTCGAATAAAAACAAATCGTTCCGTACCAATTGTTTTATTTTGAAATTTGTAAAAAAAATTTTGTGTTGCTTTAATGTTTTTTAATACATTTATTGTTTGTATTTTTTTTTATTTTAATTTAGTTGTAATTAATTTGTTTGATTTCATCTTAAATCTCTTAAAAATTTTTCTTTAAATATAATTTTTTTATTTTTAAATTTCATTTTCGCGTTCTGTTTTTTTAGTACTTACATTTTTTTTTTTAGTATTAAATTTTTCAATATGTCGGAATTGAATTCGTTTTCGATTTCATTTTTACAGTTAAAAAACAAAAAAAAACAAAAAGCTGCGGTATAATAAATAAACGTATTTGTATTGCTATTTATATCTTTAGATTTTATCTAATAGATATATTTTTTTATTTGAATATTTAAATACGATGTATTTAGGTTTTTGGTCCAATGGAAATGATTCGTCCGTCATTTTTGAAATTTTTTAAATGTTTGTTTTATTTTTTATGGTTTTTTTTGTTGTTTTTTTTTTTTTAACAAGAGACAAAAAAATTGTATCATTTAGTTTTCTTTGATTTGATTTTTTTGCAATATTGCATCACATTTTTAACAACAAAAAAAAAATTGTTGAGTCAATGTTGTTGACAAATTTTAAAAATAAAAAATTTTTAAATTAAATAATCGTGAAAAGTAATTTATTTAAAAAAAAAACTGCTAAAGTTGGCTATTATTAATTATAATGCAATTTTAGAATTTATATTTTTTAATTATTTTATGATTATAATGTCAAAAGTAAATAATTTATTATTAAAAATTGTAATATCCGCCCATATGTATGCAATAAGTTTTGAAGAATGTTTTGCAATTTTTAAAGATTTTTAGAGCACTATTTTTTCAATTCATCTTTAATATTCCCAAGGTCATTTCAAAGCCTTTCTACTTAAATTCATTTACAAATTTTTCTTTATTGAAAAGCAGTTTACTTGAAGTATCAGTCTTTTAAATAATATATGTTATATGACCAGTGTCGCAGTAGTTAAGGCGCCTACCTCCTCCGATTCAAACTCTGGTCAGATCTTATCTAAAATATAGTCAAATATATAGTCTACTTATATTGTAATATAAAATAAGATTATATAAAAATATATATAAATCTTGTATAAGATGCCGCACAAAATATAGAACTTGTGTAATCAAAATCTTATACATTAGCTACAGCTGAGTAATCAACGGCTTAGTGAATATAACAATTAAAGAAACTGATGCCTAGTCTAAATTACTTGGTACTGCATGCCGAATACTCCTTAAAGAGCGCTGAAGTAATAAAAAAATATACTCGTATATACGTTATCATCTATATAATTTTGAAGTGAAAATTGTTAGAATTGTGTGTATAAGTTATTATGATAGAAGATTATTCTCAAATTATTGTATCTGTGAGTTATAGATATGAAATAAAAGTTGCTATTATAATACTAAATAATAGTTACTTGATATGAGAGATAATGTTAATATTTTTGTTTTTCTAGTTAAAGGTATCCCCCATCCCCCATCGGGAATCGAATACAAACAAACCAAACTGGTATGATTATCCCTACCAGCTAGGCCATGGAAAAAATATAATCCAATACTGATTTAATAATTTTAATTAATTATAGAAAAATTCAATAACCCCTACTGCCAACCCTTTATCACTAATAAAATAATCAAATTAGCATTTATTTGATAAGTGTGGTACTTTTCACTAACATAAGCTCATGTAATGCAACAAAAACTTATCATAAAAATTATTTGATTAAAATGATTGGAGGTTGATGCATTACCATCCTGATGCCAAAATTCAGGCAATGGATGAGGTTGTGAATATAAATTTCTGATTTATTAGTAATGTGATTTCTGTATCCATTAAACTTTTGAACTAATCCAAAAAAATGAATAATATGATAATGATAACGTTTGTATGATTGTTGTAGTAATGTTATAAAATGTTAAATATATTTCAGTTTATAACTATTAATATAGATAATAAATTAAAGGGGAAAAATGTATTAGGTTGACAACCCTGCATTGATTATATAAAATTATATAATGCTGTTAGTTTTCAGATATAATTTTAAGCAGTTAATAAAGAGAACTCAACATAGTAACAACGTATATTTAATAAATAATACAATTGTAGTTCCCAAATTTTGATGCTATGCCCAACAAGTACTGTGATGAATAACCATAACAGTCGAAAAAAAGTATTTTAGTAAAAAGTTTTTTTAAATTTTAAAAGAAACGACAATGTATAAGGAAATTTCAGAGACTGACATATGGCACATAAAACTTTCACTACAATCTAGTAAATTTTGCAAAAATATTTTGAAAAAGTTCTAAAAAAATTTCTAAAGAAATTCAAAAAAAAAAAACAAGTCAATATTTTTAAAAAATACATATTTGTTTTGATTTAACAAAAAAACAACAAATAAATACAATGTTTTGTTTTTTTTCTATCATGTTCTGTTTTGAGTGAAATTGAAACATTTGAAAATGATTTTCATTTTCATTTTGTACTTATTGAAATATGAGGAAAATGTTTTTATGAATGTTTTTTGTTTTTTTTATTATTTTGAATGAAAAACTCGAATTTAATTGTAAAGAAAATTTTTTAGTAATTGCAAAATATATATACATACATATATATATGTATGTATATGTAAATATTAAAAATCTAGAAAATTAAAAATTATAGAGAATTATGATGATTATGCGATTAATTCATGCATGTTAGTTGCAATGAGTAATTAAAAAAATTTAAAATGAATTCCAAAATTAAAAACAAAATATAAAAATGTATGCAATTTTTAATCATTACAAAATGCTTCTTTCATTGGGTGATTTTAAGCATTAAATATAGCAGGTACAGGAGAAGAACAAGAGATAGGTATTAACGTCCACTTAAATTATACGACTAGGTGGTATAGTGGTTAGAATGCCAACCTTATCATGAGAAAGCCCGGGGTTCGAAACTCAGTGAAAGTGAAAATGCTTTTCTGGTTTTCGATTCGACTCAGCTAGCAATCGCCATTGGGTTCAAATTAATGGCTTAATCAATAATTAATAATTGTACAGGTATCTCTAATAAAAAATACTTTAATATAACAATATAAACAAATACAACATATAAACAAATAATTTAATTGAATAATATAACTCACAGACATAGAATATCATACAAATCAAATACAAAATTATTAAAATATAAACAAAAATTGAATTGTATCTATTTAAAATCTAAGACGTTTCTACATGTTATAAGGCTTAGTACTATCTGAGGTTTAAATTGTATGTGGAATTTATTAAGATAAATTTTAATTACACGATCGAATATGACGCCCTGTTCCAACATGTACCTATGGTATAGTTTGACTTATTAGCCTAACATTTAAACAGTTAGCACTTAACAAAAAACAAAAATAAAGGCATTCTATAAAATTGTATCAGATTAATATTATAAATTGTCTTAGAGATTAAAAAATCATATGCGGACGATTTTAATTTTAATATTTTAAAATAATGCTTCGTTTTGATTAGAAATTATTAGAATATTGAATATTGAACATATTGAATGGGTCAGTAAATTAGTAATAAGTACAAGCATTTTAATAAGTTGTAAGTCTCAATGGAACTTTGTAAATTAAACCAATAGAAATAATTAATCGCGAATTTTTGTATACCTAAGACCTTTATATGTTGTACTTATTAGAAAAACAAGACTTTCCCAAACTTAATTCTTATGAGAAGACTCTTTTTAGGCTGGTTAATTAAGTGTTGCTTTGCTTACCATTATTTTTTTCAATTTTTGGCGATAGTAAAATTCTGAAGCGGAAAGTTATTTTAAATTGGATAAAATATGTTTTCAATTTCTTTTTCTGTCATGATATTTTCAATATCATATAGTTTAAATTCAAGAGTGGGAATTCATATTTTCTTATGAAAGTTATGGATTGCTTCCAGTATTTTATTTTAATATTCATAATGGAGGGGCCTCGGTGGTGTAATGGGTAAACATTTGTCTTACAAAAACGAGAGGGTGCGGGTTGTGTCATAAAATATTTAATTGAAATAATAATTTTTTTGCACTTAAAATCTCCATGGTGACCAGTTAAATATAAAATATCTAACATTGACAAAATAAATAATATAAATTAAATTAGATAGCATATAATAATATAAATATCTTCAAATAATTATAATTAATTGATTCATGGGTTTTTTAAATTATATGATTAGGTTAATTGAAATATTTAAATAAAATTAAATGTTTTCCAATTCACGTCTACTCAGAGATGTATTTCATCTATTACAAAAAAAAAAAATCAGATTAATAGTTCTGATACGTCATGATTTTTTTTGGGGAACTCCCTAACTATATTTTAAATAACTATCGAAATACCTAAATAGATTGAATTAATAATTAACACATAGCTAATACCAACTCATGCAGATCATTATGCCGCCTTGACTTTTCTAATAATAAAAATTTTGACGGCCACATCATGCCCCACAGAAACGCGTGCTATTCTGCGAATGGAATATGTTACAAATGCATATAAGACAGTTCATAAGATTTAACAATAATTTAGCAATAGAATATAATATAATAATCACAATTTTATAAGTATCTACTCATTATACGAGAATAAATTTAAAATTTTAAATTTTCCAACTTTATTCAATTTTCACTTAAATTTTTTAGATTTTAAAATCATTAAAATTTGAATTTTCATCAAAATTCAAGGTTAACAAGTATAAAATTTAAGTTAAAAAATTTTCTAATTAAAAATCAATAAATTTAATCTAATTTACATAAATTTTAAATTAATTAAATAAGTGTATTAAAAAAAAAAAACATTATTGAAAATTAATTTCAAAGTTTATCTATTCGTATAATATGGAATATTTGAAATGTAGTATATATGTATCTATATTTTCATGTATATGTTCTTGAGTTCATTTCAAGGTTCATTAGTAAATAAATGCTCTAAAAATAATACTGAAATACAAAATTAAAATCTTAATACTTAATGAATATTAACAATCTCAATAGATATAAAATATTTAAATAAATAAATTTTATATTAAAATTATCAAGAATTAGTACTCATATTGCTTTAAATTAAAAATAAAATAAGAGGCCAGATCAATTTAATTTTAAAAAATATTTATTTGTATTACTTTGATATTAATAGAAATTAAATAAAATAAAATTTAACATTTTTTTTAATTTTAATTAAACCTTGTTTTAATTGAAATCAGAAATTACAACAACTAAAATAAAGGTCAGGGGATTAAATGAATGTTAAAATATTAATGCGAATAATATAGTAAGTTTATTTAAATTATTTAAAATATCTGGATTAGTTGGAACAAATCTAAAACATGTTCGTTTCAAAGTTGGACCAAAATTGAAGAATAATTAGTTCCGATATATATCGATTTTTCTATTTCGCTTTAAAACAATTAATTTAATACAATATATTATTTTAAAGTCAATTAAATGAGATTTTGTTTATACTACGGCTGTTTATTAAAAAAATAAACTAGTTTTGAAAAGCGATGTTGAAACTATACAACAGGTTAAATTTTGACAGCAAATAATATAAAATATAATTTTTTCACTCCATTTTTAATGACAGATATTGAGAAATCAGTAAAGGGACATGAAATTCACTAAAAATTTCGATTCATCAAAAAAAAAAAATTGTTTATGTTAAAACTTTAAGTACACAATCTTCGAAAAGAACTTGGTTTAAAAAATAAACTAGTTTATAAATGTCAAAATTTGTCATAGAATATTTACTTATTTAAAAGAAATTGAACTTTTTTATCGAACACATTGTATAATATATTGTAATATATATATAATAATTATTACCAACGTGGTATAATAGCATATTTTTTTTTCAAAGTAAACTTAAGAAAACAGTTAATTACAAAAAATTTAGAGAGAGAGAAAGAGAGGTTTTGGATTTCTGACAACTGGTTAATTGCTTAGAGTGCCGAACTTTCATGCGAAAGGTCCGCGTTCGAATCCCAATGAAAGATAAAAAACTTTTATCTAGTTGCCGACTCAACTCAACTACCATTCGCCATTGAGTTCAAATTAATGACTTAATCCATAATTATGTATTTTTAATAAAAAATACATTTTTATAACAATATAATTAAATGCAAAATATAAACAAATAATTTAATTGAATAATATAATTCACAGATAAGAATACCATATAACTCAAATTCAAAAGTATTATAAACATAAACAAAAAATAGAACTGTATTTATTGAAAATCTAAGACGTTTCTACATGTTATAAGGCCTACTTAGTACCATCTCATGTTTAAATTGTATGTGGAATTTATTAAGATCAATTCTAATAATACGAATATTATATGATCTCCTGTTCCAAAATGTACCTATGGTATAGAGAGGCTTATTAGACTTACAGTTGTGCAGTTAGTGTTGCAAAAGTATGTAACAACCTTGTACGTATACAAAAAAATTAAATTAGTTTTATACAATCTCTAGAAAACCAAAATTATTGAAAGAATTTCTGAAAAAACTAAAGTTGAAAACTTTTTAAATCTTGAAAGAGACTTGACCTTTAAAATAAATTGTGACAAAAAAAAAACCAAGTAAAAACTTAGGAAATAACTTATAAAGTCACTTTTAATTAAACAATTAAATATTTTTTAAAATTTTTAAAAATTATTCTACACCAAAACAAAACATTATTCTAAATAAAAATTTAAAAAAAAATAAAAATTAAATTAAACTTTTATTATCGAATTTCTTGTTAAACTTCCAAAAGAAACAAAACAAAATACCACCAGATTTATTTTTTTTTTAATTTGACGGGTGATCATATGACAATTCAAAATATATTATTTTTACTTTTTAATTATTTTTGGGTGTTGTTTTGGTGGTGCTAAAACAAAATGAATTTGGAATACTAATTATTATAATGAGTAATATTCATAAGTTAAACTTATTTTTGTAAATAAAAATTCAAAAAATAAACAAATAAAATTTTTAAATAAAATTTTACTATTTCAAATTACTTATGGCCTCATGAAAATCACAGATAATTTTTTGGATAATTGGAAATTATGAAAATTTTTGTTTCTCCTGTGGAAAATTTATAATTTTTATGTCAATTTCAATCATATTTAATTATTTTAAATACATATTTAGTATATTTGAAATTAAAATAGTTGTTGATAAATATTAAATAAAAAATTTATTTAATAATTATATATGATAAATAAATAAAATTTGAAATTATTATTTTAATTGTGTGTGTCAGCTAGTTAAGCGCCACATAATTGTTTAATTTAGAATATAAAAATTTTTATTTTGAAATACTTATTTGGCAAATTATATAATATTTTAATTAGTATTAGTATTTTGTGTTTCATTTTTAGTACATTTTAAAATAAATTTTTAAAAAAATGTGTCCTTATTCAGAACTTTGTCCGTGAGTAAGACCATGTGTCTACAAAACTTTCACAGGCTTTTCTGAGATTTTAGTAGTATCCGCGTAGCACCAAATGACTATATCTAAAAGAAATCTGATATTGCCAGCATTAAAAAAATAAAAGAGTTAAATGGCGCATATTATCCTTTAAGGACGAAAAGGACATTTGAAAGTATACTTGTTATTTTAGTCTGTTTTATAAAAAACGTCATATCTTGTGATCTGTCCGGTATATATATATATATTTATATATTCAATTAATGCTATTAATTAAGATAACGGTCTGGAGAATATTTTAACGTTTATTTGATGACGATAAGGGCTGCCGTTTTAGAGATATGCTTATATATTCTAACAGCTTTAATATATACATGCACTATGTATGCACAAATTTATGCTAAATTTATGTATGCTATCTTTGAGATATCGTCGTTTGGTCATATGCGGATATTACTTTAACTCAGAATCACCCTTTTATACTATTTGAAATAAAGTAAATAAATTTTAACTACGGGTTATTTAACTATTTTTCTGAATCGATTATAGAGCTACAGTTCTTCAAAGTGCGGAAATGCCCGTATATTTAATTTTAGCAAAATATCTTCTAAACGGAGTAGGTTAGAATCTTGAAATTTCGGGAAAAGTTAGTTCTTCATAAATAAAGATGAGTCTTTTTTTATTTTTTGTTTTTACGAGGTAAAGGAAAGCTTCTAAAGTCACCATTTGGAATTGTGCGGTGTTCCGTATGCGAATTTAACTCCCCAAAATTATACGCTTTTTTAAAAAACCTTTTGAGAGGAACTTCTAAAACAAAAGTGCAGTTCGGTTACGACGAGCATAGGAATTGAGAAGGATTTGGATTAAGGATATTTCGGATTGTTGGAATATGTGGGAAGCGGGAAATTAGAAAATCCCTTGATTTAGAAGAAATATTAATATTTCATTTAAGACAAATAGCTTCCTTTGTTGAGATATCCAACATCATTTTAGGACCTCAAACCCAAATATGTACATTTAAATCCATTTTTGGAGTAATAATCCATTTTTGGGAATTTACAATACTCTAAACACTCTTTGTACACAACTTATTTTTGGAACAATGTCTAATATTGAAAACGCCCTTTTTTAGAAATCCTTGAAATTTTTCTAACTTGTTTTATTCATTATCAAGGTTTTTTAATTGTCAGGAACAGTAAAATGAAAATATGGGATTTTTATTCAGTAAATGAATTAAAAAAACTCAGTTGAAATAAATATGAGGATTTTAAAATGTCTTTCTTCCTAATCTAATCCAAACACATTTTAATTTTTCTTTTTACATTTTATTAAATTTCCCATTAAAGTTTTTCTTTAATAGTTAGCAGTTTTCAAAAAAAAAATTTTCTATTGTTAAGATTTTTTTTTAAAAAAAAAGAGCAGAGAAATATAAAAATTTTTTTAACTTTAATAAAGTTTTTCATGAGGAAATGAAAATGAAAAGACGGGGCATAGAAAAATAAAGGAAAATGAAAATCAAAATAAAAGTTGCCTCTAGGAAATGCATGTTTTGATAAGTTTATGTAGCTAATATACATGTTCTCTTAATTTTTTTCCCCCTCCTTTTATTTTGTATAACAAAAGAAATAATCTGCCATTTTTGTTCCCACTAGTGGTCCAAATCACAAAAAAAAAAATATAAAGAAAATTTGAAAAGTTTTTAAGAATTTAATTTTGATTTTTTATTTTATTGTAAAAGAAAACAAAAAAAATTTAAATGTTACGCGTTAAAGAAATGCCAAATCCTTTGTATATTTGAAATATCATATAATTTTATGTATGTTCAATCGTGCCCCTTGGGGTATACTGCTTTAATTCGAAATCTTCAAATTCCTTTTTTGCTGATGCTACAGAAGCATTGATGCCACAGTAGCATTTCATTTAAAAGGTTGACTATATGGTTCCTACATTCTACACATAGGTTCTTATATGAAGCCAATAGAACTTGAATATAGTAATTCCTAGAAAGTTTTCCAATAGTTAGTTTCCCAATATAAAATTTTCGTATACCAAGGACACTTGAAACTGTAGCTGGGAAGGAAATTTAGAATATGTTAGCTGAAAATACTTTAAACAATTTCTGGAATGTTTGTTGACTGTGTAGATTCATAAAACTAATATTTTTTCATCAAATGCTTGGTATTGTGGAAAAATTCTTCTGAAGACGATCTGAGAATATTAGAAATAGAAGGAAGGTGCAGAAAGTTGATCTTCTTAGAAAATATTTACAGAAAACTTCAGAATAAAAAACTAGAAAGGAAAAAAGCCCGCTGCTGCCATATTTACCGCTGTTCTTATTTTCTTGTCTGATGAATTTAGGATCTTAAAAATTTTTCAACATGTATATTTTGAAACCGCAGTACATTAAAATATTTCTCTTTTTATCTTTAATTGTAAAGTTACGCGTCTGTGAATTTAATTATTATCATGAAAATCTGCAGATGGCAAAACTTAGTTTATAATAATTCAGCTCATACTTTTACACAAATGAAATTTATGATGTAGACAAGGGCAAAATTTTCTTTCTAAATGAATCTTCATTTGATATGAAAACAAAATTTTTGATATTACCTTGAATTAATGTACATTTGTAGTCTGTTCTACCAATACTTTTTTATAAAGCCAATTTTGCTAAATTTATCCTGGATGAGGGTTTTGTATTTCATTGGATTACTGAAATGCAGGCTTCATATAGGGTAAATCGTTACCGGCTCAGTTTATTTTATTGTTTCAATAAACTTTAGGCTCCAATATCCGAGGATTCGAGGAAAATACCATTAATTAGCCATCAATATTAATTTAAGCATAGACTTAAATTTATTAGGTTCAACCGTTTTTTTCATATTGCCCAACATATTTACAATTTACTTTTTTTATTAATTCTTCAAAATTTCCGTATTTTGTTAATATTTTCTTATTTTAACGGTACTTGCTGTTCGGGCTATGTTTCAAAGTAATCTGGTAAATCTGTGATAATCATAGTAAAATTAGTGCGAAGAACCAAAAGAATTTACAAAAATAGTTCCAACAACATCATAATTTATATTGAAAACATTAATAAATAAATAGAAAAACGTATAAACATCCAAGATGGATTGAATAAGATTTTCTTCTTGCATAATTTGGTTTGTATTGTAAAGTCTGTAAAGTTAATGTTAATATCTCTTGGAAGGTCTCCGATTCCGTGATCCAAATAGGGCCAACTGTGAGTCGTTCTTTTTTTTGGTAAAAAAAGCCTTCATACCTAATTTATTTAAAATCGACTAAGACTGACAATATCGAAACTCTTTGAATCTCATGAACTCGTAATACTAGAATTAATTTATGAAAACAGCTTTTCATGGATACCCACGGTTACACTATGCATCAAATTTTAACTCATTCTAATGGTTAGAACTTAAGATTTCTCAAAAAGGTTGGTCTTTTTGTATGTGAGCTTCCGGATCCCATTATGCGATTTCGTCGATTTACGAACTTAATCTTACAATTTACGAGGAAAGCATTTATACCAAATTTCAACAATCAGTTAAATTTACCAGAGCTATCGTGTTCTCAGACACACATACACACACACAAAAAAATTTTCAGATTTACGTGTTTTCTGCAAAATGGAAAAACTTTTGTTAGGACAGAAGAAATTGTATTTTTATTACCAAAATGGCAGGGTCTGGCAACTCTTTTTTATTTATTTTGAAAATAAAAAATTATAGTTTTTTTTTGCGAAAGATTAAAAGAAATTTTTTTTTAAAAAGAAATAAAACCAAGATAATATTAAATGAAAATGAGAAAATTATTATCCTTGAAAATTTTCTTAACTTTCACTTTAATTTTATTTTTGTTTTTTATTATTTTCTTTGTTATGTTTTTTTTATCACAAGGATTAATGAAAAGATTTTCAGTTTTATTTCTTTTTCATTTTTATTTTAGTGTTTTTTTTTTATTTCTTGTTTTCCTTTTTTTTTTTTGGGTTTTTTTGTCTTTTAATTTAAAATTTTGTATTTTTGAATTAATGAAATCGAATAAATTTTAAAATTATTTTTCGTTTTATTTGTAAAAAACAACATTCGGGTATGAAAACGCTGTGATAAGAATGAGAGGCTTAAAATATTTCGGATTAAAGAATTATATTTACTTAAGTAAAGTACAAAAGTTAGACAATAGGTATGATGTTAAGTAATATTATGTACATATTATATACTTTTAAGTTTAAAAATTCATTATAAATAAAAAATGGTAGCGTTTTTAAGCACGTGGCATTTTGCTAAAGTCAGATTTTCAGAGAAAAAAATTTTTAATTCTTTTGAAATATTTTTATTTAAAAAAAAATTTATTATTCATGTTTAACCGAGATGCTTTTTCTGTGTTACCGAATTGTGATTTTAATTTGTGTTCACTGGTTTTGTATTTTTAAATGTTACAAACAAATTATTTTTAAAATTTGGTAAATTTTTTCAAGGATAAGTATAATTCATTCAAAGTTTGGTTTTGATATCGTTTTTCAATTAAAAATATGACCTTTAAGCTTTTTAACTTTAATTATCGATGTTCTTAGCAACAACATTACTTATATAAACAAATTATACGAATTAATGTATTAATAGATAACAGATTTCTATCATTTTACATAAATATTTTTTTGATAACCCCTCAAAGTATTCAAAGTACCTGATCTTCTAATTTGATATCAGTTCCACTAGTAGATGTTCTTAAGCACAATCACAATTACTTGAAGTTAAATTAAATTTAATATAGTTTGTAATTTTGAAAAAACCTTTTAAATAATATATAACTTAAATTTTACATAAATAATTTTTTTATTGCCCCTTAAAGTATGCAAAGTACCTGATCTCACAATTTGATATGAGTTCATCTAGTTGTTGTTTTTAAACACAATCGAAATTTCTTGAAATTAAATTAAATTTAATGTAACTTAGCTTGTAATTTAAAAAAAAAAGCTTTTATATAATTTAAAACTTTAATTTTATAGGACTGAATTTTTTAATTGCCCCTTAAAGTATGCAAATCTTTTTAAGTTTGTTTTTTGAATCAAACCATAGGGATATTAATATGATTTACTGAAAGAACTATCAAAATTCTCGTATTACTCAAAAAAAAATTTTCAAAAAGGTTAAGAGGAAGAACGTTTTTTATGTTTACTTTCATAGAAAAATAGAAAAAGGTGTAGGTATTTCGTATTTAAAATCTTGAAAATTTTTTTTTTAAATTACTTTCCGGAATAAACACCTTTATAAAACTTAAAAATAATTGCTAAAAAGTTAAATGTTAAAAAAAAAAAAGTACGGTCTCAAGTGTTTAATTTAAAATAAATCATCAAATGAAAAAAAAATTACAAATGAAAATGAATGTGGTTCATGAAAGAATTAAATTTCTTAAGGGGATAATTGTAGATGATTTGTACGTGATTTTCTAAAAAAAAACACAACCTCTATTTAGAAATATAGGTCTAGTTTTTATTTTTGAGTTTTAATATACTTTAAAGTTCAAAGGTTCAAGAATACCTAAAACAAATTTATTACTTTTTTATTTATTTTTGTTTTTTTACTTAATTATAATAAAATTTTAGAACTCAAATCCAAATGTCAGTATATTTTTTTGAATTATATTTTTTCAAAAAAAAAAGAGTGGGAATCTAATTGAAACATCGTAATTAATATTTATAACTCTTTAACCTTTTAAACAAATTAAAAGATACTTATTTGAATTAGATCGTTTTTGGTTTTGTAATTAATGAAAATTTTTTTTTATTTTATAGAAAATGAACTTTTGAACTTTTATTTCAAAATGTTTTTGCAATAAATTAATAAGTAAGGCTAGAATAAGAGAAATAATATTTATATTTGAAAAAAAAAAATTATTAAAATTTTTAAATTATTTATTTGAAGTTTATTTGAAATTTTTCAATTGCACATTTTCGAAAATAATAAGATGCATTGAATAATTTGTTTGTCCATTTTTCGAAAACGGTCGAATTCGAAAACTAGCTTTAAGTACTAGAAATATAATTTAATTTAAAATAAATATAGTGTTTTAATAACATTATTTGAGTTAAAAAACAGAATTTTTCAACTGCCCCTTTAAGAATGCAATTTTTTTTGACCTGTGTTTATTTTTAAATATAATCGACTTTAATAACATTATTTTAGTTATATAACAGAATTTTTCAATTGCTCCTTTAAGTATGCAAATTTTTGATCTGTGTTTATGTTTAAATATAATTGACTTTAATAACATTATTTGAGTTATATAACAGAATTTTTCAATTGTCCCTTTCGGTATGCAATTTTTTGGACCTTTGTTTTTTATAGAAATATTTACTTTTTAATATAATTGACTTCAAATGAAATTTTTTGGTTTATTCTTTAATCGCTTTATACCTAAACGATGTTTGAAACTATTTATCTGTATATTTTAACTTTATTGACACACAATTCAGGCCAACAGTTGAAGCTAAAGTTGAAGTGTCTTAAGTTGAACATTTTTTGAAAATAAGTAGGAAATTTTCTAAAAATTTGTCAAATTCATAAATAAAAATACAAATGGACATTGTTTTTAAGTTTTCTATATTAGGTATCTAACATAGAAAATTGTTAGATTCAGAATATATTAAAATTGAGAAATGCTGTTAAATAAAAAAAAAAATCTATTAAGTTTTTCCAAAGATTTCATGTGACTTCAGAACGGCCACAGAAAATCATTGCCATGATTCTTGAAAAATCTATGAAAAATGTAGCAATTTTAAAATACTTTGAATATTCCATCACAATTTAAAAAAAAGAACCCTTAAAAATCTCTTGATTTTGTGTACTGTCTCGTTTTTATTTTAATTTTCAGTTTTTCATTTTAATTGGATTTTTTTTAAGAGTTTTGGTTTATAAAAAAAAATATCAAAATAAAATTAAAATAGATTTACATAATTTTAGATAATGAAAATCTCTTCTTTCCATTGAAAATATGGAAATTGTCGCATTCGAATTGGATTAAATCCTGATAGCATTTCTGATACAATGTTATTTATATTGAATTCAATTGAATCAAAATAATATATATATTCAAATTCGATTGAAACGAATATTGATACTGATAATACTTATTATTTTTACTTTGAATCAAATCTGATTAGATAAGTTCACTTATTTGACGATTTATTATACCCGTATGATTATAAGTCAAAAGCGTTTACTTAATGTGCCATTACGTTTGTGACGCTGAGAAGGTGCAGGGGTAGATATAGAGCCAATGGTATATATCAGATCAGAATCGAAAAATAAATCCATTTGGCTATGTATGTCCGTCCATCCGTACCATAACACAAAAAATAAAGGAGCTAGTATTTAGAAATTTTTACAAGTTTATTTCTATGAAATAACCGTCTTCGCTATTGAAACCCAGCCAGTTTGCTCCACCGGTTCAAGTAGCTGACATACAACCTCAGTGCAGTGGGCTTGAGTACCTGCCATACAACTTCTTCTTTTATATGAGCTCTATACCCAAGTTGTGTGTCTGAAGTTTTGCCAAAAGTCGTTTAGTTTTGTTACCAAAGTGTGTACAAAATTTTGTTGGTCTATGGAAGTGGATTCAAAAAGCTGTCATACAACTTCTTCTTTAATATGAGAATTACTCTGTACCTAAAAAAGCTGGGTGTCTGAAATTTTTCCAAAAATAATTTAGTTTTATAGCCAAAGTTTGTGCAAAATGTGGTTGGCCTACTGCAATTGGTTCGAGTAACTGTCATGTATCGGCTGATATAAAATCGATATGACGGTCATACGGGCTCCCAGAGTTGACACATTCTACTCTACTACTTTCTTCCTCGTTTTTTTATTTGTTTAATGCAATCACAATTTAATCAATGAAATCAAAAAGGACCTTTATAGCAATATTAAATTGATAAATGGTAATATGATTTTGAAATAAAACTATATAGGACCACTATGAAAGTTGGCCAACCTTCCTTCCTCAAAATCACGTAAATCGACATTGCATTATCGAATGCTCCCATTTATACAGGATCGAGTCCTAACTTAGGCTGAGAAAATGAAATCATGTAAAAAACGATTTCGGGAATAAAAGATTATCTTTAGATGAGAGCTTGTACTTAAAGTTTAATACCAGTTTTGTAAATTGTGTGCTTAGAATACAATTTATTATAAGGCTAAGCTGTTACTAACCAGCTTTCTAGGTATCTAGCTCTAACTAATTTTATATATTGTTGGAGCTGTAATGGATCCAAGTTGATTGCGATAGACATATAAATAACGACGTCTACTAAGTTCTAAGCGACGTCTTTGAAACTTATAGAACTGATTTTCATACCTTTTTTATAAATTTTTTTAACACAGATTAAAATTAAAGCGGATAACTTTCGGATTGGGTTACTGTAGTGCTATTGGGTTACTTTATAATAGTTTTAAACTTCTTAGCGTGACTTAAAAAAATAACTTTCTTTAACTACTTTAGTACTCTTCTAGTGGAGTCCGACATTGTTATACGTATAATATAGTTTTTGAATATCTAACTGAACAAGTAATCCTGGAAAACTTCAAAAATTAAACTACTTTCTTATTTACTTTAAAGAATTTTAAAATTTTAAATATTTTATTTTAACTTTTGAATCTGGTGCATCATGATTAAATTCTAAAATATTTTGAATCCTAATTATGTTATATAATAAATAGTTATATAATAATTTCCATTAAAATAATCTTCTTAGGAAATGTTACATCTAATTATTATATAATGTTAAATTTTAAATGCATATGCATTAAGTACTTAATAAGTATCTATTTATTAAGTATTTTTGTAATAATATTATGTATTCATAAAAATACTCAAGTGAATTGGTATTTGATATAAATTATATAATTTAGTATATTTTGAAAATTTAAATTTTAATAATTTTATTTTTCAAATAAGTTTTTAATTTAAATTATGAATTGAAAATATAGTATATTAAATTTAAAATAATTTAATGTTCAAAATTTTATGTATATTTTTATAAATATGGTCGAATTAGTCATTCTATTTTATTTCTATTTGAAATAAAGTCGATTAGAAGTAGTTAGTGTCACAAAAATCGAATCCAAAATACTGAATACACAAGAATCGCCTATTTTACATATACACTGTTTTGCATAAAAAAATTTAGTAATATTTCGCAAGGGAATACCCTGATTTTGAAACAATACCAAATTGCTTTTCCAATACCAAATACCAAATTATACTTTTCTTCGTACATATATTTTCAAGAAAGCGTTCGAAGACTGCTGTCCTAAAGCCCCCACTGAAACAAAAAATTAACTAACTTTAATTCAACAAGTAACGGTTAAATACTTCTAGTTATCTTTTTGAAATACAATTTTGGTTACCGTCCCCAAACTTATATTATGCAAATTAGTTAAATCCTAATTTTGATTTCAATTCTTTATTATTAACTAGCTAATACCCGATGCGCGTTGCTGCGACTCTCAGTGGAGGTTTAATTAAAGTTTATGTACTGCAAAAAGTTACAACAAAAATTGCACATTTTGTAAATGTTAATTTTAAAATGTATTAAAGCAATTTTTTTAAAACGATTTTTCTAGGATTATTCTAGTCATTTTTGCAACTTCAAAGAAGTTCTAATTACTTTCCAAAAATGGAACTTAACAAAAAATTTTTTGAGACTTTCTCTTTGGCCAAAGCAGTACTACGCAAAATTGGACGTAATTTGATGAAAAATTTTTTTTTGGACAACCTTCAGGCCGGCATTGATTTAAAAAATTCAAAGTCTGTTAATAGAGTTAACTCCATTCTTAAAACGGAACATAGAAAATTTGAAATAAAAGAAAAATAATAATAATAAGATGATAATGTTCCACCCTAATTTAGTAATTAACTGTAAAATTCCTTTTTGTTTATAAATAAGTATTCTGAAAAAAGCTTTCCAGAAATTCTGGTTATTAACAGTTAGGAACTTAATCAGAGTATATCCAGAATAATTATATCGCAATCTGTTTTTGAGCTATTGTAATTTAGAGAAAATCTCAAAGTTGAACTCAAATTAGGGTATTCTATTTTTTTCGGAATATTTATACGGGATTTGTAATTAGCAGGGACATAAAAGTTAGATTTAAAATCAGTTTCCCCTTTATCATTTAATTTATTTTTATTCTTTTCACTTTCTAGCCATTTTTGTTGGAAATAAGATAGAATAGTCAATGCGATTCTATTTCCACAGTTTTTGGTAAAAAAGCCGAATCGACTTTATCTCGTTTGATTATATTTTACTCCAGTGCCGCACAATACATCTTAGATGGTAGCAACGCTCTCATTCAATAAATAAATAGCTTTTTATTATTTAAAAAAAATTTTTAATTTTTATTTCCTTAAGTCGTTAAGATCCGCATCTTTTTAATTCTTTTCTAGGCAAATCTATTTTTTATCTTTGAATTCCTTGATGGTTCTACTTTCCCATTGTAATCCTTTCACTGCTGCAGGATTGGGTTTTTTGAGTTGTGTTAGTTATATTTATTTAAATATAGTAATAGTTTATATTTCAGTAGCTGCTCTCAAAACGCAATTCGCACGTGTCATCAAACTATACCAAAACTTTTAATAATGTTGGGGTTTAAGAATTTACAAAATGATTGAATTAAATAAAAATAATGGTTTCATCCAATGTGAAGCACACTGTTATTTAACTTCAAAAATAAATTAAAATCCATTTCTGTTGTTTCACTAAATTATCAAAAATGGCGAACCATAATTGCGTGAAAAATAAAATGATAATTGCTTTTTTTTTCATTGAATATTTTATATAACATTTGTCTAATCTGTGTTGCAATCAAAGTTCTTAAATTCTATTAAATTATAAATTAATAATGCTATATAATGGGCTTTCATTTTGTTTTAACCCTATAAAGTATGAGATTAAAGTTTTTAATTTTAATTTATAATTATAAACGTTACTACTCACACCACAATTGTTACTCCAACCTCTGGCTAATAATTAAGAATAATATTAATTTATTAATTCATATGCACATATTCATATTCCACATGTACATCATTAAGTGGATAACGGGATATTGTAATATGAAAAAAATTCCGAAGTTGATTTAAATAATAAAATCAGCATTCAAAAAAAAATTTTGCGCCTTTAAGTATGCAATTTAAACTTTAATTAACAAATAGATTTAAAAAATTCACAAAAAGCAGTTATTAGCCTCGGTGGTGTGGTGGGTTTGGCATATTAATCGAGAGAATGTGCGAGAGATTTGATTCTCGTACAGGTTAATATTTAATTTAAAAAAAATTATTAAATATTAATAAATGAATTAATTAAATGAGCAGCATTAGAACTCTTTGGACTTATACTTATAATTTTATTAGTATAAAAACTATAAGTAAGAAGTATTTATAAGAAGCCTAGTATCTCAATATCTTATGGTTGTAATAAATTACATTTTTAATTTAAAAAATAGTTTTTATATTATTTGTCATTAAAAGCAGCGATTAGCCGTTAAAATAAAAAAAAACTTTCCTTTATAAATATTTACAAATCAATTATATTTTAAATTTATAAAAAAATTATTTTTTTATTTCAAACGCATTAAATTTTTAAAATATTATTGTTTTATATAATTTTTCCTTTTTTAAATTTTAATGGATAAAAAAATTTATAATTGAAAAACTATTACAAAAACCAATTTCGAATAAATTGTTATCTGAAAAAAAATTGGACAAAAGAAAAAAACAGTGTTACTATTGAGTTTTACTATTGATGAACTCAAATATCAGATTGGTTGGGTCTACTAATTTAACTACAACTTTCGCCACTACTTTCATTCCTTTAAAATTTCAAAAGCATAAAGAAAACAGCTGCACAGAACACTCTTTTATCAAATTTCAAGTTTCTATCTATATCAATTTCAAAAATATGCTTAGTAGGTCTTGGGAGGCATGTGATTGGTACCCAAACCACCACTTCAATTTATTTCAAAATTCAAGAACATAATGGAAAATGGATAGAACTACCTTGTAATTAATTTCAGTGTTGTAGCGTTAATAATTACAAAAAACATATTCTGACATGTTGAGAGGTATGTGAGAGGTACCCAAACAACCACACCAGTTAATCCCCAATTTTAGAAACATGTTGAAAACAAAACAGAACCCTCTTATACAAAATTTTAGATTTCTATTTTAATTAATTTCCAAAATATGCTTGTGAAATCTAGAGAGGTGTGTGGTAGGTATCGGAACCACCACCCTAAGTCATTTTAAATATTGAGGATATAATTAAAACATGACAAATTTCAGGTTTCGATCTCGAACTACTTCTCCAATTGATCTAAAAAGAATAAGAAAGAACATCCTAGTACCAAATTTGGAGGTTCTATCTTTATTGGTTTTGAAGATATGCTCGTTTGGCTTTGGTTCGATCAAAAGCTTCCAGGATCCAAACTCATTGTCCGATTCCGCTCATTTACCGTCCCCACTAGTTCTGTGTCATTAGTAACCGACAGTGTATATTTCATCTAAATAGCATCATTATTTTTTGAGCTATCTGGCATACAGATGTACAGGCATTGCTAAATCGTCTAAGCAGCTGACGCTGATTAAATATGTATAAAAGTATAAAAATTTTAAATATACAAAAAAAATAATTAGAAAAAAAAATACTGATTTTTAAGCAAAAATTTAATTTAAATTTTAAATTTAATTCTTTGGTTACATAAAAAATCAATTTTTAAATTTGCGGGTTGATGATAGTAATAAAAAAATTATAAATTTTTTATAAATTTTTCGATGTCAATTTAAAAGTTTTCGGTATTAAATGTTTTTAAATAGAAAAGTTTTAAAAATGAAATAAAAGTTTTATGTAAAAAAAAACGTATAAAAATTAGAAAGCTATTTTTCTAATTCCCGACTTAAGAAAGTTCCGTTGCTCTGTTAGTTAACAATCAAACCCGTCGCAGCATTACAAGGCTTTGAACTGAGAACCCTCAGTTGAGGTGGGATCTTTAACTGCGGAACTTTAACTACTGTGCCTTCGATGTCTAGATTCTTATTTTGATAGATACAAACTTATCGGTCTAAGGCGTTCGTATATTGCTTGCCGTACTCAGAAGATCAAAAACTGTTACATATTAAGAGTTTTACATTAGTCAGCTTAGTTTCAAACATTTTAAATTAGTATTAAAAATTTTTCAATCAATCTTTTATATTGTTTTTAACTTTGATGAAATTATACTTATCTCCAGTCCCATATGAAGCGTTTGAAGATCTAAAAGATTTAAATATTCTTTATAATCTAATTCTCAAATTTATCTATAATTAAATTGATAGAGATAATAAGAAAATAATTTTTAAAGATTCTTTTAGAATCCCGAATTTTTTTGCGGTTCTTTAATTCAATTAGAATTTCTGGTAAAATTTGATAGAAGACATCCATTTAGGGGTTTAAATATATTTTACTTTTTTTTTGTTTTCTTAAACTTTTAATTGGCGTAAAATTTGTCAATTTTTACAATTCATTGAATTGACATTTATAAATTGCTGCTATTATTACTCCTTTATATTCTTTTTAAACTCGTGCCATGGGTATATTAAAAGTACTCTTTCGTTTGTAATGCATCGATCTAGATATTGTGTCAATTGTATGTATTGGATCAGCATCGATTCCACAGAGAATGTTCGTCCGTCCGTCTGTGTGTAAGCACGGCAGCTTAAAATTTAAAAGGGTTACCCTTTTGAAATTCACACAAAGTCATTTTTAGACAATTTCTAGGTTCCCTTTTATTGTTGGTTAAAATCGGACCAAGGCTTCGGGGAGCTACCATACAATTGTTTTGCACCAATATGAATTTCTTAAAACTAATAACACTGGAAGGATGAAAATTACACACAGTTAGTTACATAGAATAGAATAAGGACCTATATGAAGTTACAAAATGTTAAGACTTACATCATAGTGGGTATGCACGAGTATCCAAAAGTTGACAAGAACAACTATAATCTTCCTTATTTTCGATAATTTCAATGTTACTAACAGGCGTCGCGGTGCCAAAGAAAATAAAATCTTAACCAAATTGTATCGTGAAAAAATAATATTATGTCATGATGTTCTTAACACTGCAGTGTTTTAAATTCTGAGCAAAAAATTAAAAAAATAAAATTAATGCGAGAGAGGATAATAGTAATATAAAAAAAAAGTTATTTTTAATGAGCATCTATGTTAGTGTATAGTGGCCGATCAAATTATTCCGTGTTAGTTGTTTAAAGTTTGAAGTATAAAAACTAAATGGTTTTTTAGAGTAAGTTTGACATAATCAAGTTTTTAACATGGCCTAACTTACTATTGAATTAACATCATAATATTAATTTTCTTACTTTAATATTATTGTGTTATTGAGAAGAGGCATACATGATACTATAGATATGAATTAGTTCCGTCTTTTATGTATAAATTACTTACTTACTTACTGGATCCTAGAACTCCTGGTGGGGCATAGGGCGTCAACGAATCCTCTCCACCTTTCACGATCCTTAGCAATTTCTTCTAGTTGTAACCACGTTTGCCTCTTTTAAAAAAGTACTTCTCCATGTTTCCCTTGGTATATTCTATTTATATGTTCTTAAAATATAAAATTGGTAGGGATATCGTTTGTTCGTATGTTCGATACCGAAAAGCATTAGGAGTACTAAACCGCTTAACACAATATTTTTAACATATGTTAGTTTTGCCTATTTGAGTTTTGTTTGTCCAGAGTTGTAAAATAACAAAATCAAATTTAAAACTCAAATCTTACTCAGATTAAATTTTGAGTTCACTCAGGCTATTAGCGATTCAATGCGCTCGCAGATTGAGTAAATTTCAAATTGTGGTGAGCAATTTATGAACTGTGATCGTTTCGACAACAACAAGTATTTACTTTGGTGAATCTTCTCTCAAAACTTTTTAATTGACTTCAATTTGCGAAGATCAGTGGTTAGCATTAGATCAATGAAAGTGGTAGGTAAAAAGTTTTAAGACTCATTTAATCATAGTTGCACCAAAACTTTTTAAAAATTTTGAGAATGAGTTCTCCAAAATTTTTATTTTATATTCTTTACTCAGTAACGACAGATTAAGGAATGAATTTTCAACTGCTTTTAAAGAAGCTTTTTTGGCAAATTAAATTGCTAAGTCTAATTCGCATAGAACTGATCAGATATATTTCCTTAAATGACTTTAGTACAAAATCATGAAACACATCTTCTTTTTTCTGAGACTATGAATGTTTTTGTTGAGTTTGGTTTATCCTTTATTCAAAAAAACCGTGTAGCAGCTGCAATATCTGGATGTAGGTATATCGGGAAAAAATCAAAATATTGATTAAGGGGACTATAAGTAATCATAAAAATGGAACTACTTGAAAAGAGCTAGACTTTTCAAATTTATTTACCAAGATTGATAACTTCATTTAATTCAAAATTTTCAAGCTCTGTAATATTCCAGGACTCTCTTACTCAGGAACGCGACTTAATATAAAAATAACAAAAAAGTTATTTGAATGATATGTCCCACTAATTTAAGGATATTATGACTCATATGTCTCTGGTGGGAAATTTTGCTCAATGGCATATTGGTCCAGGGCCACATGGCACGTCATAGAATATCCTTTTTAATAAATTCGAATGATCCTCATTTATATTTGCTTTGTTTAAAATTAAATTGGCTGATTTTGGCTAAGATCAGGAGTTCAATAAGTTTTCGAATCTAATGATCTTTTTTCAAAGTAGAATTAAATTTTTTGTAAGCCACTGTAATAGTTCATTTTTTTTTTATTTTTTTATTATTTTTATTTATATTTTTTTTTTCCAGTTTTTCTTCTTTTGTTCATTCCAATTACACATTCTTTTCTCTCTTTTTCTATTTTATCATCAACTCGTATAAAAAAAAAACTTTGCAGGAAAAAAAAGGACGAAAAAGCAAATAAAAAAAACAAAACTTTTTCTAATTAAATTTATGTTAATTTTTGGTTTTGCTCTTTGTATCTTTGTCTTTTTTTTATTTTTATACTTTTTTTTATATTATTTTTTTATTTTTTTTTTTTATTTTTTATTGTTGTACTTTTTTTTTAAGGAAATCAACAAGTCATGTGATTTGCGGTATCTAATTGTTTTAATCAAATTTATACATATGTATGAACACGTGTTTGTATTTGTATGATATTATGTTAAATGTACCACCATTTTATTTTATTTGAAGTTTTGTTGTGTGTGTTTCGGAAGAGGGAAAAAAGCAAAGAGAGAGAGAGACAGAATAAAAGGTTTAAGTGTAGTTAAGTCTCATATATCTGTTAGCTTGATATTATGACTCTTGTTTGCAATAGAATTACTAACTGTAGTTAGTGTTTTAAAGCCTTTTTTTTACTATATAAATAATGATGAGAAACGGGTTTATTTTCTTTAATTTCAGATAAAGTTTATGATTTGTATACTAAATCGCGGATTTAAGATGCAAATTATTTAGAAGTTTAAAGTTTTGAGTATTTATTAGAGCGTTGTTAAAAAATTAGAACTGAAGTTTAGGTTTTCCACTCATAACTAAATGGAGTAACATAACTCAATTCAGTCAATGTGTAGATATTTAAAAATGGAAAAATACATTACGTGATCCGATCGGTGACGTAGTGGTTAATACGTTGGCTTTTCAGCCGAAGGGTCTCGAGTTCAAACTCTTATCAAACCCAATAATATCTAATAAAAAAATAATAATTTGTAATTTAAATCAATAATATAAAAATATACACCTGGCAAACCTGAAAAGAAAAGGCTGAATCTCTCACTAATCACATTGCATGTAGTAGGGGACTGTTCATAAACAAATGAAGAGTATATTATGTAAATCTTGTTCAGGATTGAGTTAAGCTATGTCTGCCTATACGTCGGTTCGTTCTTCAGTACATTCCAATAATATCACTTAGAAACTAATAAAGTTAGAATCATGAAATTCAAGCGAAATAAATCTGACACGATTTTTAAGTTTCCTATTTTAGTTGAATTTCGACCACGATTTCTGGTACCTCTCCATATAATCTTTCATAGAAATAAAAAAAATTTATATACCTACTTTAAATAAAAGTTTTTGATTAGGACAAGGAAATTACCTCTAACTCTGTAAACTTAACTTAAAGTTAACATTTTTAACTGATCCTTTTAATTGTTTCAAGAGTTGAATTTGTGACTCGAGTTTAGACAATCATTTAAGATATGAAGGAATAATTTGTCCATTGATCATTTGTGTGTTAATCATCATGAAACAGAGTTTAAAGCTACCTTTAAGTTGTAGAAATGCTACATTTTCAATATGAAAAGGCTTAATCTTGCAGTTTATATTATTAGTTTATAAGATTAGTTCGAAATATATTTTGTCACTTAAGATGAATGCATTATTCTGATGCAGTTTTGATGCATTGAATAGTCAAGTTCTTTTAGTTCTATTTTTCTACGTCTCAACTTTTTTTTACAATTATTGTAAATGAAGGAAAATGGATTGTTAGAAGCAGTTGGAGAGGAAGTTGGAAATAAATCTGAAAAAGTTTGAAAATCTGTTTACATGGTAAAATCGAACTTTGGTATAGTTCAATTATGAACAATAGATGAAAATCTGTTCCACATTAGGCAGTATTCAGAATTAATAAGTTTTTGTAACTTCTTTAAAACCACCGACGAATTTTCACAGTAGTCACATAGACATAGGGATTTAAAGCTATTATTTACAGTTACATATTGAAAATATTTAATTAGATTGATATTAATTTTGTTGGAGGTATAGTTAATCGATTTTCCATGGTTACAATCGGTGGTTAATAAAAGACAGTGTAAGATTTAAAATTCACATGTCGTAATATAAAAAAAATGTTGACAATTATGCCTCAATTGAAACAATGTGTAATATGAACCTGGAGTGTTCTTTTACTGATACGTAATTAGTTTTGTCTTACGATTAGAGTTTTTAAACTTAAGTAACTGTTATATTTTATAACTGTTATAAAGAAGTTATTAAATTCAGTATCTGAATTTACTTCCATGAGCCGGAAACTTAATTCAGTCGTCGCATAGAAAGTGATTTCCCAACCTAATTATTAAATTAAATATTTCCCAATTTATTTTGAATTAATAAATATTTAAATTCTTGTATGCAAAATTCTCAGCTCTCAGTTCTAACAACTTTTAAAGAATAAATCTTTAATGTACATATTTACATACAAATGTATTTTTTACACAAAGAAAACCAAAATGTTTATGTTAAGTATTTAAGTATATAATTGAATATGGAATTAATGTGATTATAATGCATTTATATATATATATATATATATATATATATATATATGTATATATGAAAAATCCAAGAATAAACAATAAAACATTTTTATAGTGAAAATGAAAATTTTCTTTACATATTAACTTTGCATATATGTACGTATATAAAAAAAGTTTTTCTTTAATTTTCCATTTTCTTTATATGATTTTTCTTTAATCCCATCATTTGTTAGTATATTATAAAGTTAATGTTTTTAACATTATATATATATATATATATACATATATATTTTTTCCTAGGATATGGTTTTGCGAACATATACTTGTACATTGTATAGGGGCCGAAAGAAAAATGTTAATATTACATTATGTCTTTTATGGAAAATTATTTTAAGGAAAATATAAAGGAAATCACAAAACTGAAAATTTCATATAGTAATAAAGTAAAATTTTTAAATTATATTTATTTTTACAACTTTTACAAGTTGTTAAAAAGTTTTTCTTTAATTTTCTTTGAATATAATTAATTATACCAGCGCTTATAATTATTTAACAACTGTAGAGTTTTGATTGTATTTATGCGGAAAATTTTGAGTTTTTTTTTTTGTGGAAAACTTATACTTTTAGTTTAAAAATTTTCTTTTAAGTTTTTCTTAAAAAAAAATTTTTTTTATTAATTAATAATTGTGGTATTTACAAGTATTTAAGTATTCTAATAGAAAAAGTTTAAAATATAAAATTTTTTTGTTGATTGGAAAATTATAAGAGGAAAATAGCATTTATAGGATCTTCATTATAGGTTTCATATATAGGTTAAGAAGTATCTTATAATGATCTCTGAATTCTGAGTCATGGTGTAGTTGTTAAGACGTCGACCTGTCATGTGAATGATCTCGGATTTAAACTCCGGTTAGATTATATCTAAATCTAATAAAAAATATCGTAAAATTGTAAAATTTAATAATATTGTAAAGTTCATCATAATATTAAATGAAAACGAGGAAGAGTGTAGTAGAGTAGACTGTGTCAACTCTGGGATACCCGCATGACCGTAACATATACATTATATCACCCGGTTAATTACTTTTGGCAAAATTTCAGACACCCAGCTTCCACAGGTATAGAGTAATGCTCATATAAAATTAGAAGTTGTATGGCAGGTACTCGAAGCCGTGGACCAAAATGGCTATATTTAAATAGCGATGGCGGCGATTGTGAAAATTTCAAAATCCTAGCTCCTTTATTTTTTGAGTTATCGTGATGACGGACGGACCGACATACATAGCTAAATAGATTTATTTCTAGACGGACGGACATACATAGCTAAATAGATTGATTCCGATCCGATCCATACACTTGAGTCTATATCTATCCTCCCTACTTCTCTGCGTCACAAACGTAATGGCAAATTACGAATAAATAGTCATACGGGTACAATTAAATAAAATTATAAGTAACTCTTGTGTTACTATAGCTCCTGCCGTGTAATTAATGGCTTAGTGAGTATAGAGAACTAGAAGATTAAAGAAACTGATTAAAGAAGCCTAAGTCTAAACATACTCCTTAAAGGAGTAAAAAAGGAATTAAAAAAAAAATTCGAAAATTTTTCTCAAATTTAATCCTTAATCTCAGTAATACTAGAGTTCTTCTATATTAATTATTAAGAATGTTGAATTTGCAACAAGGTTAATTAGAGTTAAGTTTTAACTTAATAAAATCTGTGGAAAATTTTTCAAAATTGATTTAAGTTAAATATATTAGTAATTTGACGCCCTATGGATTCAGTTAGTATTCGCCCTAGGATTCAGTAAGTAACATTATTAATAAAAAACTCTTCCCCAAATTTCGGTTTATCATGTTTTTATGATCTTGATGAAAGGCGGTTGGATCGTTCTTAATGCTGTTAAAAGCTGACTTAATTCACAGATTATTTAGCTATTTGACTTAAGAAGGATCATTAGGTTGTTACTTCAGTTATTTTAAAATATTTTTATTGAAGGCACAATAAACTCTTGTTAGCTTAAAAGCAAGGTGACAAATTTAATTTTTTGGTCTGCTTGACTTTCGCTGATCTTTTATACATCCTTCTTTTAATATACTGGCTCCTTCTTAATCCTTCTTACTTATATGTATTATTACATATACTGTTTTATTTTGACCATTTTTCTTTTTACTTGAATAGTTTCTAGAATATTCATACACATATATGTGCAATAATCTGAATCCCGAGAAATATTTTAGTAAAATTCAAAATTAGGGTAATACGTTTCTCTAAAATGTTGAAATAAGAATGATTTATCCAAATATATCCAGTATAACTTGGAGTCTAGTTGTTAGGAATTTTAGTGTTTAGGCTTTTTCCAGATTATAAAAACAAGAGATATTTTTAAAAAGGTGGTTTTCTAAAAATGGGATACACTAAACCAAAATTCAGATCCAACCTATCTAATTCACATTGTGTAGTCTTACCCTTCCTTTCTGAAATATAACTTTTATAATATACGCTAAGCATAATTTGCAATATTCAAAGACATAAACCTTCTTATTTATAACAATTGCATAAATTTAGGATGACTGGGTCAAATAAAATCTTTAAAAAGGCTCTTCCTGTTGCTGAACCTACATAACCATACTATTAATATCTAGATTGATTATTGTATTGAGATAGACAAATTTTTTACACAAGATTTAGAAAATATTTTTAAAAAATTCTTCATTTGTTAAATTTTAAATATATAATTTGTCCGAGGAAGCAGTGGTTCCCTTGATTATTTAAAATCAGTTAATTATGTAAATTCTTAATATAAATACAATAAATTTCAATTTTATTACAAAAGTTTAGATATAAATTAGATAAGTTCAATCTTCCTATTAAATTTTCGAAAATATTTCAAATTTACATAAAAGAGTCATTTTTTTTTGGAAAAAAATTCCAAATTAAATTTAAATTCTAATACAAATTCTTTAATACTTAGTTAAATTAATAAATATTTGAAAATAATATTTCAATTATACTAAGTATAGAATAATTTCCTTAAAAAATATATTTTGTTTAATTTTTTTGAATTTTTAAAAATAAAAATCGCAATTATTTTAGGAAAGAAAATTTTCAAAATATTTATACAAATACTTACGTATTTAATTTTCTAATAATATTAAATTAAATTATAAAATACCAACAGAGCATTTCCGGAAGTTGCGAGAGTAAAATAAGTAAGGAATATAAATTTATATAATTTAAAATCGATTTTAAATCAATTTATCTTAAATTTTATTTCGTAATTTAATTTTTATTTTCCAAAAATAAATTTTTTTTGTTTTTATATAAATAGATTTACATTTATAATTTTTCCGAATTATCCTACTGCATATCCTTCCTCCTACTGTATTATCATTAAAATTGAAATTTAAGTTTTGAATTATTCCTTTTTATTTCAATTTTTACACAAATGATTTTGGAAAAATTATATTTTCTCGAAAAGATAATTCAAATTAATTTGAAATCATTTATAATATATTGTATAGATAAATATAAAAGTAATATCTAAATACTTTAGTAATATAAATGATTGGTAATTTATAATCAATATTTTTTTTTTTACTTTTCTTAAACATTGATTAATTCGTATATTTGTTGATTGTTTCTAATGTAAATTGATTGAAAAGTAGATTTTATTTAGAAAGGTAGTAGAGTAGACTGTGTCAACTCTAAGATACTTCTTCTTTTTCTATGACACAGCAGTCTGTTATCGATCAATTACCTCCTTAATCATTTTATTTCAGTTCACTCGATCTTGGGCAGCAGTTATACAATTTTGTTCAAGGAGCATTGATACAGCGTCTAACTCCATATGGCATCAATCCATCGATTTCTCGGCTTACCTACTGGTATTTTTCTATCTATTTTCCCATTCAATACTTCCATTGGAATGCGGAAATCTGGCATACGTTGTATTTGACCGGCCCACCTAAGGCGTTGTAGCTTGATGTATGTCACAACATCGTTGTCGGTTTATACATTGTATAGACACAATGCATGTCAATTTCTAAATTCGCCCGATCATTTTTCGCAGTATTTTTCTCGAAACGGTAACGTAGGCTTTCCGTCACTTTGGTAATCGTCCACGTTTCACTGCCATAGAATAACACGGGTTTGATAAACCAAATCTACCAGAAGCACTTACTTAATGTATGGTTCAACTATTTTCGACAAAATTTTATATAAGAAACTTTGATCTTAAGTAACGCATAAGAAAACGTTATGTATGCAAACTATAACGTCTTGCACTAGACAAATCGAGAAGGTGGCCATAAAATGCTCCATAATACTGGATAAACTTCTTCAATTTCAATGGAAAAGACGGTTTTGTCCTTTAACTTAACTTTGACAAAGTTTCAGATACTAAATTTCTTTATGAATTAAGTCATTCCCATACTAAAAATGAAGTTGTATGGTAGTTTCTTGAACTTGCTAAAAATAACCAAATTTTACGCAAACTTTGACCATTTAACTAAGATCGGTTTAATTTTCAGTTCTGATCCGATCCATACCTTTTATGTACCCCTTCCTTTAAAGCGTCACAAACGGTATGGCAAATTTAGTATACCTTATGAACATACCTTCATATGGGCATAATCAAAAATTAGCCTAGAACTGCGTTTATACAAGGATAATGAGTATAAAATGATTGGTAATTTGTGATATTTAGAGTTTGTTTAAAAGAAATCCTTACTTTGTGTTAGCTTTTATAAACTCACACTCTCTTGGTTAATCACCTATTTACCTAAACATTTCACTATCGAGTCATTACTAAAATACACTTACCTTAAATATCTTATCGACCATCACTTAATTTATACATTAATAAAACAAAAACAAATACTAAGAACAATGGACACCTACATTTTTCATTAATAAAAGTTTTCTAAGAAAAGTCTTTTTTTTTTTAACCAAAATCAATACCAACTAACTGAATGAAATCAGGGTATTATTGGTATTATGATAATTTGAATAGAAATCCCAAAAAAAAATGGTTCATAACTTTAAAATAATAAACACACACTTTTAAAACTATTATGGAATATCTCAATTAAGTGAATAGCTTAATATCAGAGAATGCCTTGGTTTTTTTTTCTGGTGTTTACTTCTAAAATCGAAACATTATGTGTAAAATTGTCATAATACGTGGGTGCTAATAATATTAAATTTATATTAAGAAACAAAAGCTCTATTATTATTATATTTTATTTTATTAAAATATTTTTACTATAGATTCTTAAATATATTTTCATATAGATTCTTTTAACCTTTATGTTTACCCAACACATTTTCAAAAATTTAATGTGCTTATATTGGTTTACTTTGTCCTTCTGTCTGTCCCTTTTTTTCCTAAGTAAGAAAAAAACCTTCAAAAGGCACCTGAAACGCTAATCCACCAGGTAGTGTGAGATTTTTAATATACTAAAACAACCTCCCCCCGTAGCCAAAACAATGAGATAAGCACCCTAGCTGCATGCGCAGTATTATGGCTGACTACTAAACCGTTTAAATTAAAATCTAAGGCTAGATATCATAAAAAAACTATTTTCTGCAGTGCAAATCGTTACTAGGTTACAGCTGTCAAAAGTTCGGAAAAGACTTATATTTAAAATTGTTATAATGCAATTTCAATAAAGTATATCTTTACTCTGGGAATACCAAACGATAGCTACTTTCGTAAAGTTTTACAAATATCTGTGAAATAAATTAATATTTTTTTCAGAACTGTAGGCACTTTAATTTACCGTTATGCGAAACTTCGAAAATTTGTCCTAATATATCTTCCAAATTGTTTACTTTTAGGAACTTGAAATGAGTTAGTTCCTTTTTAAATAATGATGACTTATTAAAAAAAATGCTTTTAAGTCGGACCTGTGTTAAGGGCCTAAAAGGAGTCATTAATGGGTCGCCATTTTTATACACACACTAAATCAAGTTTACCGTTACGAAATTTTTTTAAATATGGAGATCCAAAGTTAGATCTCCAACATAATGTTTTTTAACGTGAGTAGACCGTTTTTCAAAATTGTAGAGGGCTTTCTGAAATATTGAAATGCTTCATTTTAAAAACCCTTGATTTTTTTCCATTACTTATATTTTTAATTTTCTTTATCTGGTTTTTCTCCCAAGAATTTTTTCCCAATTTAACAAAAAATAAAAAACTGGATAAAATTCTTTTCATTGAAAAACCAATATTAAACCATCATTATGAAAACAATAAAATCATAGAATATATTTTCCCAATATACCAAGAAGGGCTTAATAAAAAGGGTATATAGAGTTACTATTATAAGCTTTTAGACCACAATATAAACAAATAAATAAATTAAAAAAAAACAAAAAAAAAAAGAAGCGAACCCTGTTAATAACGTATATTTCCTTTTTGAAAGAGAAGGAAATTGCTTGTTGTGTTTAACCCTTAAGTGAAATAATCAGAAAATGTTAATTTTTTAACCAAAGGGTTTAAAATTGATTTCTAAGAATTTATTTTAAATTTATTATTTAAAAGTTTGATTTTTTTTTTGTGTTTAGAATTTTTGTAACGGAATAAAATATTAGACAATTAATTATTACAGTTATCTGATCAATGGCGTAGTGGTAAAGACGCCACTTTTCATGCGGAAGCTTTCAGGTTCAAATCCCAATCAGATAATATCTAAAAATAAAAAAAAAAATCGTAAAATTGTATAATTATATCGTAAATCATAATAAGATTTAATAAAAATATATAAATAACTCTTGTGTAAGATAATAGATGGCGCACAAAATTAACATTGGTTTCATAATTTTATACAATACCTACAGCCTAGTAATTAACGACTTAGTGAATATAATGATTAAAGAAACTAAAGCCTGGTCTAAATAGCCTTGGAAAAGCCACAAGTGTGTAAAATAGTGGAAAAGGCATAACAATTATTACAGTTATTGATTTTTATTTATAAATACAAATATTGTCTATGGAATAAGAGATGTTCAGAAATATAATTATTCAATTAAATCTCATGGATGCTTTAGAGATGTTTGAATTTTTGAAAAATTTAAAAAGATTTTGATTCTAATCCTTGTTTACTGAAGTTCCTTGGATGTGAATTTAATCAAAAAGCAATATGTGATCATATTGTAAACCACGATCTATGTATATATTTAGGACTTAATTTCAATCTTCAATTAAATCTTTAATATACTTGGCAATTATAATGCACTTAATAAATTTAAAGGTACTTATTTGTTATAAACATGTTGAATATTATTTTCTAGAAATAAAATAATTTGGAATATAGATATATTCAAAAATGACCCAAAATGCTCTTCCGGTAAACTTTCTCGAATGTTCGAATGATCAGCATTTTGTTGACTCAATGTTGATGCATTTTGGAAAAACATAGGACTAAATGCGTTAGATGAATTGTATATAAATTTTATAAATATAAATTATTATATAGACGAGAAGGAAAGCATGGCGAGCTCGAACGATGTCTCCAATGTAAAACAACAGTTATTTTCAGTTCCCCGCAACTGTTTATAGAGTAACGAAAAATCTATTAAATGGGAAATAGCTTGTAGATTGATAATTATTAAATTAAAGCTGGAATATGGTGTTTTTTAAAATGAAAAATAAAATTCGACCCATACAGTTAAAATAAATTAATAACGGTATTTTAATAAAAAAATTACAGTTATTAAATACCAAAACTGAAAAATATCAATATTTTTTGGATTCAATTTCTTATGACTCTTCAACTTCATATGAGAGATAATGAAAATTATTATGAAAGCCCATAATTTCATCTGGCTAGTGACACTTAAACAAGTCTTCTACGTTATACAGGGTGGAAGATGTTGTTATTTCTTTAAAAAGTTTATGAGTTTACTTTGAATGCAGTTATTTTGAAAACCGCTAGACAAAGACCCCATCCCTCAGAAATTTTCAAAGGATATTTTGCGATTCACTAATAAAAAGCGTTAAATTTCAGCATCAACCCCTCGTTTCGTGAGCTACTTTTAAATCCCGGACAACCTGTTCATATACAAAAATACACTCCAGATGAGTTTCGGACACCCGCTATATAGACTCTTATAAAAGAAAGCAATTTACGTGACTCGGGAAATTTTTTAATAATACTTATAAATATTAGTAAAACCTTTTAGTAAACGCTTGTTTTAACGATTCTTCTTCTAATCCTTCTGTGGCGCTACAGTTCGTTGTCGAACCTTCGCCTCCTTTAACCCGATTACAATCCTCAATTTGCACTTAAGTGATTCGATAATTAAATTATAATAATTTCATACATACATATATTCTTTTGGTGGTTTGGTTTTTGTTTAGAAGAAAGGATATAAAAAAAAAATATCGTATCCTTTAAAAAATTTTTCTCGTTTTTTTCAATTTTTTTTTATGTCTTAGGCTTTTATTTTTTTGATAATCGTGATTCTTACAAAACTTAATTTTCTTTTTTTGGTCCTTGTAAGATTTTCTTAAACAATCAATAAAGAAAAAATTCCTTAAGATACATTCTTAAGATACATTCTTTTCCTTTATTTTACAAACATAAAAAAACATAAAAGAGAAAGATAATAGAGAAAAAAAATACAGTTACTTTTTGAACCCAAAAAAGAAATTATTATACATATAAATTTCTAGGAATTTTTTCTATAAGTAGATATAACTACGTGAATTTTTATATTTTCTATCTCTAGGACCTAGGTTCATAATTAAGAAGTCAGTCTATGATAATTTTTTTTATTTTAATAAATTCTTTTGATATTTTTTTTGGGTTTGGTTTGATTTTTTTTTTTCAGGATTCAGGATTTGGAAACTTTTAGATTCAATTAAAATTAAATGTTGTGTGTAGAGCGAAGTTTATGGAGAGAATTTGAAATAAGCAGAGTGTAACTTTAGGCTCTAAGTTCTTAGATGTTTGTAGTAGTTCTTATATATTTAATATGTAAGTACAAATTAGTAAATTTTGGAAGGATTTAAAAGAGCAATAAGACATTAATATTAGTGCAATAACAATAGGTCCCTCTTATTGCACTTTAAAAGTAGTTTATTATTACTATTTTATTTTACTGGTAATACTGTCTATACCCTTTTGATTCGGTCTATAACCTTTTGAGTTGATGTATTATTACAAAAGTAATTCCCGGTTTCAACTTTTACATTAAAAATTTGGTACCAGTTGATGCTAACGAGCTTTTATACAATCAACTTAAATAATTTTTAGGTTTGTCAATTTTGGTTGGTAGTTTTATTACTATCAGGGCTCTGTTACACCAACATCTTATCAATAATCAAATAAGCAAATCAAATTTAAAATTTTTTTTTCATAAACTTATGTTGCACCAAAACCATATTCGAAAACAAACTAATGAAATTTGATTAGTAAAACAGACTCACTTATCAAAGAAAAATGATTATTTGATTAGTGATAAGTTTAGATGCAATATGATCCAGATTGCTCTGTTCTGACGATAGATTCAAATTAATTAACCCTTCTTTCATTATTTTAGTATTAATAACGCTTGTAGTTTTAGTACAATTGAAGCTTATGTTTGAATCACCTTCAAAATTCCACCAGGGTCCTATTGCAACAACAACTTATCACTATAAAAAAATTATCAAAATTTTTCATGCAGCAACACTAGCTTATTGGTTGGATCTCAAAAGCAATGACGACTATTGAGTAAAAACGATTTTCTGAAAATTTAATAATCTTAGCTCGTTTATTTTTTGAGTTATCGGGCGGACATACATAGCTAGATAAATTTACTTTTCAATTCTGATCCGATCCATGAAAAGCGATATCTATTCCCCCCCTTTCTCTGCGTCACAAGGTGTAGATAATTATTATTAACTTTAAAGTAGTATTTATAACCAGCAAAAGGAGGAAAGCTCGATGACACATGTATTTATGGATTACTAAAAAACTAATGAAGCTACCTTAATAAAATTTATACCCTACATTTCTCCTTTCAAAGGCCAACTGGAGTATACCAACTTTTAGACACCTTTATTTCTCGCCCATTCGCAGGATAACTGAAAAGTAGTGAAGCTAACTTGATAAAATTAATGCAGTAGATTGATGATTAACTGCGAGGGAATTGCGGGACTCGTAAATGGGAAAAATCGGAGTATGGGTTGAAATTCAAGAAGCTCCCGGAATAGGTTAAATTCAAGCGAACATGCATCCAAATAAAGAGAGAATCTTCAAATCAATTTAATCCAGCAGTACAGGATATTAATAAATGGTTTGCTTTAGACCATTCAATACTTGTTTCATTTTACCAGCTCCTCTTTTAATTTATGACAAACTTGTATTAATAAAGTACAGAACCTATGTTTAATATTCAGAGCCAATGTTTAAAAAAATTTTATCAAAATGATTATACGAATTAAACTTTGTTCAATAATCCATAAATAACTTTAAAATTTATTAAGTTTTTAATTTATTGGCTTTGTAATTTGAAAGATAAATTCTTGAGCTGCTTGCGGCAATAAAGTTTTAAAGCAGAAGACAATTATCTCTTTTAATAACAAGTAGTAATTCTAAATTCCAAATTCTTGTAGGTTTTGCCAAATAGTTGAGAAAAATTTAATTTTCCCTAAAAAATAATATAAATTTAAATATAAATGTAGGTTGTTTCGTAGGATTCTTAGATTAAAATTATTATTAAGGTTATATAAGATTATGTCATCTATAAAATACAATAGGTTTTATATTTAAAGATTTTGTCCTTGGTTACAATTTACAAAATATTTTTGTAATTGTAATTTTTATTTTTTTCTACAAAATTCTGAAGGAACCTAGGAATTTAAAGAAAATTTTAAAATATTTTAAAATAAAATATAAATTTTAAAGTAAAAAAAAACAGTCAAGATATTGAAAGTTAAATGGAGATGTTAAAATAATTTGCAAAATGGTGTTTCTGATATAATGTGAAATTACAAATATTTGCACAAATTTTTGCAAAATTAACTAATACATGATCGGAGATGATGATGATTGTTTTTAGTCTCAAAAAGTAATAACTGAAGACTAAAGTATGTAATAGGTTTTTAATTATACGGTTTATTTTTCTAGGCTCTTACTTTGCAATGATTGCGATTATGTTGAAATTTTTTACTGCCACTGTTACACTGTTACTTGTTGCCACTGTTATGTTTCCAAGGATAAACCACGTCAGGTTTCACTTCTATATCTAGAACAGATTTTACCAAAGCAGAACTAGTTTAAAGCAGATGATTCCCAGATATTTCTCCATATGATAATTACCATTTTTACTTTGATTGAATGTTCTTTCTATACTCATCATTGTTCCTCCTTTTGTGTCAATGATGCTGCCTTCATATTTAAACTTTTCTATATCTTAAATTAAGTTTTATCAAAAGATCTAATATATATAAATATATATTTCAAGGCTCCTCCTTGTTTTTGAATATCAGAGTTCTTGCTGGGTTAATATTTTATTTCCAGATTATATGTTATTGCATATACCTAAAATGTTCTTAATTTTTCTTTAATGTCACTCTGAATATCAACTCTGAAGCATATACCGTTATATTCTAAATATTTGAGTTTATTTATCGAGGGGCCTTATTTCACTTTAAAGGTAGGTTATTATTATTATATATCACTGGCAGTATTCCCTATACTCTCTCAGATCATCTTCTATTGCATATATCTAAATTGCTCTTAATTTTTCTTTGATGTCACTCTGAACATGAAATCCGAAGCATATACCGTTATATTCTAAATATTTGAGTTTATTTATTATATACTTATAATTATATTATTTTTATAAGATATTCTCTCCAATACTTCAGTTTTTCTTACAGTATTGAAAATAATAGATAAAAGTATGTGCATAATTGTCTAATTCCGTTATTTAAGAAATTAAACGGCTGCTTAAATTTCCTTCTTGCAGACCTCGGGTATCCGCATTGCAATCCATATTTCTTATTATGCTGGTTATTTTTTTGAGATACTTTGCCTCAGGACCTTCGAATTTGAAAATTTTTTGAGTATATCTAATGGTCATATGATTTCAATACATATCACATCGCGTTGATTCTCTATTACATTTTAGTATCATTCATTTGTATAAGGTGACCAAGTGATCCAAGGTTTTGTAAATCACTTGATCACAAAAGAATGATAGACTAACGTACGAAAGAAATTCATGATTTGTATCTGGAAGGAATGAAGGAATTCTAAGAAAATATTGGATATTTGTTAAAAAATGACGAAATTTTTAATTTAAAAAAAAATATAAAAGTTGAGTGCTTCTAAGAATCCAAAAAAATGATAAATTTGTCGAATATTAAAATAAAAAATTTCCACCTATATAATTTTATCAAAGTTTGGTGCGAAATTAATTACATATTTTATATAGAAAATAATTTTTAGATCATTTTCTCAAAAAAAGCTTAATTAAATATTTTGATGATAAGTAATTGATTGATGATAAAATAATTCTATATATATCAGCTATATGACAAAAGTCCCGTAGTCAAACATCCCCCGTGGACTTATGACTCAAAAAATAAGTGAAAAAAATCGTCGGATTATATCCAGTGTGCGGATCAAAAGTTCCCCTATGTTTAATGATTTCATAAAACTGAAATTTTTAAAATTCAGTATTAAAAGAATTAATATTTTCAAAATTTAAAAAATTATAAATGATTTAGCCCTATTGAATCGAATTATCTCCTTTTCCTCTTTTTCGAAATTTGTATTTTAGACAAATATACTTACTTATTGTTTTAATCTATTTTTTATTATTTTAATTATACATATATTATTTTATATATTCAGACTTAAATTTTAAAGCTCAGAACAGCCTTTCCGAAGAGCCTCTCATTTTTCAAAGGAATTTCGACTCAACCATGAAGCTAAAATCCCTCGGATAGTTTTGGCTTATTTTTTGAGTTATAACTCCCCCGAGGACTTTTGCCTTATTTTTTGAGTTATAAGTCCCCTGGGTACCTTTGGCTTGTTTTTTGAGTTACATGTCCCCCGGGAACTTTCGATTTAGGGACTTTTGTCGTATCATCTACATATAAACATTTTACCATCAACACTTACCTTTACTTACCTTTACAAAAAAAGAGTTCTCTTTAAACTTTACTATTACTCAATTTTCTTATAATTTTGTGGTTTAATCGATTACTTTATAAGTTTAAAAGAACTATTAATCAAAATTCAATTACTTATTGTGAAAATGATTTTTTTAATAATTACTTTCCTTTTTTCTAATATTTTGTATTTTAAATTTTGAAGCATAAAGTTTTCTTCATCAGAATCTTTTAAGAAAACCATTTTTCATTCATTTTCATCTCATTTCCTAATTTTTGTATAATTTTTCGAAAAAAAATTAAAAATTATATTATCACCTAGGAGTAACTTTTAATTACTTTTAAGAATCTCATCAAATTTTGTAGGAGAAAAAACAAAAGAGATGATAAGTACAAAAACATTTAAGTACTCTTAAACTTTGATTGGAAAAATGAAAAGTATTTTTTTTTTTTGGAGGAAGGAGTCTTTGATTTCAAGGAGAGTCTTCATTATGTTCAAGAGATTTCAAAGAATGGTTTTTGTTTTTGTCTGAACTAATTATAATTAAAGAGTATCTAAAAATGATTTTAATAGAATCATTTAATGACTTAGTTATGTAATTAATAATATTATTTAAAATTTAAGTGCTCTGAGGTAAAATGAAAGAGATGGTATGAGAGTAGATAGAAGAGCTTTAAAATAAAATAGAGAAAAGAAATATTCAAGAGTAGTATTAGTAGTTCAATGGTACTTATAGCAACTTTTATGTTCATTATATTAATGATGAAATTAAATGGTAACTATTTTTGGTTTGAGCGTTAATTTATGGGGTCCTTTTAATATATTTTTATTGCTTTCTTTTTGTATATATGTATGAATCAATATTTTTGGGTAATTTGTAGTTCTTATCTTATAATATCATTATCTTGTAAGACACTTTGTTGAAATTGTGAGAATAACCATGTTGTGACACTCCGAACCGAGCTTTTTTCCCAAAATCAAAGAACTCATTTCAAATCTGAGCTCAACAGGTTGGATATAAAATCGAAATAAGAACACAGGTTACATGAGTGTAGTGAGGTCAAAAGGTTGTAATCTAGTGTTGATTGAATCCTTGAAGTCACCACCTGCCTACCTACCTACCTACCTACCTATGTCTCTATTTTTGCGATTCCCTACAAACGTTGTTTAGAGTGTAAAAAATGCGTAGAGAGTGTGTCATGACGATTAGGGATATAAGGATCATAGATAGATATCAATTCAAGTGTATAAATCGCATTATAATAGGAAAGTGAATAGATTTAAGTGTATGTGTTAACCCGTTCATTCTCGCGGCACCTTTAGAATTAAAGAATTTAGGATTCTGAAATTTTCACAAATTCATTTGCAAAAAAAATTCAACTATAAAACTGCTGACAGTAGCTGCTTCTTTTTAACATTCGTAAAACTCTATGTTTGTTAAGTTTTATGCTTCAAAATCGGATCACTTCCAAAAAGGTAATAAAGCTATAATACCTTAAGCATCAGGGTCCTATTTCATAAAAATTGAAAATCCGACAATTTATAGGCGAAAAGTTATAAAACCTACAATTTAATCAAAATTCAGAGTAATTAAAAGTTTTTAAAAACTATATTGTCAGACTTTTGTAACAACTTTGTCAAATTTCCGCCTGTCAGTATTTATGAAATGGGGCCCAGAAATTTTGTAAACAGTAGTTAAGTTTTATGTCAACGTCTCATTTAAAATTTGAATCGTAAGTTTGAGAAGCTGCAAAACTTTGTAATATTTTATCAAGATCATACTGGATTCCCAAAGTTGACCAAATCTACTCTAACATGTGTCTAATATAAATGATTATTCTATTAGAATTTCATTAGTTTTTAAATTTATTCTGTGATAAACATCACTATCCCTATACTTGAGAGCATGATAAAATATTATAAAGTTAATAGAATTTTATTAAAAGAAGGTTTAAACACTTTAAATTAATAACAAATAACCTCATAATTAATTAATTATTTACTTATAATTGTTATTTAATATATTGGGTGGAAGAATTAGTTGAAATTATTTAGATACATTTATATTCAATTACCAGGTTTCTATATATAACTTAGTTTTAGTAAAATATTGAACCCTCATTTTGAATTCTTATTAGGAGGTCTTTGACGTGTAGAAATTGTGTTATTCGAAGTAGCTATTTGTAATTATATAAAAGTTAGGATCTAAAAAATTAAAATATAAATAAATTTTTAAATATTCTACACTTATATATTAAAATTATTAACACCAACTGCACTTACTTAAAGCACCCTATAAAAATCACCTCACACTTAGCAATAAAACAAGAAAATCCCTTGTCTAAAATATAAAGGTAAGAGAAGCCATTTTATTCAAGAATTACCAGTATTTCAAGAGTCATTAAGGGGTGCTTTAAAAGTGCATACCCGCACATAAACGTAGATCAAATATCAAAATTTGGTTAGTCTAATATAGCCTAGAGTTGACACAGTCTACTTCACACTCTTCCTCGTTTTTCGTACTCTTTAAATCAATATTTTTCAATAATTTTCTAAAATTAATTAATTTAAATTCAAAAAAAAATATTTGGTTCATCCTAAATATATGCAATGTGGATTTATTGAAACAGTCTTGAATTGACACAGTCTACTACACACTCTTCCTCGTCCTTCCTACTTTAAAAATTAATATTTTTCAATTATTTTCTAAACTTAATTAATGTGATTCCGAGTAAAAATACTTGGTTCATCCTAAATATATGCAATATGAATTAATTCAAACACTTTTATTGTGACTTGCAAGAAGTAAGAAAAGACCTTCAGTATTCCTTTCCTACCACTTTAAATGCTTTTCCAAATATCGACTACTTCCTTTTTATTTTAAATTTTGCCCTCATTGACTTAAAAAAATGTTTTTTCCACACTAACTTTTAAATTAAGAAATCTGTTATTGATTATTTTCCATTTTTTTTTCAATTATTGTGTAATGAAGATACATGTTGAACCAGTTATCTATTAGAACCATACGCTGGTCAGAATAACCTCTATAAAAAGTTCTTCTCAAAACAAAAAAAAAACACAAAAATAAACCTAACCTCTTTTAATATTTTTCATTTACCAGTTAATCCTCTCCAAAAACAAACTCAAGGTTCTAAAATAGAGATAACCCAATTTGTCCGAATCTATTCATAACACTTGAATAAATTTTATTTACTTAATAATTTCCATCTTATGTTCATAACTTTATTTTTGCGTGTTGTGTCCCGCTATGTATCGAAAATTCCTTCCAGGAGGAGATCTACTTCCTTTTGTTCTTAATTTTCATACAATGTTGAATCCCAAAAAATAAAAATAAAACACAATAACAAAAAAAAAAATTAAGATACAAAAGAAAAATAAATTGAATGAAAAACAAAGAAAATATGAAAATATAAAAAAAAACGAAAAACCGAATCTATCGGAGAAAAGTGTCTTAGAATGGATTTATTAGATTTAAGTAGTTAAGATTTATAAAATATATACTGCCTATATATTGAATCAAAATGTGTATTTATGTACCAGTTTATTTATATACTGTTATTATATACATATACATTTGCTTATATACATGCATATAAACCTTAATAAAAATAAATAAAGTAGAAGTGTGGAAAACTAAAGATTTTTAAAGGCAGCCATTTTCAAAAAGACAATAAAAAGATTCATTTTCTGAATTGTTATTGTATGGATCGTAAAGTGAAGGGATTCCTTCTTTTAAAATACGGAAGAGATGGGAATTTTTTTAAAGCAACTTAATTTAATATTTTTAAAGACTTATGCCGTTACGTAATTGTCTTTAAGTGTTCAGAAGGTACGAATTTCGAATATTCGTATAAATTTTATCTAAATTTGATAAAGCTTTCACACTGGAAAAAATAACGAGGCAATAAGGTTTTTCTCTAAATTCGTAGAAAGGATCTACCGTTATTATTATAAATCAAATACTTTGCAATGCCAGATTGCTACTACAAGAATTCTAAGGGAATTTGTTTAAATAATATTTTTAAAACGCCAAAGATTTAAGCGTTTATTAAAAAAATAATTCTAAAACTTGAAACTATGGCGACGACTTTCACGCGCTTCATCTGTGAATTTGGACGGGTCAAATAAAAAATATTTTTTGGTGACAGTGTCAACGGCGTTCAAATTTGCAAAAAAATGACATTGGAAAATTAATTTTTCATCGAGATACATTTTTTTTTAATATATTCCTCTAGCAGCTACAAAAGATAATAGAAACTAATTAATTCAATACTCATAGAACAAATTTGATATTTTACAACACAAATTTGACAATCTGCGCGAAAACATCAAACAAATTGAACGGCGAAAAAGTTCAAACAAATTAAAAATTTGCATTGCAATTTTATACGCCGTTGTTAAGTCTCATACATTTTCCTATGTTATAACTTGGTTTGACATTTGCGGTGTTCGAACGAGTTCGTCGACGTTGTCCGAGCGGTAAATTAGTTTTTGGTTTTAATAAGTGATATTCAAAGTTTAATCCTGTGATTAAAAGTCATGAAGAAATAAAAGGTTTACAAACATTGAAAACGACAGTATTAGATAATATTGAATTGCGGTCGTAACATATAGCCTATTAACTATTATGTGGTTACAGATGACAGATTGTGCAAGTGACGACAAAATACCTTCAGAAACGCCTTATTAGTGTCACCTAGGCAAAAATTTTTGAATGTCATTTACAGACTCCTTAAATACAATAAATCTTTAAGAAAATAGAAAATAAATTAAATTTTTTGTTCTTACATTTAAATCTCAACTCTTGAACGTTGCATGCCGATTTTCCGAAAACTTTTGAGATATTAATCTCCACTTAATTCAAACTAACGTTTTCTAATTTGATCCCTTATTTGATACTTTCGAATATCCTATTCTTTACAAACAATATTCTACAACAACTGTTCATCGAATGTATAAAACTGTTGTTACAATCCACAGTTTGCTTGTATCTACACGCCCACAGGGTTTAGGTTCAATAGCTCATCACTTGTTATACATTAACACATTTGACATTCTAATACTTTCTTTAAATTTTCCAAAAAATAATCGTCCTTCGTACAGTCTAAAACTTTTATTAAATTATAAGTTCCTGATCTATAAATATTCTTTAACGAAACTGTTTTTAAATGCTATAATCTAAAAATAGTACTATATATTTATAAATTTAAGACACACTTAAGTCAAATCAAAAGACCCTTCCAACTTGAGAGAAAACCTGTTATTGAATAACTCTAAGGCCCTTCTAATAAAATAAAACCCGTTTTTATATTAAAATCTAATCTAATATATCTAAATATTAAAAGCAGTAAAAACCGTTATTTCAATTTCATTTAATTTCATTAAACGATTATTCGGATCAAATATGAAGGTATAAACGTTTTAACAAAATCTCTACAATTCTATTAAATGAATTTTTTTATGATTTTTATTTTTTATAAATTTTTTTATAAAAAATGAACAAAACAATGGTTTTTTTTTTTAGAAAAAAATTCATTTTTCCGGGAAGACTAGTTTTATTTTGTTCACTTTTTTTATATACGCATCTATAGATACTTTTTTCATTGTTCACAAGAATCCTTGAATTTTTTTTGGGGTTGATAAAGTGTTTATTATATTTTATATATGTATAATAAACTTTTGTTGTATATAATTATAGACTTAAAATACAATTTAGTTTTTTTTATGCGTATTTATATACTTGCCTATTATATATATATATATATATATATATATATACATATGTATGTTTGTGTAAATTTTGTAAGAATATATATTTATATGTATTGATGTATTATATATAAGGATATATAAGGATATGTAAGGATATAATAAACAAACTAACATACTTAGATGTTTTGTTCATTGACAATGTAAAGATATACTAAAGTGGAGAGAATAGGTCTGTTTCAATATAAATGGAAATGAGTAGAAAAAGGAGGACTACTATTGTATTCTGTAGGAATCTTGATTAAAGTTTTTTTTTGTGTTAGATACAAAACAAAAGAAAAAAAATGAATCTTTTATATTTCTGAATTATTATGTTAAAGAAAAGAACCTTTATGATCCTGTAAACTTACATACCTATTATATATTAGATATATATATATATTTATATATGCTTATAGATTGACATGGTTTTGATTCAGATATATTATTCATAATAATAATAGGTCAAATAATTAAGAACGAGACAGCAAATAGAAATTTTTTTTAATACCCGCAGGAACCTAGTTCTAGGGGTAGTATTCCAAATTTGTTTTTACGTTTATGGTCCTGTGAAGGAGAGAAGAGAAGAGAAATATACTGAAGCGTTTGAATAAAAGAGGGACTGAAAAGTGATTCGATTAAGCTATGAAGCGACTCAGTAATCTAATAATTTGTGTATTTGAAATTTTAATTGAATAAAAAAGTATTTAAGTACAGTTGCAAGTACTGTACTGTACCAACAGTACTTACAGGAATTGCCAAGTACTTAGATTTCGATACTTAAGAAATTTGAAAACAAAAAGAATCAAGTGTAATGAAGTAAAATTACTTTATTACCAAAGTAGTTAAATTATGAGTTCAATTACATTTTTAATTACTTTTTAATACTGAAGTATATTTGAGTAATTATAAGTACCAAGAAGTAAATATGAAGAATTTAATTACTTCCTAAGTATTCAAGTATTTTACAAATATTTATTTAGTACTTGACAAAGCATACAATTCTTATACAAACTTATAGTACTATCAGTAATTGTCAAGTACTTAGATTTCGATACTTACAAAATTTGAATATAATTAAAAGAATAAATTGAAATCAAGTATAAATACTTCCCTACGAAAGTAGTTAAATTTTAAGTTCAATTACATTTTTAATTATTTCTTGGTACTTAGTATTTACGAGTAATTAAGTACTAAGAAGTACCTAAATATGAAGTTTTCAATTATTATTCAAGTATTCAAGTATTTTTAAAATATTTTCTTAAAGTTCAATAGTACTGGAATTGAAAATCATACAAATCTCAATTCAAAATCATATAATATTGAGTTTTTAATTAACTCTATTATCAAAAGTAATCCCAAATATAATTGAATTCAAAATTTATTTCCTTTTTTTAAATTTTGTAAGTATCGAAGTCTAAGTAATAGTGCTACTTGACAAAGTAATGAGTACTTAAATTATACAGGTCTGACCTTTCGTTTTATGTCATGTCTGTGCTACCCAATTTCAGTACCTCAGAGTTAACAGAGTCTACTCTTCTATCTTCCTTGTTTAACATATTCATTAATTTTAGTTTTTTTTTTTTGTTTTTTTTGACTCATTGGAGAAAAAGAGACCCATACTATGTATTATAGTCATAACACAGATTGATTACTTTCTTTTTAATTTGATATTTGAAAACTGATATATCTTAACATGTATCCTGGGTAGTTTTCATTTATTCGGAGCTTTAGTAATTACTGACATCCCTTATTCTTCATTTCAATAGAGATTTTATAATTATAATGTGTTTCAATAGACTGTTGTTAAAAGGTCTGTTAAAAGTTGAAAGGAAGTAGGATTTGGAATTTTGTGAAATAGGAAATTATGAATGATTTATTATTTGAAGAAGAACATTATATTTGAATTGAGTTTTAATATTTTACTTCTATTAAATACATATTTTTAATTAAATTATATTTATACAAAAATTAATACTTATTTTTTTTTTATTTTTCAGGTAAGTTCAACTTATTTTAATGAATTTAACTGTAATGTAAACACGAGTGAGTTTAAAGAGTTTCAAATTTAAATAAATACACTATAAGAATTAATTTTGCGGATACTAGATAATAATCCAGGATGAGTTATGATGATAGAGTATCTTATTTAAGTTTTTAATCTACAACAGCTCTGCTGAGATTGAGTAATTGTCACATATATAAGAATATGCTCCATCGTTTGTAACGCATTTATTTAGGCATTACACATATGGACTCATGTGTATGGCCTGGATCAGTATCAAAAGGTGAATGGATTAGTCAAATCTGTAGGTTCGAAAGGGCGGCCACATTTTATATTATTTTTTAGTTTTTTCGTCGTCGCTGTAATCATTAGAAGTTAGTTTGAAAACTTTATTATTAACTGTGGACCTTTAGTTAAAATGACTACTCCATAAGTAGTCTAAGATGTTCTGAATAATATTCTTCGACTCTCTACTTTTTGTAAAAATTCGTGTTTATTTCTGTTTTTTATGAGTAACATGGAAAGTTTCGAGAGCCACCTATTGGAACTGTGGGTGCTTTCTTTAGGTAATGCGCGATTTTAATATAATAAAACCACAAGCCTCTTTGAACCAAATTTCAGGATGGGAGTTATGATACAATGCATAGCTTGGTTCCGAGGAAAAGGATGTGAAAGAATTATTAGGCATTGGATTTGGGATAATATAAGATTCTGGGATTATAGGGATGAGGAAAATAGGATGGGGTAAATTGGATATCAATAACTGATAATTAATTCTTGGATTATTTGGAAAGATTTATAGTACCTTTTTGTCCTGTAATTTTCAGTTTAATTGAATTTAAAAGGCTTGTGTTTACTATCTTGTGTTACCTATGATTTAGGAAATCTTCCTGTTGTTAACTTTTGATGATGTTCGAGGAAAAAATTGATTGAAATTAAAATTAAGAACATATAACCTAAGGTATAATCTTATCAGGTTATATTTCAAAATATTTAGGCTCTTATCAGATTCATTTTGAATTTCTTAAAGTTTCAATATTTTTTAATATGGAAGTTTTATAAGGTACACTTATGTTTGTTCCTTAAATAACTTTTTAAATTGACGTATTAAGGCTTATTATTTTTATTTTTAATTAATATCCAATAAATATTAAAAAATACTATATTTTGAGTGGGTAGTTTGTACATGAAAACCAATTAAAAAATCATTTAAATAATTAAATATATATTTAATAAGAATAATAAATCAATATTGATTTAAAGTTTTCTTAGTAAAAAAACTATTAATTGGCTTTTAAGAAAATAATTTTGTATCTATAATAAATCAAAAGGTCTACATGGATTTGAGATATGATTATTTATTTTAAAATATGATTTCTTAATTAAAATTTATGGAATTTCTTGTGAATTCATTTATTAATCCAAAAATTCAAATAATTTTCAAAATAAGATAATTTGAATATTTTTTTAAACCTCAAGTCTTAAAATATAATATCAGATATACTTCCGCAGAAGTGTAACGAGCTATTAAGATGACGTCATCACATAACGGTATTTTATGTCTCTCCGAATTGTATGTCTTTTATGCATATCTTCGAATACATAAATTATTAGTGGCAATGCCGCTTTCTTGTGGTCGAAAAATGTATTGCAAAATATACCTAACATTTTGTAGTATTTTAATTAAACCGTTATATTTTTCCTTTCTGTCTATTAAATTGGAACCATTTTCTACAATATTGAAGGGAATGATGCTGTCTTTAATATACATCTTGTTTCATCTGAATCGGTCAATATTTATAAATTCGGAAACTTTAAGATGTAAAGTACCGTTATGTGATGACGTCATCTTGATAGCTTGTAACCCCACTGCGGAAGTTTACCCAAATAACCTTTAAATCAGTTTTATTTTTAAAAGAATTTTAAATTGAAATTTATTATATTGAATTTGTTAAATTTAAATTTCTTTATTGAATTTATTATATAAGCCTATTACAAATTATGTAGTTATGATTTGTCTAAATTCTAAATTTTTTATAATTATTTTTGAATTATTAATTTGAAAGAGATCTCAAATAGATTAAATTATATTTTATTCTTTTTCATTTTTATCAGTAAATTAACTTATGCATACTGGTCTGTTCAATTCTTTTTGGAATCTTAATCTATCTAGGGGTGCAGGGGTAGTTTTTAAGAAGATTTTTAATTTTTCCGTATTTTTACTAAATTTTTGAAATAAATTAAATAAAAGGTTGTCTTATAATGTTGCTCCTAAATTCTTTACTCAAATATATTACAATTAAATAAGTAAGTTTTTTTTTAATGTACAGGGTGAGTTAAAAATTTCTAAGAAAATTATATACATAAAAACGAGTTTATACATACGTGAATGTATGTATGTTCTTGAAGAACTAAGTTTTTCTTTAAAGTACAGGATGAGTCAAAAATCTCTAAGAAAATACATATATAAAAACTAAATTATAATTTTAATTAGCATATTGTAAATGAATTACATTAATTTTCTTTCTATCTTCGTGTTATTTTTGAAAAACTTCGGGAACTGAACGACAAGCCCTTTAATTTTTTTTTAGATTCGTGTTGTTCTTGAAGAACTTCTGGAACTGAATATTTTGATAAGCCCTATATTATCAGTGAATTCTCATGAGGTTTAATGAACATATATTGTCTTGAGGTGTAATAATTTTCAGCAAACGTATTAGTCAACTTGAATCGCAATATGTAAATTTTCCCAAAAGTATGCAATTTTTCTTAAATTTGTTATTTAATCATAGAAAACTGTTACTCACTTTCCTTGAAAAGGATGCATGAATAGTTGAATTGGGATGATTAACCATTCTAATTAACCCGCATTTCTACAAAACTAAAAAAATTCAGAAATATTTTGACATCTGGATTACAAGAGTTAAAATTGTGCTTCACCTAAACTTACGATTGTGAACCGAAGGTGTCAACACAAATCTGAGTTGTGGTATTTTCCGAATTTTGTCCCCAATTTAAACAGAAAAGTGACGTCACATGGTGGTGTGTTGAGTCCTTCATATCTCCTCCTTATTTTTGTATCAAAGACTTAAATTTATGAGTATATTCAAAATTACTTTAATTTTCCAACTTTATTTTCTTATAAAATATTTTAAGCTCAGAATTTAAATAAAAATTACAAATACATACATAAAATTGAGTTCAAAGTTCATAAAAATTTTATAATAAAATTAACAAATAAAATAAATTTATATTACCTGGTATATGATTAGGCATTTAAAATATATCTTAAGATATTTTTTCACATAAATTTAAAAAAGTTGATGTTTTAAAAATAAAATGTGACATACATATATGCATTAAATATATTTTAAATATAAAAGGATATATAAAAATATAAAATAAAATCAAGAATCCTTGAAAAATAAACACAAACATACATACATATACATATACATCATTTAAGGAGTTTTAAGGTATTCATTTTATTAGGTATATCTTTTGTTTTTTATGATTATGATAAGAAATTTATTACTTGATGATATGATAAAACGGTAATTGTATATTTCCGTTATAAAAAAAAAATAAGAAAAACAATAATGAAAAATAATCTTACAAAATTTTTAAGAATTTGAATTAGAGATACAACGTTTTACGCTATGCTTTTATCGACGCTCTTATCATTTATCGCAGCTCCAATATAAATGCAGGGTGCATAGTAGAAGGGGTATGAAGATCTAAATTTTTCTTAATTCAGATCTGGGAACCCATTGTTCCATATTTTAACAGTTTTTACAATAAATGAGTTTTGATAGATGAGAAATGATTTTTTGAGAAATGATTATTGATTTCAATACATTAGAACAATTGTCAGTACCTACAAGATATCTATAAAAACGAGTTAAACCTTCAATTTTTCGCCGAGCGCTAAGGGGTGTTAAAGTAGCCTGGAGGAAGAGGAGGGATCGACATTTTTATTTAAATTAACATATATCTTATAGAAGACTATGCTTAGTACAATAAAATGTGCCAAAGTCATAAAACTAGTAAGCAAAATTTATAAAAACTAGGTCTAACAACAGTGAGTTCTTATTATAAACTCAGTTTTGTGCATTTTACCCTACCCCAAATTCAAATGTAAGGGTTAGCCTAATAAGCTTCATACTGAGAACCCATGCGTTATCACAGATGTAAGTATAATTTAGAGAGGAAAATTTACCTAGTTTTCAAAGCTCGGAAAATTAAATTTCGACGAATTGTCTCTTAGCAAATGCATTTGACTTCGTTTCGATAAATTTATAAAGAATCTTTAGACTTTAAATTCAATAAATTAAATTACATTTTATGATATGTTTATGTTATACTTCCTTGAAAGTCAATTATATCCCATAAAAATTATATCTGTTTTTAAAATAATCCAAATAATTAAAATAAATTACAATTTTAAAACTCTTATGCAATTCTTTATTAGGTTTATTGAACTTTATTATCCATACTATTTGCTTTAATATTAAACCTACGTTCACAAAACTTTAAGTACATCTAATGAAAATGGATTCTAATAAAAATCAGAAACATTTATTGACAACATAAATTAATTTTTTTTACTGTAAGTAACTGTAAATATGTTTTTAGATATTTTGTTTTTGCATTTTATTAATATTGGGTCTAAATATTTGGTGGGTGTTAATGACGCGATCAAAAGTTTACTGGATAATGGGAAAAATTGTTGTAATAACAAAAATTTCACCCAAAAAAATTTTCCAAAAAGTCACGTAATTGTCAATTTTGTTTTGACAGGCTTTTATAACGGTACATTGTTTTGTTTGTATTTTTCTCGGTAGTGATTTTACTGTTCAATTTTTGAAAGTACTATAAATTTTAAATTTTTGCAATTATTTTTAAAGCCGCATGACCGTAGCCATACTAAATTTGTCATACCGTTTGTGACACTGTAAAAGAGAGGCATAGATATGTTCTCAGGTGTTTTTTGGATTGAATCAGTATCGAAAAGTAAATCCGGTTGGTTATATATGTCCGCCCGTCTGTTTATCTGTCTGACTGGCCCTACGTAACTAAAACATTAATGGAGCTAGGATCATATGTAATTTTTAAAAATTCGTTTTTTAACAAAATGCGGTTATTTAAGCGGATTCGAGTAGCTGTTATATAAAAGATTGTTTCACCAATAACCTGATGTAGAACTAGGAGTTATTTTGAGGTTCAAAGCAAATTAAAGAATTATTTTGAAGGTGGATCCCACTCCCATTCGTTTGGGAGATATGACCTGTTTAAATTTGTATATCTATAAATTTGGGACCAAAGGAAATAAAATAAACGTATGTATAAAATTTAAGAGTTTGGCAAACATCATTCCTAAAACTAGGTCATCAGATCTCTTAGAATGAGATTTATCGGACTTGCACCAAAAAATTATTAGTTTTTTATAAATAATTGATCATTTAATGCTATTTTATTAAAAAAATAACGGTTTTAACATAACGATTTTTTTTTGATTCAGCCACAATTTGAGAATAATACAATTTATGTAGCCCTAAAATTACAAAAGCCCTCTAACTAATTTTTAAGTAAAAACAGAAGCAAAAAACAAATAATAACGGGAACAGCAAATTTAAGAGATACAGTAGAGAACATTAATTTTTTTAAAAACACAATTTTGGGAGAGTAAACCAGTCTATGAGGTAAATAGTTGTAAATTGAAGAATTTATGAGTAAAATGATGGCATTAACATTTTTGGTTTTTTTTTTATACAAAAACAGTTATTAAATACCCAAAATTTTCATTCCAATTATTTACCAACATTAAGTATAATGGTTCGATGATTTTCAATGTAGGTAAAATCATTTCCGATTATTTTTCATTTTTCATTTTGTTTCACTACCTGTAATAAATGTCCATTTAATGAATTAGAAAAGTTGTGGGCCCATTATGAATGATGTTTTCTGGTTTTTACTTTATGTCTACACAATTTGGAATATTTTTAAATTTTTTTTAATGAATTGTTTATGTAAAGAAAAGGTAGGAAGTGTTGTAAAATAATTGTTGTAAAAGCACGTTTATTTGAACAAAAATACGCTCGATAAATAGGTAGGCATGTATTGCTTTTCTGATATTAATTTTGTTATTTTACAATTAGACAAAATTGATTTTAGATATTTATATGGCATTTTTTTAATAAATAAAACCTACCACCTAGAAGGGCTAAGGCAAATTGAAATTGATTAGGAGTAAATTAACAAAATTTTTTGGAAAATATGTTAAATTTGAGATTTGCGTTGATGAGGTTTATTTTAATTGGATATTATTTAAATTTAAATGGATTCAAAAGTAATATATTAAGCGTTATTGAATCTAGAGAACAATTGTAAAAAATCAAAAGGTACTTCCTTTAATTTAAATAAAACTTCTAATAATTAAAAAAAAAAGTATTGAGAGCAGGTACTAAAGCTACAGATATTTAAAAATTGCAAATTCTCTATTGTTGATCCTTTCAAACTCCTAAACGTTAGATCACACTAAAGGCTTGACTTTAATAATCTTACTTCTCTGAATTTTTTAACTCAAATCGTTTTGGAAGATATAAGAAGTCAAGAATGCAAATATAATATTATAACAAATTAAATAAAAGGCTTTTCCGAACTTTAGGCAGTCGTAGACTTGTAATGATGAATGGCTAAATGGCTAGAAATTAATTTTTTATCTAAAATACTTAACCCTGGTTAAAATTTCAATTCTTTATTTTAAACGTTGTGAAAGTTTTATAAACACACGGTTCAAGCTTCCAATTTGATCATTAAACGAATGAAGGACAGTTGAATCAACTTAATTGTAATATATATATTTCATTTATTTTAATTTAATACATTATTCTATACGAATTTGGAATTCAATACAAATACAATCCAAAACATCTTAAGTAAATAAAATACTTTCATCCGTTGTCTTAATTACTTCACCTTCAAGATTTATTAGTGCTAAAAATCCAATTATACAATTTACAATAATTTGATTATTTATATTAGTTGCTAGGTTGAAATTAATTTAATGTTTGGTAATGCAACTCCAATAATTTTTCTTTCTATTAATAATTATTCTGCATTTCTTCGATTGATACGCCAGATATTTTGACAAATTAATCATCGATACTCCTAATTAAATATGTTTTAAAAGTGACAAGGATTATATTTGTTTTAAAATTAATAGCATATTTATAGGCGTTTCAAAACATTTATATTTTATTTTAAGTGCTACCTTTTTAACTGTTATACTAATAAGCCTGTCAATGACATGGATACTTTTTGTAACAAGAAATAAGATCTTGGACTTATTTGATTCATATTATTTGCATTGACCTTAATAAATTCCAAATACAATAATAATTAGGTTAGGTCTTATAACATGTAGAAACCACGTAAATTTTCAATATATACAATTTTTTTCGTGGTAAATATATTGTAATAATTTTATATTTGAATTAGAACTAGTGCGAATTAAAAATGGTCTGCCAGTTCGAGGCAAATGTCTTACGATGCCATGTTGGTGGTGACGATCAACAAAGCAATCATTGCTTCAGAGGGCGAAATTCTGACGTTCAAAATGGCGACAATATACTTTTTGCGTTAAAATAATTGATCGCTTATTTAAATAATAAAATTCTATTATTTTGGTCCTTTGTTCGATTCTTAATTTCTCAATTTTTTACCCTTCAGGTGTTATGTATACATTTTGTAAAAAAATATATATAAACGAAAATGTTATTAAATTTTAAAAGCCCATGGTGACTTTTGGCCCAGCCTGTATTTCTGTATCTGTGAATTATTTTATTAATATAAATATTGTGAATTAATTTTGAATTATTGATTAATTTAAATCCAATTTTCACTTTTAATGCGATTCGAAATCAGGTCTCTCGAATGTCCATTAATGAATGCAATTTATTTATGTCTCGCATATTGTTTTATGAAATTGAAAATATGACTTTGATAATCCTATGCGTACAACAATCTGTCAAATATTTAATTCTTCAAATAAATTTAATTTAAGAAAAAAAAAAAAATTTACCTTGAAAGTAATAAAAAAAAGTTATGTATGAACATACATGTAAACAAATTTTTTTTTTTAATATCATTATTCCCAATATGCTCCCAAAAGTTTTTTTTCAAAGACAAAAATTTTCCAAAGAAAGACTCAATTTTCTAATATTTAAGTTTTATAAGTCGTCTTATTTATACTTTGTATACACATATATGCGTAAATGTGTAATATGGTGAAAAATTAAAATAAAATCCTATTAATAAAACTATATATTTATATATATATATATATATATATATATATATTTAATTACCACAATCCAAAATAAAAATCTAATATTGCGTGTCTTTTTCTCATATTTATTAAATATACCTACAGTTTATATTTTTGTGATCATTTTCATTTTTCCAGATTTTTCAGATTTTGGTTTTTCTTTAAAAGAAAAAATGCTGGTTAAAAAGATTTTCTTTGTTTAATACTTTTAAATTCTTCTCATTTTTTAATGCTTCTTTCAAAAGAAACCAGTAGTAATACCCTACCCCTAAAATCAAGACCAAAAACAAAACAACAACTCAACACATTGCTTACTTAACTGTAAAACAAGAAAAAAAAAATTGAAAAATATTCCGTAAGGACTTACAGGTACACACAAACTTTTTTTTTATTTTTATATTGTTTAACTCCTTTTATAATGGCCGATGAGGAGCAGAGGGATGAGAGGGGACCACCTTGAAACCACCATTTTCTTTGTTATGAATTTTTATTCTTATTTTTTTTCAGAACTGCTTATTATACCCGTATGACTATATAGTCAAAGGGTATAATAAATTTGCCATTACGTTTGTGACGCAGAGAAGGAGGGGGGGTAGATATAGACTCAAGTGTATGGATCGGATCAGAATCGAAAAAAAAATCGATTTAGCTATGTATGTCCGTCCGTCTGTCCGTCCGTCCGCACGATAACTCAAAAACTAAAGGAGCTAGGATCTTGAAATTTTCGCAAATTCGTTTTTTTGCAATAGCCGTCATCTGTAAAATTTGGTTGGTCTACTGCAAAGGGTTCGAGTAGCTGCCATACACTTATTTTATATGAGCATTACTCTATATCTATTGAAGTTTGGTGTCTGAAATTTTGCCAAAAATAGTTTAGTGTAATGGCCAAAGTTACTGCAAAATTTGGTTGGTCTACTGCCAAGAGTTCGACTAGCTGCCATACAACTCCTTCTTTTATAAGAGCATTACACTACACCTAATAAATCTGATATGTTTGAAATTTTGCCAAAAGTAATTAATGTTTATAATAATAATGATATAATGTTTATATAACGGTCATACGGGTATCCCAGAGTTGACACAGTCTACTCTACTACACTCTTCCTCGTTTTTTTTCTGATATTGAAAGTTTATTTTTATTTGTTGTTTGTTGTTCTGGTTTTGTTTTTTTACTGGCATTTTTATTATTGTTTGTTGATTTTAAGTTTGTATTTCTTCTCCTTTTTGTCTCCTTTAGCATTCTACCTGTTCGAACTTTTCGAATGGTTTTTTTTTATTTCTTTATTCAATTTATCGTTTGACAAAAAAAAAAACAAGAAAATGGTTAGAGGTTATGTTTTTTGGGACTGAAAATAAGAACAATAATATAAAGTAGTAAAATACAGTTATATATATTAAATAAAGTGTTGTCGTTATGGATTTGAGAAATTTGAGAAAAAGAATTTAATATGTCAGTTGGTTTTTTGAACATTTTAGCATTTTTAGCAATTTTTTCAAGGTCTTAGGCACTCTTCAGATATGATTGTTGAGTGCATACACAAAATATCCATGAATGAATTCCAACCAACCAGTTCTAATTTTTTTTAATAAAAAAAATACATATAAAAAGGGAAATTGCAATGGCAGTGTTCTTAAAAATTAAGGTTTTTTTCATTTAGGTCGATGTTGAATTCATAAATATGTTAGCGGGACAGATCATGTTAAAAAATTAGATTTAAAAATCTGGATTTCTATAAAACTGTACTACAACAGACCAACTTTTTTAGTAGCCTTCCCCTCTTAAATAAAAAGTACTTAAAATTACTCTAAGTTAATTTTAATTATCCACCAACTAAATTTAAATGGTAACACTCCTTCGATTTTTCTTGAATTCCTTAAATAATTAAAATTAATAAAGTTTACTCCAATCCGGTTTTTTAAAATTAATTTTTTTGTAAATTTAGTTTATTAAAATCCCACTTATGCTAAAAATCCAGCTTTTCTTAAAAAGTCCAATTTTTTTCTAGTCGTGCAGATTATGTTAAAAAAAATTAAATATAAAAAACTGGATTTTTCTAAAATTGAACTACGGACGGTCGACCAAATTTTATAATAAGCCCGAACTTTAATAAAACTTATATTTTAAATTTTTGTAAAATAACTAGAAAGTGTACTAAAACGGTAACACTTTTTTAATTTTTACATGAATTTGTCTTTTATTTTTTTTGCATTGGTTTTCTTTCGTTTGGATAACTGTTCTTTTATTTTTCTTTTATTTTACAAATCAAACGGAAATCCGATGAGTCTTTGATTTCTACAAAAACAAAAACTGTAAAAAGAACTGTTTTTATTTGGTTTGGAAGGTCGCTGTATACCTGATTGTTTTTCTTCATTTTATTTTATTGAATTTGCAGTTTTTTTTTTTTTTAAAAATAAAAATAAATTTCTGTATATAAAAATATAATAATATCTTAACTGTACTTTGTTACCGGCCATTTTGCTTTATTTGTTTTTTTTTTATTTATTTTTCTTTTGTTTTGTTCATTTCAGGTATTTTTTGTAATCATACAAATGTTAAATATTAAATATTGACATTTTATTCTGAATTTTATGAGAATTTTTCTTAAAAAAAGTTAAAAATTTATTATTTTTCTTTTGTGAATAAATATGAAAAATAAATTTAAAAAGTTAAAATATTTTTATTCTTAGAATGAATTAAAATGGAGTTTGAAAATTGGTGAGAAGTAATTTAACAGTAAAAATGACACTGGAGCGGTTTAATTTAAAATATCTATGTACATATTTACCATAGTATACAGATAAAGATAAAGAACCACTATTTTTTTCCTAAAACTACACTAGGGAGCATATAATGTTTTCCACTAAAAGGCTCCAATATTCTCTGTTTCATGCTTTCTCTTGGATTATGTTGCAGAACAAATCACTTCTACCTCTTGATCTTAAACTGCCTTGTGGGTTTGAAGATAGTGAAACACTAGTTATAGCATTTTCGTATTTTCTCAATTTGTGTCAACTTTTTTCTGGTTAATTGCTTTACAAGGCGTTCGTTCTTCGTTCGCTAGGTCTCAGAGATCTTTGTTGTTGACTTTATTCGGTTAGAAAATTCTACATATGATTCTCTTGTGTGTGTCTACGAAGGCTTACGGCTTATTATTGATGGAGTTTATTAGTGAACATAACTCCCTGCTATAATGTTAGTGTGGATTTAGACAGGAGTTGAATATCCTAATTTATGTTGTCCCTGATGCTAATGAATTTTTGTTCTGATAATACCTTGCTAATTCTATTTTGGTGATTATCCTTTGTTCCATATGTTTAAAAAATTATGTACAATTTATTGAAAGAATGCAATACTAAGTGACACATAAGTGACTTTGCATTACCAAAATTAAGACAAAAATAAATTTAGTCAATAATCTATTGACAAAATAACCAAGACCTTAATAATAATCTAAATTGAAAAGTTATGTTTACGTCCTGCCCACTATAAAATTCATTTTGAAAACTGGTAAGCCGTACCATTGTTCAGTTATTATAAATCCGCCTTATTAATATCTAGGTTTTAAAATCTGAATTACAAAAATACAATCTTTTTTAAAAAATTAAGTTTTAGTTTTCTCTTGTATCAATACGATAGAAGAAAAGATTATATGTTCTTCGGTTGTCGGTAAACAAGTAAATCCAATGACTGTGTGTCTGTGTGTGTGTGTGCCTGTAAAAGCACGATAATTCGCGTAAATTTCATCCGATTTAGAAGAAATTTCGTACGAATACTTTCTCGCCAATAGTAAGGTTAAGTTCGTAGATGGGCTAAATCCGCCTACAAGAACGGGAAATACCTATGCCAAAAAACCTGAATTTTCGAGAAATCTAGAGTTTTAACTGTCGGAAATAGTTCAAATTTGTTACACATACTATTGTTGGGTACCCGTGAAGAGTAGCTTTTATAAATTGATTTTAATATTATGGGATCTAGAGATTCTAGGAGTATCGGGAATATCAAATTCCAATAATTCGGCAAAATCTCAACCAACTTTTTTCAGACATTTCAATACAAACCACATTATACAAAGTGAAAAACTTGTACAATCAATCTATCTTGTATTAATTTATACTTTTTTCTCAACAATACGATAGATTTCATATTAGAATTATTAACAAGTTGTATTTTAAAAAAGTTTTAATAAAACTAGATAACGATTTAGGCCATCTTCCCCTTATCATTTTAGAAATTAATATTAGTAAATATTCGTAAAATGTCAATTTAAGGAATTACAATTCAGAATAAAACTACGCTTTAATATTCAAATTTAAATTTAATTTCTATTTTAATATGGAAATGCTTACGTATATTTTCCAGTACAATTTTCAATACAATTGTCTTTAATGTAATGAACAATACAATTTTTTTTTTTTTTTTATTTAATAAATAAAATTTACCTTTCCTTGTTTTATTTTTTCATTTTCATTTTACTTCAAACTATTAAATTGTACTCAAATGTATAAATATTTATTTAGGTATATTTATATATATATACAGACCTATATTAATATATAGATCTTTTTATATCTATTATTCGTTTTTTAGGTCAGTAAGGTAAGATTTTAATAAATTTTCATTTTAATTTTACATTTTTTTCATTTTGTTCTTTAATGGTTTGTTTACCATTTCAATTAAATTGGACGACAAAATTATATATTATTTAGATACTAAAAAACCTAACCTCTAACCTCATAAAGTTTTTGTACGCAGATTTCAAATTAATTGTTGTATACATAGTAAAAATATATATGTATGTATGTAAGTACATTACTGTATATAAAATAAAATCAATATAGAAAATATGATATCTGAACAGTTATTGTAATTGAAATTACCGTATTATGTATTGTAAAATTTATGTATTCATTATCAACTTAACTGTATTTTATAAGTATTGGTAATATTTAAGTCACGGTCAAGGAAAGATTGAGGTTACTTAATAAAACAATACCTATACAAATAAAGTACATCGTTGCGATAAAAGGTTATAGCCATACGGCAGAAGTGTAGTCTCCTAATTTTTATTTGTTTTATTCCTTTTCCAAAGTTAGAGAGATTAATTGCGCCATCTATTATTTAACACTAAAATTTTTATAAATATGATCTGACCAGGGTTTAAACCAAAGATTCACTCTGAGAGTTTCTGAGGTGCTTCAAAATATTTATAATTTTGAAAGTTGTTTAAGACGCTCTTAAAATATTTGATAATTTAGACTCAATAGATTATCCCTACGTATATATAGATCCGCAACAAATTTGGGGGAGACTTCTTCTGAAATGTATACTGACAGCCTCACATAATTTTACCGTTTTTCCAATTATTGTTAATTATGACAGTTGTCAAAAGTGACTGTTCAAAGTCAAATTTTGTGACAAGCTTTTTATAACCTTTGGAGGTTTTTTTTTTGTAGTTAGAGCGGAGTCAGACCTGTCAAAAAAAAAAAAAAATTGTGGTTTTGTGCTGAGATTATCCAGATTATCCGTTTTCTTTTTCAGAACGATAGATTTTCCTCAGATCTGACAGAGTTGTCAATAAAACGTCAAATACATGTAATTTTTTTTTTAAATACCATTAAATTTTACAAATTAAAAAAAATATTTAGGATAAAATCCTGTATGATAATTGACAATACCAGTTCTGAGCGTTTTTTTTTCAACTCAGAGTGTCAAACTTCGGGTAAAAATTTGATATGAGCTTAGTTTGCTATGAGCGCTCGATATTTTTTTTAATCATCTTTTGCCTAATTACAAAAAGTAAAACACTCTTTAGGATTTGAATCAACTCTTCAATATTATTCCTACAAACCTACAAAGCCTGTGCCTAATTCAAACTAATTTTTAGGATATCCAATTTAACCTCAATGCTGCCACAGTTCAAATTTCTTATGGGAATCAAACAAGAGTATTCTCTGCCACAGTTCAAATTTCTTATGGGAATCAAACAAGAGTATTCTCATGTTTGATTCCCATAAGAAATTTGAACTGTGGCAGCATTGAGGTTAAATTAGATAACCTAAAAATTGGTTTGAATTCGTGGTCTCGTGGTTTAATTAATGAAATTTTAAATGATGAACACAAAATACGAAATAATATTAAATTCCATTCATTTTTTTTTTTTAAATAAACTGGTAGGATCTTAAAATATATCTCTAGATATATACGTATAATTCAGGTGGTAAATATATTTTTAGAAATACAAATGGCGATATTTTGGTTCCTTGATTATTAAATAAATTCGTTTTTATTCTTGCAACAATTTTTAAAGTAATGTCGGTTTTTTGTATTAAATTAATATAGTCTTACTTAAATGCGATTAGATATAAAAGTATCTTTGAATATAAAGGCATATCTGTATATACAAATAAAGTTAGAGATGAAGATAGGTGTGTTGGTTTGTTTTAAGGAACAGGAATGAAAAAAATGTTTTTTTTATTAGCTTTTAACTTGATTTGTTATTGTTAACAGTCCGGAGAACTGAAAGTATTTTTGTTTTTACAAACAAATAATAAGAGTTTTTCTTTTAAATTAAATTTTATTACATTTTATATACATTTTATTATATACATTGATAACTATTTACCATTAGATACTTTGTTATATATATTTAATAAGGTACGAAAATAATTTTCTTGAAAAAATTTTTTGAAAAGTAAGAAAAAAAAAAAGTTTTTTTTAAGTGTCTAAAGTCGAAGGACTGCTGTAGGGGTACGGAATGAACAAATATAATTTTGTAAACTGAAATATCTTTGAAATAAATAAACATTCTCGAAAAAGTATCTTTTGGATAAATTTTTGATCCTTTTTTCAAAAATGGATTTTTCGATTTAATTTGACCAATAATAGAGGTTTTGAAAAAAAGTTATTAAACTTTTAAGTTCATGATAAAGGTTAACTAATTTAAAGGTGATCTGGCTTTTATTTTATATTATTTTAAAAAAATCATAATATAGTTACATACAATTTCAAAAATAACTTGAAATTAATAATTAAAAAATTAAAAATTGTTTTAATGTATATTATACAATTCTTAACTTTCTCAAAAGTTTATTTGATGTATCTGTTTTCTACATATTTTATAAAAAAGAAGGTTTGTTTGTTTGTTTGTATTTAGCTTATATATATTCCTACAGTGTCAAGCCCATTATCATGAACAGTTGGATATTATGGTTTTTGGGTGCAAGGAGCACTTCTGGGTTAATTATTTTGCTCCAATATACAGCGAAGTTAGAATTAAGCTTTTTATAGCCATGTATACAAATAAGGTCACCGGGTTTTTAAAATTTCCCCTCCGTTTGTAACATTTCAATTTAGACATGCTAGTATAGACTCAAAGGTATGGATCGGATCAGTGTGGAAAGTAGTCTATCCCGCAAAGTGTGTTTGTCCGTGTGGACAATAATATCAAATAATGAAATAGCTACGGCTTTAGATTTCACACAAAGTGATTTTTAGACAATTTGTATGTTCCCTATGGTTTTTTATTAAAATTCGAACCAAGTCCTCGGACTAATATGAATTTCTTCAAAACTATTAACAATGGGAGGATGAAAATTGTGCCCGGTTAGTTATATAATAGGAAGCGCATTAGGTCCAATTTTACTTTGACCTTAAAGACAGTTTCAAAAAATTAAAAATTTTATATGGATATTAACCGTTTTGGGTATAATAAGCTTTCAAGAGCATCAAATTAAAAAAATTATGATAATATTTCCTTTGGGTACCTTGAGAAGCATAAAATTTATTTTATAATCAATATTTTTCTTAAAATTCATAAGTTAGTGTTGCACAACTTATTGGATATACTATAGTACTATATAGTGAACTAATTGAATCGCATTTCCTATTTAATGGGTTTTCCAAAAGTTAAACTTTCACATGCATCCAAGACATAGCAATGTAAAGGTGCAACACAAAAATCCTTGTTCCCAAGATATTTTTAGCTACATTCTCCATATTCAAAAATTGCCCAATCCTTATTCTCCAAGTTAAAAATCTAATTCTTAAACATGATTTAATAAAACAGCCGGTTTGGGTTGTTAAAGTTTACCATTTGTCAAGACGTCAAACGTGTTGAAGCTTCTCTAGCATTTTGTAATGCTTTACCGAAGTTGAATTGATTTTTTTTTGAAAACATGATTTATGAGCCTATAACAAGGTTGGAATTACCAAAACAATTGAAAACGGGGCTCTTATAAAATTAAAAACTAGGTTAAATGAAAATATCAAGCCAATGGAAAAATTTTAATTTACCTTATGGATTGTTTGCTTCCAGAAAAAGTCAAATCCCAACTTTGCATTTTTATTCCAGAAAAAGTCGTTATTAAACTCTTTAACAAATTTCGGTATAATGTAAAATTCTTTGGTCGGAATTTTACTTTCCATCTTCTTCTTATTCTATGGCACTACAGTTAGTTATCGAACCTTGGCCTCCTTAATCATTCTCTTCAATTTCACTCGATTTTGGGCAGCAGTTATCCAATTTTGCTTTGGAGCACTGACACAGCGTCCAATTCGACAATCCATTAATTTCTCGGCTTCCCAACTCGTCTTTTTCGATCTATTTTCCCATCCCATTCAATACCTTCTTTGGAATTCTGGAATCTGGCCTTCGTTGTATGCGACTGACCTACTTAAGACGTTGTAGCTTGATGAATGCCACAACATCGCTGTCGGTATATACATTGTATAGCTCTGCATTGCGTCGCATTCTAAATTGGCCTTGATCGATCAATAATTGGCCATCAACTAATCAACTCAACTTTCCATCAACTAATTAATAATGATTATTTTATTTTAACAATTTCAATGAAGTTTAAAATGGTTTTTTAAATTTTGGTAGTAGATATTAATTTGGAAAGAAGCAATTCTATTTTTCTTAAAAAGTTTTTCTTTTACATTTAAAGCCTTCAAGGCTTATGTAAAATAAATACAATACCATAATAATGAAAATCAAAGTTATTTTCATGAATTGTGTTTTTTTTTTATTTTATTTTATTTTGAAAATTCTGCCATATTTCTTTTTTTTAACATTTATATTTATTATTTCTGAATTAATTTTAATTGTAAAAAAAATATAAATTAGTGAGTTTTTACGTATATTTTAATAAGCTTCGAAAATTTTCGAAGATTATTTTGGGGTTTTGTAAGAAAACAATATTTAAATTTTACTTTTTTAATTGTAATTTAAAATAAAATAACAATTTTTTAAACTTACAATTCATTTGAATTTATAATTAGCGTTTTTTTTATTGTTTTGTATTCCATTATCCCTACCCTACTATTATTAAATATCTTTTCGTACCTAATATATGTATATATATATATATATATATATCTTGACTCCTACTCCTCCTGGTGCTGACAAAATAACGATAATAATTAAAATGAAAGGTAAAAGACAGGTAAAAATAAAATATAAGAATAGAAAATTAAAAATTTTATGTATAAAAAAAGAGATTAATTTTAATAATATTGAAATTATTTCTTAAGGCAATTTAGAGAAGCCATCTTTTCTTTTCTAACAAAAAAAATAAACTGTTTTTTTCTTTCTGAATAATATTAGGAAGGGATCTATTGTTTTGTGATTTGGTAGGAGTTTAAAATTTTTATACATGTTGACTTGCACGTGTCTTTCGTAGATGTCATAAAAAAATCTACGAGAAAATTTCCATCTGTTTGTAATGATTTCAATGGACTGATAACTATAGAATGTAGAGCAAAGATATAGAATATTATGATTTTTTTTTCGAGATACAGTGTAAAGCTTCAAGAGTCGTCTATTGAAACTGTGTAGTATTCCTAACCGAAGTCGCCACTCATTTTGATTTCTAACTTTAGACCGGAACTTGTGACTAACAGGACTGATAACTAGAACAGAGAACAAAGATATAGAATATAACGATTTTTTTTTCTAGATACAGTGTTACCTCGATATAATGCTTTAAGAAACGCCTATTGCAATTGTATGTAGTTCCTATAGATAGTGTGCGACTTTAACACACCAAAATCATAATTCGTTTTGATTTCAAACGATGGGTCGGAACTTGTAATTAATTTCGGGGAAAGGATTTTTGAAAAACAAATTTAGAAAATTTTCGATTTGACTGTTTAGCAATCAGTAAGTTTCCCTTTTCGTTTCCCGTTGGAAAACTTTTAGTTAAGGCATTAATTGTTCAATTTTTTTATAATAGGTGTTAGTCCTTACAAAATATCTATAAAACAGGGATAGTGGCTTAACTCCAAATCGAATCGCTTCATTTAGCACTTTATCCAGATATTCCAATGCCATAAAAGGAACTCCAACCCAAATTTGTGCATTATTCTCCATTTGCTATCGAATATCGGATTTTTAGATTTTGAATAAAATTATTTGACCAAGTGGATCTTTTTTTTTAGTCCGATCTCCAAAAAGTACAAGTCTACGATATGCTGCGAAGCTCCTCCTTCAAATGAAAGGTTCAGAACTGCCAATTTATTAAGCGAAATTAGACAGCATCGAGTTCTTTTTGGGTGTTATATTTCACCAAATGTTTACGATGACTGTTGACTTCACCATGTGGTTCCAATAATGATACGTAACCCTTTTATCCACTTACCCCCGTAAATTCATACTGATTATTGTTTTAGGTACTTTATTATATTACAGTTATTCGATAGAGTATTAATGGAATAAAATAAAACAAGTTCATAAACTTCTTCCAGAGAGGGACACAAGTAAGGATTAAAATGAATAATTTAAATGAAGATGATATTCATATAAACCAAAAAGCCTGGATTTATCAAAAGATCTATGATTGAAAAAAGAAAAATGAATGGTATACAGTAAATCGAAAGATCTTTAAATTCTTCCTCCGTTAAGTCTTGACAAAATCTTATTTTTAAATCCTGATGACCTTGTTAATAGCAATTATTATAAAAGTTATTTAAAAATCATTTTGCAAATTAATTGTCAATTTTTTTAAATTTTTTCCAAGATTGCGATACTTTTTGTGCTTTACAGTTTATTTGTTTAAAGACAGTTGGGACGGATGGGATTTTTTTAAAGTTGCTGAAATTTTTACACAAATCTAAATATACTTAAATAATCATCAAATAAATAAAATAGCTTCTAACTAATTATTGTGGATTTGTTTGAGTAATTCTTTTCGAATATAAATTAACAAATTATTTGGAATTACATTGAATCATACTTATAGATTGCCTATACTTTTATAAAGGGTCTTCAAAATTTTCTGATAGACAGAATAAAATTTTTTAAAGAGGTTCAAAATAAATGGAATCTTAAATATTTTAGATTTATTTTCAATTTTGATTTTCTTTAAATTTCAAGTGAGTTTTAAATGATTTCTCCAACTCAATTGATAATTTAATTGGAATTTTGCTTAGGTACTTATAACTAAATGATTGGCAAATTAAAATGAATTTTATGTTTATTAAAGTTGAAAAGAAAAGTTTTATTTATGACATTAGTCACAGCAAACGATGATAAAATGGAAACTGAATTGGTGCATGGGAAAAACGAAATTTTATGCACTAAAACGCTTCTCAGTTTGTTCATCTTTATTTTTTAAAAAATGTAGGGATCTTCAAAACTACTCAGCCTGTTAAGACTTCTAACTAACAGTATCGCTTCTTCTTACTACTCCAAAGTAAAGGTTTAGTAATAGTAACTACAGAGGAAGGATTGAGTAAAATGAGATAAATTTAATAAACTAGTGTTTAATTGAGTAGAAGTATAATGTTGGCGAGATTATTTATTCTAGAATAACTTAAGTCGAGGGGCATCGGTGGTGTAGTGAGTAAGCATTTGCTTTATTGGTCAAAGATGTGGATTCGGTTTCCTTGAAAGTAGAAGTTCGATTGCCGTGCAATTGGGAGTGGAAGGTCAATATCCGTGCCATATTCCATATTGGAAATGGAACGAACACTGTGCCATAAGCCTTAGGTGTGCTGTTGCCCATATCGTGCTGTTGCCCATATCAAACAATAACAAACGGCAACCCCAACAACAGCAACCAAAACTACAAGAACAACAACACTTACTTATAGAAAGTCGACCAAATTATAATGTGAAAAATGTTAGGATCTCTGATATACTCCGGAAGATTTTTACGGTGTTCTAGTTTAACCTTTAATAAAACCATAATGATTTATATTCTAAGATTTCTAAGGTTTAAATCGTTTTAACTAATAAATAAGAAAATTCATGAGCGTAAGTCTTTGAAGTGGTATTAGTTTCTGCAGGCTATCACAATTTTTGCAATCTGGGGTTCAAGAATTAGGTCTAAACTATTTTTTCTAATCAATTACTATTCAACAGCTACTTAAACTTATAATTTCTATTCCTTTTCCTTCCACTACTATACACTTCTACATCTTAACAGCTTCTACTTCTTAGAACATTATTAAAAATGTGTTATAAAAGCTGTTATAAAAATCCGTTATAAAATCCAACAAAGGACCAATTTAAGTTGAAAAATACCATCAGTGGACATTAAAATTTATTTAATTTGATTTTGAAAAATATTTTACAATCTCTATAAATACAGTTCGGAAATTTTGCATTAATGGAACTCTTTAAACCACTTTTTGAAAATAATTTTCTTGTGGATTTAATTTTTGACACTAAATATGATTGATTTAAATTTAATGAAAAACTATTAAACTTTAAAAAGAGGATCAAAAATAATTTATAACGGCGAATTAAAATACGTTCAGAAAAATAAAACCAGAAAAAGTATCTGTAAATACTTTTTGTTTCGAATTTTATCCTATATTTGAAAAATAAAATGACCATTCTAATGAATTTGGTCATTATATCAAAATATAAATTTTTTTTAATAAAAGATTTTTATGATCGCTTAAGAGGATTAATTTAACGGTTTTCAATCAAAAATAATTACCCTAAATTTATATAACAATTTTTGGTTTTTTATTTGATTTTAGATTTAAGTTGGTTTTTCTTTTGTTAAAAAAAGCATTTTCATTAAATTCAATTTATATTATTGGATTTAAATTTATTTTTTGTCAAGAGCTTTTCATTTTAATTTAATTTGAGTGTAGGATCGCATGACGAAACTCAGACGATAAAACATCTATTTCACCTAACGCCTATACTTTAAGTGAGCTTTTTGTTCGTTTCTATGGCTGCTTGAATGGAAACCAATAAAATTGAAATATTTCTGAAAACTGATCGCCGCAAAATCGTGCACACATTCCTTACCGATCCGAAGCTTAAGAAAGAAACCAAAAAAACGCCAGATGAAAAAATTTTAGACAAATTCTGCTGCAAAAAAATTTGATATTTATTCCAGGCATTACTTATCATTCTTGCATGTATTTCAAAAAGTAATGAAACAACTGATGCAACCGGCTTAATATATTTTACACCTGACAAAATCAATTGACAGTTACACGAACCTCTCTTCAACTCATTCAGATTTAAGACACAATAAGCAAAGATGACAAAACAACGTTGTACTAATTTTCAATTTTCCAAGTTTATAAATTCCGATGATATGCTGGTTAGGTTTAGGGAGGTGTATTGCAGCTATTTGACCTACTCCTTTCAAATTTCAGAAACATAAAGAAATCAGGACAGAACACTCTTGTACCAAATTTCGAGTTTCTATTTTAATCAATTTCGAAAATATACTTATTAGGTCTTGGGAGGCATGCAATAGGAACCGGAACATTGTTTATTCAATCCAAAATTCATGGACACAAGGCAAATATAAAGAAGCACCCTTGTAAAAAATTTGAAGGTTTTATCTTTATTAGTCTCGCAGTTTCGAGCACATTCTTTGGTTTTGGTTCTATTGGAAGTTCCAGAATCCGAAACCAATGACGCCATATATTTGCTCATTTGTAATACGTAATCCGTACGCCATACTTTTGTCCTTTGTAACCTACAATATAAATTCCATCAAGATAGCGTCACTATTTATTTGAGTTAGCGGACATTTCGAATTAGACTCCTGGAGGTGACGTTGAATAACTATATATATACTTTTCTAAGTCTAACTTGTTTCCATCTGCTGTTTATAAACGCCGTACCAAAGTTAATATACCCCTATACCTTTTTTGTGTGTAAGGTATAAAAAATATTATGAGGCATTATGTTAGAAAAAGTCATGGTTGAATGATAATTAAGCCAGCTCAGGCTTCCGTTCAAAGAACATTCAAAGAAGCGAGCTGAACTATATATGCAGGGAAAGAAATTATATCAAATTCGATTTTCAGTAACTTTATGAAGTCATTTCTAAATACAGCTCTAAGAAACTTGTTGGTCTAGCTTCAAAACCTGCGGAGCTGTAGAAGATTTCCCAAATGCGATTTTAATTAACTCTTTGTAGCCCATGCTAATTTTAAAACTAGACCCCAAATCTATAACAATTTTGCTCCAAGAATATTTCAAGGAATCCACTCTTTAAAAAAATTTTTCATCTAAATTAAATCACTTGTCATAATTTTATTAAACTTAGCATATACAAGTAAATTTAAAAGATATATTGATTTTGACATCTGGATTGTTTGCTATTAGATTAAATGGATTTTGGCAATGTGAGTTTAGAACAACTTCCTTTGTACTCCATTAAATTAAATTTTAATTTAATGAGAAATTAAATATTATTTTACTTTCAAAAAAAAATTTATTGGATGCTTTAAAAATTTACACTTGGATCTTTTGATCTTTAATCCCATTAAATTGAATTTATATTCCTTTTTCCATTAATTTTATATTGTGGATTTTTTTTACTATTATTGGATTTTTAATTTTTCCTTCAAAAAAAAAATTTTTAAATCCTTTTTGAAATATGAAATGCCAGTGCTAAATTTGAAATATGATGTCCTTTTAGTTTTAGCAGGAACTTTAATGAAAATTTCGAGAAAGATCTTAGTGATTTAAGATTTCTACATTATTTATTCAATTTTCGAGTTGCTAAGCAGCTCTGTTAGATTTTAATAAGAAGTATAGGTATCCGGTTTCGATTAATTTAAATCAATATTCATAAATCTTCTATTTAAAAACAAATTAATTAATTAAATAAATGATAGTTGCTTTAAATATTTTTAAAATTTTCTAAAAAGGGTAGTCCTCTATATAAGGCTACTATTTCTCTTAGTAGGTACTCCTATTAATCATTGTTTTATTTTTTTTTAATACTCCTTTTAGGGCCCCCCTCTTGTTAATCATGATTTATTCTATATGACAAATCGTTTTTAAATTCTAATATTATCGAAATTTGGGATTCGAGATTTGGACCTCAATGATTGAACGGGTTTTAAATGTTATTTGTAAAGTATCTATTTCATTTTATTATGTCTCTCTGATATCCTTAAAATATCCTTGCATAAAGTGTTAATGCTTTATTAAGGAATATTTGGTTTGATATTAAATTATTAAAATATAATCGGATGAAACAACATTATTGTGGAATTTTACATTCTTTGAGCTTTCACCGTTATTTTGTTGATTCTATAAATTTTTATGCATTTTTATTACTACTTCATCCTATTTCCATTACGTGTCACTGTTCGTTTGATAAATAGAAATTCTTCCAAGAACTGAATATTGTTCTAAACCTATAGACCAGATATGTAATAAATTTTGGACCACATTTTTTTAATTCGCAATTTCTATTATTGTATTCACTTCGTTCGTTCGCCTTTCGCAATGTAAAATATATCAGAATAATTTTGTTGGAGTATAATATTATTATACAGTTTAAGTTATACAAATATTTGGAAAAAAATTGGTGAAGGAAGTGCAGAAAAAAATAAAAAGTTTTTTGAAAAAAAAAAATTAACCGTGCCAAATTGGTAAAACCAACAGAATTATTCAAAAAGGACTGAGTAATAGAGGAACCAAACAAAATGGATTGGAATAGAAAAGTAAATTTACAAATTATTAACATTTGATTAAAAATTAAAAAAAAAGGAAAATTCAAATATTAAATGTATATGTATAAGTTGTTATTTTTAAATATTTAATTTAATTTTATAAGATACTTGCCTCAGATTTGTGAAAATTTAAAAGTAAATTTATAATATGTGGATAAAAGAAATCCCTTCTATGGAATTTTTTAGAGTGTCTCCAAGCTGTTACTGGCATCTAAGGTATATATGTTCTGGCCAGCGTCACTTCAAGATATCCGTCAATTCCACCTTCTGAATTAATTCAGTACCTTACGAATATATTTCCAAAACCAATAATGATAAAACCTTGAGTTACTTAGAGTGTTCTGTTATATTTCCTGTAAGCCCCTTAAAGTTTAAATGAGTTAAGAGTGGCGGACTTTGAAGTTCTTACATTACTCTTTCCTCAGATATCTCACATGTCTTCCAAATTAATAAGGATAAAAACTTTTTACATTACTGAAGTGCCAATTAAAATATTATGAATGCGGAACGGAGTTCACTTAATTTTTTCGAGAGTTAATATTGTGTTGTTGTTGTATTGATATGGAGGATAGTATATTCCATCCTAATAAGTTGTCCTTGCGGCCTGTGGTGCACCCAATTTCAATACATTCTATCAATTAATAAGTAATATTATTTATTTTGTTTAGTTATATTATATATTTTTATTTTTTAAATTATATTTGGTAACCATGGGAATTTTTCAAAAAATTCATAACCCGTATAACTCTTGTACATTACTTTTTCTTTACATTACTTCAACTCTTGTACATTACTAATAAAAGTTGACAGTTATTTCAATTTAAGTTTAACGAAACTACGTCCTTTTATGTGGAAATTATTGAAGTCTTTGGAAAAATACTTTATTCAGAAAAGTGCAATTAATATTACTACTCATACGAGTATTAAAATTATTTTTTTAGAAATTGAGTACAACTATAGAAATACTAAATACTACTACTATTTGTTGTTGTTGTTGTTTGGACGGGGGGGAAAGCAAGTCTCCCTTACACCTAGGCCTTGCGGCCCGTTGTGCACCCCTCATTAAATACTTTCTATTTATTTATAACTACTATATTATTTATTTTGTTTATATTATATATTTGTATATTTATATTATATTTGGTCACCATGGGGATTCGTAAAGAAAAATTATTTTTCAATAATTTTTTTTTTTTTTTTTAATTAAATATTGTATGACCTGACCGGGAATCGAACCCGGACCCCCTCGGTTAATAAGCCAAATGCTTACCCACTGCACCACCGAGGCCCCTACTACTATTTAATTCACAAAATTTTATAAAACATTCTTCAGTCTATAAAATTTTGAGCTTATAAATAGCTAATTACAAAAAATTTGAGAAAAAAAGAATTAGTTAATGTAGTGTGTACTCTGTAACTAGTATATTACACTATATAGTTGAATGGAGCCCATTTGACAATCTGTTGTTATTTTGTAATTAAAAACAATGTATTAATATTCAAAAAATTATTGCAAAACACGTATTTTACAGATGTGTAAATTAGGTTTTAAATTGTCTCAAAAGGTGTCAAATATACCCCATTCTACCCTAGTCCTAAATGAAAACAACATTTAATTAAAATAATATTTCAATTTTTAAACTACATACTTATATAATTTTATATTTTGACAGTTCCTTAAATTTTTTTTATATTATTTCGTCCTTATATGTTTATGTACACTGTACAGTATATATATATATATATATATAAATATATATTTGTCATATATTCAAAGTCTATTAAAAGCTTACAGCAACAGAATTTCATTTAAATGGAGAAAAAATATTTAAAATTGATTTTATATTTCTTTTAACATACACATACATAAATTTAAGTGACATATAACAAAATGTATCAATGTGTAGGTAAATCTTAAGAAAATATATTTTATACATATTTTCTTTTCAGATGTTATTTTTTTTGGTTTTGTAATAAAGAAAAATTATTTTTTTTAGAATTCTTTCTTTATTTTTTAATAAATAATTGAAAAGATTTCTTTTTTATTTCCACAGCCGCCACATACACGAGCTTTAAAGCATACAAAATTCAATAAAAAAAAAAAAAACAAAATTCGGGAAGAAAAGAAAAACTTTTTAACATACATTTTACTTTACCAAACAGAATATATCCTAAAGGATTGCTTCTTTTATTCTGAATATACAGTTACAGCATGTACCGTTAGTGGCAAAAATTAGAATTCAATTTTCGAAGAATATTTTGCAAATGATAAGGAGAGGAAATATATTTTATTTGAATTTTCTTTCTTGTTCTGTCCTAAGGAAGCATTTGTATTAGAGCTATAGTAAGTGATAAGATCATTGATTCTAAGGTAGTTCAGAAAATTTAATACATGTTTTAAATTGATATGGCTGCTCCTGTTGCTTTCATCGACGCTCTTATCATTTATTTATGCTCTAATATAAATAAACTTTAAAATATCTCAATTGAGATCATCACAGGTTTCCGTTTTACGTAAAGAGGTTCCCTATGACTTTTTTGTACTGCATTTCCGTTGAAAATATCAGAAATATTTATTAAACTGTTTTTTTTTACCTAAGGGATGTTTCTTTTAAGTTTTACTCTGCCAGGGAGAATGGAGCTTCTATTTGGCTTTCACCTCACGAATTTCAACAGCTGTTTTGACAATTTTACCATGTGAACTTGCTTTAGTTAAATTCATTTAGTATAACTGTGCGTCTCCAGAATTAGATATCCGCGTTTCTGCTCCCTTGTTTGTTGTATTCCAACAACAACTTATTTTGCTGTGATATTTTCTAAGCGTATGACCTATCCAGCTCCATTTTTCTTTCTTTGTTGCCTCAGTCTGCGTTCTTCTCCTTTAATTCTCCATAGATCTTCGTTGCTTATTCTGGCAGGACAGAATATTTCGCATATGATGCGTAGACATTTGTTAATGAGTACTTATAGTTTCTGGTTGATGAACAACAATAACCGAAGAGATGTAGGAAACTTTAGAGAATAACTGTAAAACCATAGCCGCTTGATAGAGTAATATTTCTATTCATCAAAACCCATTGCCCTGTAAAGAGAATAGTAAAATAGACTTTCAAACTAAAAGGAAAGTATATTGGCTGTACGGAAAGAATTGGAAACGAATAGGAGTGGAAATAGAATTGAATTGAAAAATTCAAAAGGAATTTGACTTCTCTTTTAAAATTTTGTAAATATTAAGAACTGAGGTCTGAGATCCGATTTAATAAATTGAGGAATATAAGTCCAATATACAAATTTCTTGATTTCAAAGCTTTAGCTTCGCGTGATTATATCGAATGATAAGACGGAATAGCTTTAAAACGACTATTGCAGCGAAGGGTTTGAGTTTTTGGGAATACTATTCCTTTTATCTGAGGTGAAATTGAAGTTTCGAATTCCTAACATGCTCTTATGGTAACTCTAATAGTATATCTTTGTTATACAGTTTCTGTTAAGTCAAGTTTTAAAAGATACAAAAAGATACGATAAGATTAGAATAAAAGATTAAATATTAAAAAAAAAAACAAAGAATACTTTCTAACACATGATTATTTCAAAAGTTTTAAGTCTTAAGGGAAAAAGATATCTTTAGAAATTATGTAAATCCGTATATAATTTAAAATTTAAATTTTCCATAACTGTATTTTTTATTTTTACTTTTTATAGTGCTTCAATTCGTTTTTGTTTTCTTATACGTATGCTTAGTGTATGTTTAATGTATGTTTGTTTGTTAGTTTTATATGTTATTATGTCATATTGGTTGTTCTTTTCTATATACTATCAATTTATTGAATGTACAAGTACAAGTTCAGATATAAATATCGCATTTTGTGGTACATGACAAGACGGAAACATTGGAAATTTTTTTTTATTTATCTGTGAAGTTTTTTTGAAGATGAAAATCCAACAAGTATAAAAGAGCTAAGAAAACATAAAATGATATTTTAACCCAAAAATGAAAAGAGAAAATCAATTCACAAATGGAAATTCGAATCAATGCTTTATCATAAGAATATTTTTAAGCATTATTAAGGGGGTGGTTTAATTTTTCGTTTTTTTGACATCTGGTGCTGTTAGTGTTAATGAACAACACTTTAGTTTTCTAATTATTTCTATAAATCTGTTTGCAGTTTCGAAAACCTTGCTTCAGTCGTTTACGCTGGAATTGTGATAAGCGATAAAAGCGTCGATAAGAACATAACGTATCCTCTAAATCGACGCTCTTATCACTTATCGCAGCTTCAACATTAACGCACTCTTAGGTGTGATAACTGTTTTGAAACTCTTTCATTATACGTAATTCATTCTTTTATTGTTTAAAACGTCAAGTCTTTTAACTGAGTAACTACAAAAGATGGGCCTACTATTTAGTAATTTATTAAATATTTAATCGAGGGGTGGGTTAGGCGTCTGTTACTGTGTATAAGTATATTATCTCGCAATTTTAGGGGCATAATTAAAGAATCAAATATATTGTTATTTTTTCTTGAAATCGAGGGTAACATGTGTTATTCCAACACCTATTAATTTTCATGTTAAATTTATAATTTTATTTATTTTGTATATTTTGTATTTAAATCATTTTTGGTCTCCAAGAGGTTTTTTTTTTGAGAAAAAGTCCGCACCCCGTCGATTAATATTCCAAATGCCTACCCACTACATCATCGAGGCTCCTCAAAGTAATATATTACTCCTTTGAATGAAGAGGGTATATATATTATGTATATTAATGCTGGGGCAGAATTCTTTAGAGTGTTACCATCTTATGTATCTAATTGAGATGTTGGATCCCATTTTTAAAGACTATTTAGATTTAGACTTCGCTCTAGTTACAGACCTTGTTCTTATATATTATAATTCATATAAGATCAAATTTTGATCAACAATATCTAATCATTTCCCGTTTCCTTAAGTCTAAACTTCAAACAACTATTCTAAGTAGCTATTCAGCCATATAGGGTGCAGGCAATATCAACAAAATTAGACCAAACTTTAAGAAGGTTTTTCCTTACAAAATTTAAAAAAAAAAAATAACGAGATAAAGTGAAGATTTAAGTATACTGTTGCATTAGATTAAATATTTCGTCATTCCTAATTATCTCTTCACTTCCTTATCCTCAAAATTAAAATGTATATTTGTATCATAGGTTCCGTCCTATTGTAGTCAAGGTTTCAAAAAGTTTTGTGAGTTTAGTGTGTTAAAGCCGTACACTACTTATAGGAACTGCGCATAGCTCCTCACATAGGTGGCCCTCGTGATAAAATCGAGCTTTACGTGTCGCTCTGTACTAGCCATGAACTGAATGGCAATTTTATAATATCCTTACAGCTACATTCGTCTAAGGGCATAAAAAAAATGGTAGTGAATATTTAAATATGATATAGGATATGAATACACTCTAAAAGAAAATATATATGGATATGAATTTCAAGTCTTCTGGAAAATTGAAAAAGGAAAAGTACAAAAAAAAAAATAAACAAAGAAAAAATGCGGAAAAAAATCAAAGAAAATATACATACTTGTATACATATATAAAAAATAAATAAATAAAGAAATAAAAAAAATATGTTCAACATTATATTGAAATTTAAATTCAATTTACCATCAATTTTTATATTAGTATTTATATGAAAAATAATAATAATAATATTATTTCTATTTGCAATATGGCTGTTATTTTCATTTCATTTTGTTTTGTTGCTTTAAATTCTATTTTCTTATTCATATTTTTATTATTTTATTTTGACTTTTCAATATTTTGCCTTATTAAAATTATAATACCATAACAATTTTAAATAAAGGGTATATATAGACGTTTTTCAGGAAATTCACTTTAAAATCTAATTTATTTAATTTTTAGAATGTTTTAGTCAATTTTGTGTAATTAGTTATAGTTTAAAGTACATTTCATGGTATTATAGAAAACGCGAACGGATGAAATTATAAAATTTTTCGGATTTTTTTGGTAAAATTGATTTTATTTTAATTACTTGAAAATTATATATTTTAATTAAAAAATTTGAATTTTGCAATTTGTTTTTCACCTTTTACTAATATTACATAATTTAAATTTGAAAAAAAAATAAATAATAATTTAAAAATATATATATATATAAATTTTAATTAGTTACTTTAATATGTTTTAAATAAAGTATGAATACGACGGTCACCTTTAGCATTTTTAGAACTTTTAAATGAAGAAACATTGCCAAAAATTAAAAATTCTGGAAATCTTTGGGAAACTGTAACCGAAAAATTCCAATTATACGGATTATTCAAATCTCCTAATATTTAAAATTGAACCCAAAATCACCGTAACCAGATTTTGCTGAGAAGAATTCATTAGCAGACATATTTAAAAAAATATACATATAAAGGAGGAAAAAAATTTTTATTTCTATAAATGCTGGAAATACCTACTTAATTTATAATTAAAGGGTCGTTATTAAACGGTAATCTCTTACCAAATAAGAAAATCAATTGAGTTCCTAAATCCAAAATCCCAATGTTACTTGAAAGTCGCTTCAGTTTTTATCAGAAAATTTCGCCCTATAGACACCCAATACTTATTATTATACCGTTAAGAAGATCACTTCATACGCTTTTCAATGGCGGATAGCGGAATGGGTAAAATGACATATGCAAAGTAGTGAACTTATACATTTTGTATCAATGTTTATTAAATTATGCTTGTTCTTATACTTATTAATTATACGAAACTTTCCCAAGCTTCATAATAATAACTGACAGTTACATTTTTTATTAATTTGCAGTTATTAGTAGTCAAATTTAAATCATTATTATCAAGGCAATTGTTGTGCTTCTGCTGATTTTGTTGGTTCAATTTCATATTTCTTAAATATTAGAAATAACTAATAAGAATCCTGTTCAATTGCGCATTTTTTTTTTTTAGACAATTTTGCTAAAGTCTTATATATCTTCTAGCATTTATACTGTCTTTATACCCGTGCATACATATACGACATCGGGTATATTAAAATTGCTCCTCCGTTTGTAACGCATCGATCTAGAGGAGCTAGATATAGTGCCAAGGGTACGTATCGGCTCAGAATCGAAAAATAAGTCGATCTAGCTATGTGTGTCTGTCCGTCCGTCCGTCCGTGTGTCAGCACGATAACTCAAAAACTAAAGGAGCTACAGTTCTGAAATTTTCACAAAATATTTTTCAATCAATTTCTAGGTTCCCTATTTTTTTTGGTTAAGATCGGACCAAAACTTCGGGTAGCTCTCGAACAACTAACTTTTTTAACTCCAGTATTTTCATATAAAAATTTGAAATTTATCTGCACATCTTGTATTAATATGAATTTATATGAATTTTGTTTTTGTTTGTTTTTTTGTTTGTTTTTTTATTTTTTGTAGTCTGTAGATAACGATTTCGAGTTACGATTTCATACGATTTAAATGATGCGTAAAATTTTTAAAAAAGTTTTAGATTTGGACTTTGTACTTTGAGATTTATGAATTAAAATATGATGATAATTTTTGATCATGATGATCTGATCATTATATGTGTATAATTATAATATGATGCTTATTTTGCTTGGGTTTGAATATTTGTGAATTAAAAATTAATTACAAGAGATAGAATTGAAAAATTAGAGCTAGAGTTTTGAAATTTACACAAAACATTTTTTGGACATTTTTTAGGTTCCCTATTCTTTTTGGTTAAAACCAGACCAAAGCTTCGGGGAGCTGCCACACAACTTATTTAAACCAATATGAATTTCCTCAAAAGTAATAATACCAGGAAGATGAAAATTACACACGGTTAGTTCCATAATGAATCAAGCATTTATATGAAATTTCAAAATGTTACGGCTTCATTTTCGGGGGGCTGCCATACAACTTCTTTGCACCAATATGAATTTCTTCAAAACTAATTATACTATGAGGATGAAAATTACACACTGTTAGTTATATATTGAATCGAGCACTTATATGAAGTTTCAAAATGTCACGGCCCCATTATCGGGGGGCTTCCATACAACTTATTTGCACCTATATGAATTTCTTCAAAACTAATTATACTACGAGGATGAAAATTACAAACCGTTAGTTATATAATGAATCAAGCACTTACACTAAGTTTCCAAATGTTACGGCCCCATTTTCGGGGTGCTGCCATACAAAGTTTTCAGTTCAATAACTGTGAATCTAATAAAGCTAGGAGGTTAAAATTAAAATTGGGCAGGTAAAGTAATAGGACAAGTTAGTTGGCAAAGTTGGACATCACTCGGACCAACTTTTAGGGTGGGCTATTTTTTTTTTTTTTTATGGGATAATAAGTTAATCAAAAATTATGGGATACCTAATAAGTTAAATTTTTTTTTAACTGTTTTACTTTCTTATATTTTTTTTGTAATATTTATAATAGCATAGGGAAAATAAATAACGGTTAGTGGGTATGCACGGGTATCTAAAAGTTGACAAGGGCAACTATAATCTTCCTCGTTTTAAATACATTTCAATACCGAGTTGCTTCAAACAATTTGGTAATACTTTAACAATTTTTAATTACGTTTTGTAATAAATATTACTTTTGAAATTTTAAAATATAATTTATTTTCGAATGCATAACTATTAACTACTTTCTTTATAATTGTGAAATACCAGCTATATTTTTAATATGCAATATTATCCATTTTTTACCCAAATTTTATCTATTTTGTAGAGTACTATAGCCGATACAGAAATGCCCTTTTATAATTAAATATATTTACATCTTGATTTTAATTGTCATTTACTTAGTTCCTTATAAAATTTTTTTTAGCTTAGTGTTTTCAAAACTTTTCTAAGTAAATTTAAATAAAATTTTTTTTTTTATTTATTCCAAAAATTTGAAGCGAAGTACTCAAAAATTACAGTATAAATACTAGCACAGATAAATTACTTTAGCAAAAATGCCTTAGAAAAACTGTGCAATAGGGGCCTTACTAGTATATAATATATTATAATATAAAAAAATAGCTCAATGGCTTAAATGGCGGCTTTTTAATCGAAAAGTCTCAGATTCAAACACTGATCGGATCATATCTAATAAATTGTATATCGAATAATTTAATAAGAAGTCAGATAAAGACAAAATAATAGACAAAGAACTTTAATATCATGAATATTTACTATTGTCTTTTATCAAGTCCATTTAGAAATTTGCCATAAATATTTTCGCAACGAAGCTATTTGTTTAAAAAGGCAAAAATTTAATTGAATATATTAAACATTTAAACTGCACCTCATATGACGGTAAAATGCAACACAATTAACAAAAAATAATATTTATTAGGTACTGCATTTTAAATCAAATTAATACTGACATTCTTATGAATTAATAAATTGATACCAATTTCTTGAATTACTTACTACTTACATAAATCAATTTAACTATAAATAATTTTTTAAATCAAAAAACATTAAATTTTTTTAATTGTTTTTATAGTATTCATTCTTTTACATATAACAATAGAATTACTCAATTATATTGAATTACAATACAATGCGTCATAATAATTAAGTCATTTGCAACTTAATATTTTACAAATACTAGATTTTAATTAAAATCATATCAGAATTATCTGAATCCAGAATAACATAATACAAAAAGTATATCAAACATGTCTATTCATACAAAATTTTCTCCCACATTGAACTTAATTGGATTCAAAAAACAAAAACAACAACAACACACATATTAATCTTATTCAGTACTAATTTGACTTTAAACTTGGAATGATTAATTGTTCTGACAAAGTTACATTTAAATTAATTTTAATTATGATTAAGAAACTTTTATTTAAAATATATATATTAATTAATTTATTTAGTGTATTAATTATTAATTTTTATTTTTATTCATATTAAAAATAAATTATTTAATGGTTAAAATTGAAAAAATTAAAATAGAAAATTTTACAAATAGAAATAAAGCCGCGCTAATTTATAATATCATAAAATGTTTGCTGATGAGCAAATGTCAAAACTTTAAAAACTTCTATTGGAGAGCATTTAAAAAACGAAAATTGAGAGAAATAAAAAAAATAAAGAGTAAAATAAATTTTTTTAGCATTTTTTATGTTATGAAATATTGGAAATATTTAAATTTAAGGTAAATGTAAGTCATTGATAAGATTCTTGTTGTATTTATGTATTTTTGTATTTTGTTTATAAATTTTTTTTAGTATATTTAGAGGGTGTTAATAAATTATTTAATTTTTTTAATAAGATATGTGTATAATGTTAATGAAACTTTCAGAATTAAATTTAAGAAATATGTGATAAATTTTTTATTTACCTAATTTAACTTGATAATTTTTTTAAATTTTGTTTAAGTCGTATTTTTTAAGTATATTTGGTGAAACTTCCGGAAAGGGGTTGTGAGCTATCAAGATGACGTCATCACATAACAGTACTAAATATCTCAAAGTTTCCGAATATATATACCATTAGTGGCGATGGCGCCATCTAGTGGTCGAAAAATGCATTACAAAAATTTCCTAAGATTTTGTAGCATTTTAATTAAAATGCTATATTTTTCCTGTAAGACCATAAACTAGAACCAACATCATATAATATTGTAGAGCATGATATTGCCTTTCATATAAATCTGGTTTCATCTGAATCGGTGCTACCGTTTTTAAGATATTGCAATTTAAAGTGAAAATTAAAAAAAAAAAAAAAATCAAACTTTCAAAAAAACTACTATAACTGTGAAATTTTCAAAAACACCCTGTATTATTATTATACCATTAGAAAGGTCTCTTAAAACTCTTTCCAACGGTATATAATAAGTATGGCATATGTTGCATATGTTCTCTGGCCCCACCAGAGAACATAAATGCAAAAATGACACAACAATTTTATTAAAAAATACATTTTCATACTTTATTTGTCATAAATTTATTTTGCCTTTTTGGCAAATTTAAAAATGTTAGAATGCATTTTAGGTTTAGATACAATATTGAGTTTGGTTCTGGCAATTTGTTTTGAGGGATTTTGGAGGTGACAACCTCAAAGTTTTAAAATTGGTTTTATTTAAATATGTATGTAAAAATATAATTAGTAAGGCCCTTAGGCTACAAAATCAGAATTATGCGCTTTATCAGATTATAAGAATCTGAATTAGGAGGATTTTAGAGTTGCATTTAAATTCAGGATTACCGCTTTTTCCAGAATATTTATTTATGTATAAGTATATCAAATATTAGAAGAGATTTTAGAGGCGGATTCTTAATGAAGATTACCGCTTTTTCCAGAATATTTATATGTCTATAATATATATGTATGTTAGTTCCTCAATCGAAGGGATTTTATAGTTAGTTTAAAATTTGTGATAGCAGATAGGGATTATATTTTTATTTCATTATTTTAACTAAAGATAACTTGATAACCTTTATAATAAATGGAATTTGTATTCAAAACTTAGCGGAATGTCGTAATACGTAGTGTCTGAAAAAAAAAATCTACTAAAATATAAATTTACATTATGCACATAAATATGTAGGCATTAATCAGTATACATATAATTAAAATATATACCTAATTACGTTTATTTGTTTATTTATATATAATAATATGTGAGTTATTAAGATGCATCAAATAATTAAAAATAATGAAACAAATAAATAAATAAAGAATATATAAGTCCAGCTCTAATAGTTGAATCCAACTATAAAATCTTTTCTAAGTCAGAATCTGGCATATTCATATATATTTTTAAATATTATGGAAAAAGCGGCAATCCTGATTTAGAATCCAACTCTAAAATCTCTTCTAATATTGGATATACATATACACATATATTATAAATATTCTGGAAAATCTCCTGATTAAGAATCAAACTTAAAAATCTCTTCTAACATTGTATATACAAACACACATATAAATATTCTGGAAAAAGCGGTAATCCTGATTTAGAATTCAACTCTAAAATCCCTCCTGATTCAGGTTCTTGTGTGTATATATGTTTTAAATATTCTGGAAAAAGCGAATAATTCTGATTTTGTAGCTAACTCTAAGGTCCTTTCTAATTATATTTTTACATACATATTTAAATAAAAAAAATTTTAAAACTATGAGGTTGACACCTCCAAAATCCCTCCAAATAAATTACTAAAACCTAACTCAATGTTGTATCAACCTATAAAGTACATTCTTACATTTTAAAATAAATATTTCAACTGGAAAACATAAAGCCAAAATAAATTTATGAGAAATAAAGTATGAAAATGTATTTTTTGATAAAATTGTTGTGTCATTTTTGCATTTATGTTCTCTGGTGGGGCCAGAGAACATATGCAACATATACCATACTTATTATATATCGTTGGAAAGAGTTTTAAGAGACCTTTCTAATGGTATAATAATATAACAGGGTGTTTTTGAAAATTTCACAGTTATAGTAGTTTTTTGAAAGTTTGATTTTTTTTTTTTTTTTTTTAATTTTCACTTTAAATTGCAATATCTCAAAAATGGTAGCACCCATCCAGATGAAACAAGATGTTTATGAAAGACAATATTATGCCCTACAATATTGTAAGATGTTGGTTCCAGTTTATTGTCTTACAAGAAAAATATAACATTTTAATAAAAATGCTACAAAATCTTAGGAACATTTTGTAATGCATTTTTCGACCACTAGATAGCGCCATCGCCACTAATGGTATATATATTCGGAAACTTTGAGATATTTAGTACCGTTATGTGATGACGTCATCTTGATAGCTCACAACCCCTTTCCGGAAGTTTTGCGGTATATTTTCCCGCCTTTTTATACCCGTGCATACATATATGACATCGGGTATATTAGATTTGCTCCTGCGTTTGTAACGCATCGATCTAGACGAGCTAGATATAGTGTCAAGGGTACGTATCGGCTCAGAATCGAAAAATTAGTCGATCTAGCTATGTGTGTCTGTCCGTCCGTGTGTCAGCACGATAACTCAAAAACTAAAAGGGCTAGAGTCTTGAAATTCACACAAAGTGATTTTTAGACAATTTCTAGGTTCCCTATTGGTTTTGGTTAAAATCGGACCAAGGCTTCGGGGAGCTGCCATACAACTTTTTTGCACCAATATAAATTTCTTCAAAACTAATTATACTACGGGGATGAAAATTACACACGGTTAGTTTTATAATGACTCCGGCACTTATATGAAGTTTCAAAATGTTAGGGCCCCATTTTCGGGGGGCTGCCATACAACTTCTTTGCACCAATATGAATTTCTTCAAAACTAATTATACTACGCGGATGAAAATTACACACGGTTAGTTATATAATGAATCGAGCACTTATATAAAGTTTCAAAATGTTAGGGCCCCATTTTCGGGGGGCTGCCATACAACTTATTTGCACTAATATGAATTTCTTCAAAACTAATTATACTACGACGATAAAAATTACACACGGTTATTTATATAATGAATCGAGCACTTATATGAAGTTTCAAAATGTTACGGCCCCATTTTGGGGGGCTGCCATACAAAGTTTGCGATTCAATAACTGTGAATCTAATAAAGCTACAAGGTTAAAATTAAAATTGGGCAGGTAAAGTAATAAGGCAAGTTAGTTGGCAAAGTTGGACATCACTCGGACCATCGGAATTTTAGGGTGGGCCATTTTTTTTTTGTTTTTTTTTTTTTTTAAGCTAAAGTTATGGGACAATGAATGAAAATTTAGTTTTTTGTTTTGTGATTTTTTTTTTTTTTTTGTTAATTTTTTTTTTTTTTTTTACGTCAAAATTATGGAGTAATGAGTTAAATGTATAAGGGAAGTAAATTACGGTTTATTTTATACACCATAGTGGGTATGCAAGGGTATCTAAAAGTTGACAAGGGCAACTATAATCTTCCTCGTTTAATATTAAAAAAACAAAATTTAAAAAAGAAACTTAAAAACAAAATGTCTTGATATATGAAATATTTTTTTTAATGGCGTTTTTTTTATTTTATTCTTAATTTGAAGTTTTTTTGTTTAACAACTCTGTGAAAACTGAAAAATTTTTACGAGCTCACAGAGCTCTGCTAGTTAAAAAAGAAACTAGCAGATGGATAATCTGGATATAATTTGAGCACAAAAAGGAACACATTTTTTAAGCTTGACAGCTTCGACTGTGCTCTGATGAGAAAAAAAAAACGGCCATAGTAGACATAAAAATATTTCTAGTTTAATATTTAGAAAAGTAAAAGTATTAGAAATTAAGATTAAAACCAGCCTTGCTGATTTGCGTTGCTAGTTTGTTCCGCAGAATACTATATATTGATTTTAGTGGTGCAGTAGGCAGATTAAGGGGTAATAACTTAATTTTCTCATTCGGACAAAACATACATTATGATTTGTTTTTAAATTTAATTTGATTGTCAATATTGCATGTTGAACAGTCATTCGAAATAATCGGGTTCGAATTCCAGTTAAACTGAAAGACCTTATGATAGTTTTCGTCTTCACCATTTGTCGCTTCTGGGTTCAAATTAAAGGTATAGCCAATACTATATGACTCTACTAAAATATATTTTAGTATAATAATATAAATAAAATTAAATTCAGTATTCGAAAATTTATGAGAATCCTGGGGAGGCCAATGTTTTAAAATTTTCAGTAAACCTTCGCAGAACTGTGCTTAACAGCTTCTCGAATAATAGCGTAGCGGGATTAATTCTGTAAGAATTCATATAGGGAAAACAAACATACATATATGTTTTTACATAATATAGATTTTTCAATATATTTTTATTACTTTAAAAAACTTTAAGACCAGATTTATTCAAATATAACGCTAAATACTGCAATATATTCAATCATTATATCTGACCAGTGAACTAATTATTAATCATTATTTTCCAATCATTAGTAAAAAAACTCATTAAAATCTAAATATGGTTTTAAAAATCGCACAAAAAAATATAGTAATAAATTAGAGAACTATGGATTCTTTCCATTTTTTATTATTTTAATTTTCAAAAAATTGCAAATAAGTGGAAAAAAGCATTAAGTAATAAAAAAATATTATAAATAATTATTTACTGGGAATTTTTTATTTTCTTTTGATCTTTGTTGCATCATCATTATTAAGTTCTTTGGTGCATCTGAATATTATTAAAAAAAAAATAATTTAAATAAAAAAATACATTTTCTTTTTTTTATGTTTGCGGAAAAATTTAAAATAAAAATATTTATACAAAACCTTAATTTAAAATTGGTTTAAGATACATTTAAATTAAATAAAGTTATACGATTTTTTGTCAGCTGCTACTAGCGACATTTCAAGTTATGTATAAGTGCTTTAACTGCATGTGAACACGATAACTCACGTAGATTTCAATCGATTCTGAAGTAATTTGGTATGAATGTTTTCTTCATCAATATTAAGGTTAAATTCGTAGATAAACTAAATCGGACTACGGGATCGGAAGGTTCTCATACAAAAACACAAGACTTAGTGAAATTTCGAGTTCTAATCGATGACTTAATTCTGACTTAAAATTGGGTACATAGACTATTACTGGATATCCATGAAGATTAGCTTTCATAAATCGATTCTAGTATCATGGAATATATAAATTCTAGGAGTTTCGGGAAAGTCAAGTTTTAATAATTCATAAAAATCTCAACCAATTTTAATTAAATTTGGTATAAATACTTTTGTTGCTTCAAAAAAAGGACGACTCCTTAGATGGACTAAATTAAACTATGGGATTTGGCGGGGACTCTTATACATAACAACCAGACTTTACAAGGAATATCAACAAACTTTGGAGACTTTATAATACAAACCACATTATGCAGGAGGAAAAGCTTATTTAATCCACTTTAGATTTTTTTCTACGTTTTCAAATACTAATTTAAAAAAAATTACTGAAAATTACTGAAAAATTACTGATTTCCAATTACTGTTGTTTAAAAGTCGAAAATGTTTAATTTTTGATTTGTTACACCTGCGATTCGAGAGCCATACTAAAAAATTTTCTTGAAAAACTCATTTATTAAGATTTTTAAGAAATACACATTTAGTTAATTTTTAAGATCCTCTCAAAAACATAAATTTTGAACTTAAACCGTTTCAAACTTATAAGAAGTCAAGAATTTCAAAAAAATTTAGTTTAGCATAACGGTAAATTTGTAATAAGTTTTGAATAACAATTCTGTACATAATTGCATTCTATATTCTCTACATTTATAAATCTGGGGATGGGGCACTGGATGGTGGTGTATACGTTTTGTAAACCTACGGATAGACGGACAGACGAACTTAGAGAAACAATAAAAGCAGGTTTTTTTTTTTTTTAATTTTTTAAAATGGAGATATTTAAAATTAAATTTATCATCATCACTGTCATTAAATTGTCATTTTGTTATTTATACTGACAAATATAAACAAATGCGTAAAATTTAATAAACATTCATTTGAATATACTTAGGTATATATATACTAGTATTTAATAATAACCACCATATAAATGAATAATATTAAAACCGTTATATAGGTACTTACAACATAGTGTAAACGTTCCTTAATATGAAATAAAAAAATTAAATCAAAATAAAATTTTTAAAATTGATGATAAAATATATATATATATATATATATATATATATATATATATATATATATATATATTACATATATAATAAAATAAATAAATTTTATGATGAATATCAATTAATCAACAAATATTAGACAGGATGGATTTTATAGAAAATATAATTTTGCAATTTTAAAAGCGGAATATTCAATTTAAATATTATTATTATTATTATGTTTCAGATTATATTTCAATTTTGGTTGGGCATTTTTATTTTTATATTATTAAAAATTATAATCAAGAAGGATATAATAAAGGAAAGGATTTATACGGTTACTTCAAAATGGTTTTACAAAAAATTTAAACATAAGTATAATTTAGAGTATTGAGAATCAGTAATAGCAAGAATATATAAGCAATATCTAATTATATAAAGTATAAGAAATATAAATTTTAGGTGCCCTGAATTAAGACCCTGCGTAACAAAGCCCCCGTGCTTCCCGTTTAATGAGAAATAACACCCTGGGGTCTTATTTGTCATAGTAATTGAGAAATCAAGCCCGGATGTTTTATTTCTATTTTGAGTGGAACTACAGCTTCTATGGGAAATAAAACTCCGGGGTAAAGCCCCGAGTCATTATTTCTCATTAAATATGTAATAAAATCCATTTTTGTAATATTTAAACCTGAAAAAATATAAATATATACATATAAGTAAAATATTAGATGTAAAACAACATACGCGAGACTCTATTTAAGGAAGCATATTTAAGTTGGGTAAAAATCAAAGTTGACCCTTTTTCCAGAGTATTTTTGAATTAATGTATGCAAGACTTTTATCAGGTTTATATGTGTAGTTTGCAGTATAAATGTAGTTTATATGTAAAATTATTATCTGTTTTTTAATTTTGGAAAAAGGGAATACCCCTGATTTCCGTTCCAACTCCAAAATGTGTGCTAGTTATTTTTGATATTATAGTTCAAGAAAGTCTGTATATATTCGTATCCGTCACTGATGATTTATAATTAAAATTAACTTTTTGCTAAAAATATATGAAACCACTGTGTTTTTTTCATTTGCAGGTTAAATTAAAATGGGAAATAATACCATGGGGCTTTATTTCTCATAGAAGTCGTAGTTCAACTTAAAAAACCCTGGGCTTTATTTCCCATATTTTAGGGACTTAATTTCTTTATTACTATGAGAAATAGAACCGTAGGGCATTATTTCTCATTGAATGGGAAATAACACCCCGGTGGTTTTATTTACCAGGGCCATAATTCAGGGCACCTAAATTTTTTTAATATGATGATTTTATACAAATTGTTTCGGGTATTTTTGGATTTAATTGATAAGCTTATTTATTATCAATATGGAAATGATAAATGATAATTTTATCAATAATTCCTCAATTTCGAAATTACTTGAATTCGGAGAAAATACGAAATTTGTATAAAATATATTGAACTCTATTATTAATGAAGGCAAATTTGTAGTTCTAAATCTAAAATTTTAAATTAAAATTTTTAATTCTTCCAAATTCCAATTTATAATGCATATGTTGAAAGGGTTTGTAGTTCAATGAATCTTATTAAATCTAAATCAAAAAATCCAAATTTGGTCTTAAATCAAAATTCAATATTTAGAATAATATTATGGAAACTATTTATAACGAATAATAAGTTGCATTGGTAAAGTTGACCATTAATGAAATATTGTAAAGTTTATTTTATTTGAAGTTTACTTAATTAATTTAATAGAATTTATTACCTTTGAAAAATTATTTTGTTAAATTGAATAAAATAAATACAGTTGTGGAAATTAGAATAGCCTCAATTAATATTTAAATGCAACAAACTTATTAGAAAAACTGTTCCTCGTTATATTATGTAAGTTCTTACAGGGGTTTCAATATGTTATTCAGTGAAAAGTTTACTTTGAAAAATTATTTTGTTAAATTGAATAAAATAAATACAGTTGTGGAAATTAGAATAGCCTTAATTAATATTTAAATGCAACAAACTTATTAGAAAAACTGTTCCTCGTTATATTATGTAAGTTCTTACAGGGGTTTCAATATGTTATTCAGTTTTATTTAGGAACATTTACCGTTATTTTTTAATTTATGTTCTTGTAAAAATAGTAAATTTTCATATGGAAATTTAAATATGCTCGCCTAAATTCTCCCTTAACTCCCACATTGTTATATCTCCCACTAGCTCTATTTTCGGGAACCCGTTGAGCCCATAAATCCCAAACGTTTTTAATCGATTTAGGGTTCATTCCTCTAGCTTGCCACACAAGGACAATCTCACCCCTCACTTAGATCTTATGTTAGGAGAGCTTGCCTTTAACTATAAAGAATAATATTTCAATATTTGATATACCATAAATTTTTGTGCCTGTGAACTGTGAGTTATATTATTCAATTAAATTGTTTGTTTTATATGTTGTATTTGTTTACGATATAAATGTATAAATGTATGTTTTATTATATAAAATTATCAAGTATTACTTATGTCATTAAACTGAAACCAACGACGGATAGTACCCGAGTCCAGTCGGAATCTGTATAAAAATTAAATAGAATTACAATACCAACTTCAATATGATTTTGGCACTTAAGTTTTGAATGAACTTTGGGTATCTTAATGATTTACCTTTATTCATGAACATTTCAATTTTGAGCTTCTTTGACTGATGTCACTAGGTCCTTCCATCGAATTATTGTTATATTAAATTCTGACTAAACGACTCTTTTTTTGTAATGGATTAGTTGCTTTTCTTTTTATGCAATTATACAATACTAAAATCCAATCCTCGCCTCTGAGTTTTAATTAATTGTGCACTATTTTCATTTCCCATTAGTTCCTCTAATTCATTTTTAATGCGCTTTTCGTTCCCTCTATAAATTTTTTTTTAAATATGCTCTAAAATAATTTAAAACATTATTCATTTTCCTAGAATCCATATTAAATAAAAGTCTAAACTGTTATGAAATTGGTTTTTTTTTTTATTTAATCTTCTTCCTACAATACTGAAAAATCATTGAAAATGCGATATCCTTCCTTCCCATGGAATCTTTTAAAGACACTTAATTTTAAAATTTAAATGAGAAAAAAATTGTTATGAAAAGATATCTAAAATGGGTTAAATATTCTAATGATAATTTTTATATATATATAGTCAATTATCATAGTATCAACATTTTAAAGATTTTATATTAAAAGTCAGTTTCATTTATAACTGAATTAATTATCCGGAAAATTAGTTGATTTTTCAGTTTATCTGAACAACTGCAACGAATAGCGGAAAATGTATGGAAAAATTGTCCACTTAAAATACTTAAAACCTCGAATGCATAATTTAGAATAAATATTGATGCAGTACGTTTTGCTGTATATAAAAACTGAGAGTTTCAGCACATTTATAATGTGTGAATTAGTTCAGATCAAACCCGTCTGTCTTAAAAAATATTTGATTTAATTTGAGAAGAAATTCTATAGTAATTAAGAAGCCACAACAAAACACAGTTGTTCAAGGTGCAAAACTTACTGTTATTACTGAAACAAGTTTAAAATACACAGCCTCGGAACTAAATCAAGTATAACATGATTTAAAATCTATTTTGTTTTTCTTCCTAAAGGTATCTGGAAAGCTAAATCCCCTGATAGTATCACCTCCTGAAGAATTTTGCCATTAAGAAAGCCACCTCCTTTCATCATCATTATCATCAAATAGCGTCACAACTCGGGGTGAGTTTTTGCTAAAAACTCGCCACCTCCTTTAGCTAAAATAATGCGGTAAGCTCCCAACCAACTTGACAGTGTAATGGTTGAACATTAACAAAGGGACCTAATACGCATCAAGGGTTAAATAGAATCCCCAAAAGGAATCAGTTGACTTCTCTCTTGAATTTTTTAAAATCATAAGTTGGTAAAGTGTTTCACAATTTGGAGGTTTGATTTATAAAAGAGTTTCTATATTTCAGAGTTCTAGTTCGAAAATGAATTGCAGTACTCGTACACCTGTGATTGAGTTGCTGTTTGAATTTGAAATTTGGCATAATATTTTTAATTTCTTCTAATACCTAGTAAATATTTATTGAAGAGATGAACAGCTCCTATATATTTGGACTGTAAATTAAAGACTTTAAGTCTTTTGTGACGTTATTAGATAATGAAGGGCTATATCAAACGTTTTATAAAACTGTAAAGGATTGTTTTAATAAGTGGCTTATTTATGGAACTGCAATTTCAATACACCTGGTAATACTGTTTTATTCTGTATACCTGTTTCATTTTTCCTTTTAGTAGTTTTTTAAATGATTTTGAAGGAGTAAATCCTTTGATAATTTGTAGTAATGTGTTATATAGTTATTATTATTATTATAATATTAATGAGTATGTGGTATTTATATATGAAAGTCCTTCCCACAAACCATATACCAAAGAACTCCTGCTGATAAAATGAAATCAATTTTTTTATTCCTGATAAATATGTCAAAAAAACCTCTTTTATTAGCTTGGTACGAGTACTGACTCTCTTTATGAATTTTAATAAAAATTTTCCAATTATAAATTTTACAAGAATTAATTTTTTTTTTACTTCCATTTTTATTAAAAGTTTGTTTTACCTTTGAAAAAAATAAAATAAATTAATTTCTTTTTTTTCTGTATAAATTGACAATAAAATTGGATTTTTTATTTTTACCAACGAAGTTGTACGTTTGCAATAATTACATTTGTAAGCCATAATATTCAAGGGGTAAAAATTGAGTGTTAATTCTATATATAATATTTATACAAGGTGTTCCATTAGAAGTGTTGCTAAAAGAAAGTGGGTTGATTAGGTGAAATTGTGAAAAGATTGTATAGAGTTAGCCCTGAGTTAGCCCTGGGTTAGTCCTTTAGTCTTTAACTTACTTTTCTCCACTTAATTTATAAAACATATACCAGACCAAAAATAGAGTATAACGCACATATTTGGGCTGGTGCTTCCCAATCGGCGCTGGGATATCTCGATATAGTGAACACCTGTTTTAAAGAAATAAAACAATTAATACCTCCATTAATAGTTTTCCAACGTGAAACAAGGAGTGTTACAAGTGTCATTCCTACTGTGGCGTGACACGGCTTATGGAAATTTGTTTGTTATCGGCACGTCGAGATTGCAGAATCATTTTCCGTCCAACGTATTCCTTAAAGTTGGTAATTCCTATTTGTACGACTTAATTAAATGAAGAATTTTAACATCTTTCTTTTCAATATCCCTTCACGCTTTTCTCATCCTCCATAACCTAAAACTCCCAAATAACCTGCACATAATGCTACCCTCGGTTAAGATAGCGGCTATTTCGTTTTAAAATAAATTTCTAGCTTCTTCTTCAGTACTCAAAAATATAAAGTGAAATATTTTCAAAATGATAGCAATACAAAATACTTTACATCTCCAAATCTATTTCAAATATACGAAATATATAATTAAGCTGAGACTTGAGTTTAATTCTCACATATTTTGAGGAGCACCCAGCACCGCACTTCAATATCTGGATAAGATACAAAACAGAGCTTCAGTTAATGATAATAAAGTGTTTTAATAGCCGCCGAAATATTGGAGTTGCTTTTATGTTTTATAAATATCTATTAGGTCTACTACTTCTGATGAAAATAAAAATATTATGCCAAAAATTTCAACTCTTTCGACTCTGAAATATAGAACTCTCTTGTTTTCCAGTACTCAAGATTTAGAAAAATTGAAAGAAGGAGTAAACTCATGTACTCGTATATGCAGGAGTTGGTTGGGTACTTATCCAATGAAGGTTTTTTTTATGGGAGTAGAAATGTCTAAATAACAGAGTGTTTGATATTCCAGGAATCTATTCAAGGTTTTTACCTATAAATTAGGAAATTTAAACAAATGAATATTCACTTCCAAATTCTTTTGTTAAAATTATTTTACTATTCTGTCTAACATACTAATGAAACACCTTGTATATTATATAAAAAAATTTCATATTAGGTTAGTAGGTTATGTAAAATTTTCATTGAGTAATTAAAAGAGCATAATCATATTAATGCTGGAAGCATGATTTATGTAGTGTAATTTATTTTAAAAATGACTGTTTTTAACCAATCGGTTTAAACCAAGTGAATTAAAAATTTCTTTATATTTACTACAGCTGACCAGTTTTTTTTCATCAAACATCGTTATTGAAAGCTTTCTTGTTTTTTAGGTCTTTAATTTTTAACGAACTGGATAGAAATTTGAAATTTGGTGCAATGGTGTTTCGTCCTGGGTGCTATATGTTTTTAAAATCTTATAAGAATTGAAGTAGTTCGGATAGCTGCAACATGTCTCCTTAGAATACTAAATATTCAAAGTTGATCTGAGGATATAATTTGAGTTTTTCAGGTGTAGGATTTTACTAAGTCGGTTGCTAAAATATACTTAAAAAGGCATTGGAAAATCGTAGCCTTCTAGTAATGTGAGAGTTATACTTCCTGAAACTATCTGTCTCGAAACCAAAATTGTAGTATTTAAACCCAGAAATGTTTTTCCAGTATTCTGTAATTATATATAATTATTTCATCACAGGGTGATTTTTCTACCAAATTTTTCCTAAAAATTTTAACTTGGGATCCTGAATTATAGTAAAAATAACCCAAAATGTATTAAATTGCTTTAAATTTAAAATTAAGTATTTCCATTCATCAACTTACAAAATTCACTATAAGTAGTTCTGTATTATTTCCTCATTTTCTTTACCAACATCTCATTTAAATGATAGACAGTTGAAGAAAGAAAGTTAAAGAAGTACTCTATCAATGTTGTAAATTGACTCTTTAAAAACAATAAAAAAAACAAGATGAACAAACAAACCATGATATATACAACTTCTACCTGTGATGAACAAATAATCCTTTGAAGTTTACCTGATATCTTCAAACAAACAAACACTGCAAAAAAAAAAGGTACATAAAATATTCACTACATTATGTATGCACATATATATGATTACATTTTCAACATTCATGAATTAAAAAATACAGAAACGTGCAAAATGGTTTTCCCTTTTTTTTTTATTTTATATTTTATTTCATTCCTTTCATTTTATTCTGGGATTCTTATTTGTTTGCTCTCATGATTCTCATGGCTTAATACAGCTTCGATAGGAAACGTATGCAATTTGTAATTTTTATTATTCTATACTTTTTTTGTGCTTCCTTCATTTATTGTAACGCGATTCAGACTTCAGACTACATATAAAATTTTCATTCGTTCGTATTTTCACGTAAATTGTAAGCATTTTTTAAAAAAAATTTGGCTAAAAGTGTCTAATAGTTTCACTCTGTCTGTCCGAACATCCGTGTGATGAAAAATTACTTCACCGTTTGAATAGAAGAAATTAAATTTTAACTTCAGATAGATATGGCAAACAAATCTGTTTCATGGAGGAACCCCCGGATAAATATCGTAAACAAATCTGTTTCGTGAAGGAACCCCATGATAAATATCGTAAACAAATCCGTTTCATGGAGGAATCCCCGGATAAATATCGTAAACAAACCTGTTTCGAGGAGCCGCCCCCGGATAGATATCGCAAACAAATTTGTTTCGTGGAAAAACTCCCATTTTTAGTTCCACCTGTTATAGAGCTGCAACATCCCAAAATCGCTTCAAAAGCTTTTACCGTTACACAAAACTCAATTTTTGCAAATTTTAATCTGTCATCTGTTCTTGGCGCATTAGATTAGGATCTTGGGGACAAGGACCTAATCCTTTGCTTGAAACAATTAAGAAACTTTTTTTGTGAGGTCCATTGTTTAGAAACTCTTAGGAGTCAAAAATTTAGATCTTGCTTCTTTTAAAAACACCTGTCACTTGAGTATCTGTAGAAATTGAAGTATTATACAAAAATTGAAGCTCAAATATTATATTTTATCGTGTTAAAGGTTTTTCTTAATCTTAAAAGGCTTTCTTAAAATTGAAGAGAGTGCCTCTCAATTTTTTATAATAAAATTCTAAAAAAGATATCTAATTTTTGGTGTAGGTAACAATTTTATTACTTTAACATGAAAATTTTGGAATGTGACATGATCAGCATAAGTTAGACTTTTTATTTCTGACCAAGTTTTTTCCTGTAGGTCACATTCTCTCTGGGCTATTCTCCTCCAGGGTGTTCTTGGTCTTCCCAGATTTCTCCTGCCCTGTGGGTTTCAATCTAGGGCTTAGCGTGCCATTGATGTTATTGGCCGCCTTAGAATGTGACAAATTCATTTTCATTTCTTCTTTCTTATTTGGATCCATATTGGCTCTTGTTTTGTCACCACCCAAAGCTCTTCATTCATTATTTTCCTAGCCCAGAATATGCGACATATTATTCGTAGACATTAATTCACAAAGACTTGTATTTTCAGTATGATGTTTCTTGATGCAAGACATGTTTCGCTCCCATATAGCCAGTATTGATATTGACAAAAATTCTTATCTTTGTTCCGCGTGCTATGTGTGTTGACTTCCATAATAACCACAGTCTTAAGAAGGTAATTCTAGCTTTTGCTATTTTATGTTCTATGTCACTGTTTGCACCATCATCTTTCGTTATTATACCTCCCAAGTATTCAATTTCTGCTACCTCTTCTACTTGAGTATTGTGTATCAGTAGTGGTACTTGGAATGCGTAGTTTATTCTCATACATTTGATCTTGTTTATGTTTATTTTCAAAGCCTATTAGGGATTAAAAATTAAAAATTTCTTATTTTTAAAAATCCAGTACCTTAGGTTGGAGCTCTAACGTTTTCTGATAGGAATTGGTTTAAATTTTAAATATAGATTTCAGTATTATGTAGTTTTGGAAGTGTACCTTTTAAAAGTTCTTTAATTTAATTCATCACTTATTTTTTTGAAGTGCTAGAAATTCAATTGTTCTGCGAAGCGAAAATGTAAATTTACGAGTTCTACAACATTAACAATATAAATGAATGTTAGTGATGTGGAAACCTGTCAATAATTTATATATATAAAAGAATTTTTTTAGTTTTTATTTTTTTTTTATTTATTTTACTCCTTTATTTTCACTTGAACACTCGAAACACATTATGTAAGAACTAGGAAAGAATATAAACTTAAATACTTGATTATTATATGAGTTAATTTAAAATTGTTGAAAAAAGAAATACAGGTACTTGTGACATTTTCGTATATAATTACAATTTAATTTCTATATATATATAAAAGGGGTACATATATATATATAAATGGGATGGCTTTTTATTGTGGGTGTGAATAAAATGGAAAAAAAATAACCTGGAAAATTATGTCGAATGAAGATGAAAAATTTAGAAAAAATGTGAGGAAAATTCGTAAGCACCTTTAAATAGAGTAATATTTTAAGATATAAGTACTTCACATTATTTAAAAAATTAAGATTACTTATACTTTGCTTTTAATTTTAAAAAATTGTTGCGAATTGGTTGTTTTCATATTTTTAAAGTAATTTATGAAAATATGAGTAACGATCTTCCACTATTGCAAGGAATAAGGCGTTTATCGCCATTCGCCATCAAATTCTTACGTTAGTTTATTACCTAGAAAAAAAAATACAAGCGTGAACTGAACTCTTAGGAAGTGTATCTTGAATTTTGGGTTATTGCATTACAAAATCATTCAAGAATCGCTTAAAAAAGCTTGTTCTTCTATTCCTCAGGCAGAAATTGAAAATGGAAAACCTTCTATTGGTCAGGCGAATTGCAAGTTCCTTGTTACAGTCAACTGTTTTGTAAAAGCAGTATGGGATATATCTAATTTAAAAGGAAACTGTTAAGATCATCGCTATTTCAACTCATAGACACAAAGTTTTAATAATACTTTCGTAACGCAGTGAGTAAACTAAAGGTTTGTTACCAATGCAAGTACTTGTTGCCTTATAGAGTAAAAATCTATTGACTACAATTAATTAGAAGGAAGTAGCTCAAACTGTTTAGCCAGAGAACTGTAGAAGATGCTTGGCTTATGAACTAAGAAAAAATAGAAGTCCTTTCAGGTTCAAATGAACATTCCTATGTCAATCGAATGTTCAAATGAAATTTAGTGTCAATTGAATGTACGGTGGGGCTGGCTATAGCTATAACATTTTTTAATGAAAACCAATATTTGTATTGTACCTGGTAGTTACCTTGTTTGTTCTTAGAATCCATACGGATAGTGTTTGATTTTATAAAATCCAATAAGTATGAGTTTCTTCTATTTCTATTTTTATATTGAAGAAATTTTGCATCTGCGAATGTCTTATGATTTACTCCAATTCTTGAACCGTAAACTACAAAAGTTTGAACCGTAAACTACCAGTATTGTCGCAATAGAAAAAATCTAACGTAAGTGCTTCAAGTGCAAATCGTTTTCTATTATCCACATGGTTCCTAAAAATATATTTTGGAATGTTATTTTAAAATACGTTTTTATTGGAAAAATAATTTAAGTTCAATTTTAAAAATACATAAAAGTTTTTTATGTAACTTAAAATTTTATTTGCAATAGATACTTGTTTCCGCAACATATTTTTAAAATAATATAAATAAAAAGTTGAGAGCAAAATAATAAAATTCTTTGTTTAATATATAATAGTTAGGTACTTGTTAGAAAATGATGCAGGAGTGTGTGTAAAACTAATACTAAATGTATTTTACCAGACTCTATTATTATTCAAGTATCATGTTCTGTTTTTATTTATTTTCAATTTATGATTGATTGGTTAAAAATAGGGATTCATTCAAAATGAATAAAAGTGTAATATTTCCATTAAATAAAGAGTTTGTAACAAAAGATTGTGGTGTTGTAGAATTTTCTTTTATGTAACGGAATGAAAATTATAAGTAATACTTATACAACCATATACCATCAAATTATTAAATGATACAATCATTCAGAATGTACAATAGAACAAAACAATTCTGTCATCTCTTTTACTATTCTGCATTGAATTGAATGCTCTAAGAAGTTAATTATAGATTTATTCATAGACAAGAGTTATGTTCCAAAAAAAAATAGATATCGCTTACTAATATATTTGTAAAAGATGGGTAACAAAGCCGTACGATCGCTGACGTTTCATTCGATTGTTAGAATACGAATCTCAAGAAAAATTTAAGATCTTTCAACTACTTTTAGACTCCACTTTGTTACAACTAACTACTTAGATTCAAATTGTATATATATTAAATTAATAATTCTACATCTATAATAAAATACACATTAATATAAATAACACAAACAAATATGCAATTTAAAGAAATATATTTATACATTTTAGTATTTCCAACCTTGTTTTAAGATGCATTTATAAGATAGGTTATAATCTCAACAGCTGAACATTTAGCTCATAAAAAATGAGTTGTAACAATAACCCTTTGAGGCATCTCTACCTAAAATCATTGAGAACAGGTGGAATTGTTCATCGATATCATCCATAACAGATGGAATATTTCATTTACTAAAAATTTCAATAAAAGTGGATTGTCAATTACTTGTACATAATGAATATTCTTAAAATCAACGGGATCCTATAAGTATGCAATTTATGAAAATGAATTTGTTTATTTATAAATCGGACCTCTATATGGCAATGGTTAAGTAGCTTGCGTATCAAACGAGGAATAGTGGGTTTAATCCCTGCCTGGATCGTTAATTTTTTTCAAGAAATTTCTTATTACAATTTCGCCTTTTTTTAGTGTTTTATTTTTCTATTCCTTATGTTATTTTTTACAATTCAAAAACAACAACTTAAAAAGAATTCTTATATGCTAAAATTCAATTTGTACGTGACTGACCAATATGTCAGCTCTCACAATTTATTTAGAACGATATTAATATATCTATTTTGATGTTTTAATATTCATATTTTGATTTTAACATAATATAATTTTATTTTTAATTTAATATTAATATAAATAAATTTATTGGAAAAATTTCTTTTATTTATATGTTTTATAAAATCTTAAAACTAAACTAACCTAATACTTATAGCTATACCTAAACCTACAATAACCTACGTTAAATCTAGATTTTTCCAAAAGTATGGTTTTTTAATTTTGAATTTATTTTTTGCAGGAATATACTTATCATACTTAAACAACTCATTATCATTAATATTTATTATATTTAAATTTGAAGGTATTTGTTTTATTTTCGCGTTTCTTTTAAAGTGGTATAAAATCGGAACGTTTTGATTATTTTCAATATAATTATGTTTGTCCAAAAACAAGAATCCTTCTGGAGGCAAAAAAACCTGTAACTATAAACCTGTAAACCTGTACAAATGAGTTTTCGCATGTTTCACTACTCCTTTGTATATGGTTACGTATGAGACGAATGATAAAATTGTCGATTCTAATTATGTTCGCCTTATCATATATAAATTTATTTGAATAATAGTGCATATTAGTGTTAGGTTTTCTATTGTAATTTGTACAAGCTCTTAAACACTTGCGTTCGAATATTCTTAATTTTTCCATCACAGAAGCATTAACATTATACCATATTGGACAGGCATATGTGAATACTGGTCGGATTAAGGTTTTGTAGCAGAGCAATTTAACTTTATTACAAAGTGTTCTGGAAAAGAACAACTTTCCTAAATTAATAAAGGCGTTATTTGCTTTTCTTTTTTGATTTTTGACATGATAGTTAAAGTTTAATAAATAATTATAGTATTCGCCTTACCATCAAATATAATAATAGTACAATATAATTAAATAAATATAATATATAATAATGGTATAATCAAATAATCCAATGGTCTTAAAATATAGCATTATTTAACTATTATATCATATTTTTGTTGCTATTTAATTTACTAAAAACTTCAATTAAAGTATATTAATCAGGTTTTGAAATACTATAGTTAAAGCAGCAATAGGAATGAAATTTTAGCTTTTGACGAACAGTCACAGCATTTCAATTTAATAAATATAACTATGCTATGCTATGAAGCTAAAAAACTATAGAAGCAAGTGAAAGCAATAGCTATTATTTAAAAAAATAAAAGCTTGCTGTTCAGCACATTACAATAATCAAACGCTGAACTATAAATAGTGCTTTTTTGTTACTATTAATAAACAAAGTAAGAAAAAGCTTTTACTGCAACATAATGTGCTTTTTTATCTGCTACTCAGCAAAAACTTTTCGTCTGAAAATTGCTTTTTAAAAATATATATGATGCCTTTTAATGCATTTTGCTTTATAAAATGATCACAGCATAGCATAGCAGAAACAATTTCTTTACAAAAACGAGGAAGATTATAGTTGCCCTTGTCAACTTTTAGATACCCGTGCATACCCACTATGGTGTATAAAATAAACCGTAATTTACTTCCCTTATACATTTAACTCATTACCCCATAATTTTGACGTAAAAAAAAAAAAAAAAAATTAACAAAAAAAAAAAAAAAATCAAAACAAAAAACAAAATTTTCATTCATTGTCCCATAACTTTAGCTTAAAAAAAAAAAAAAAAAAATTAACAAAAAAAAAATAATCACAAAAAAAATAAACAAAATTTTCATTCATTGTCGCATAACTTTAGCTTAAAAAAAAAAAAAAAAAAAAAAAAAACAAAAAAAAAAAAAATTGGCCCACCCTAGAAGTCCGAAGGTCCGAGTGATGTCCAACTGTGCCAAGTAACTTGCCCTATTAATTTATCTGCCCAATTTTAATTTTAACCTTGTAGCTTCATTAGATTCAAAGTTATTGAATCGAAAACTTTGTATGGCAGCCCCCCGAAAATGGGGCCCTAAAATTTTGAAATTTCATATAAGTGCTCGATTCATTATATAACTAACCGTGTGTAATTTTCAGCCTCGTAGTATAATTAGTTTTGAAGAAATTCATATTGGTGCAAAGAAGTTGTATGGCAGCCCCCCGAAAATGGGGCCCTAACATTTTGAAACTTCATATAAGTGCTCGATTCATTATATAACTAACCGTGTGTAATTTTCATCCGCGTAGTATAAATAGTTTTGAAGAAATTCATATTGGTGCAAGGAAGTTGTATGGCAGTCCCCCGAAAATGGGGCCCTAACATTTTGAAACTTCATATAAGTGCCGGAGTCATTATAAAACTAACCGTGTGTAATTTTCATCCCCGTAGTATAAATAGTTTTGAAGAAATTCATATTGGTGCAAAAAAGTTGTATGGCAGCTCCCCGAAAATGGGGCCCTAGCATTTTGAAACTTCATATAAGTGCTCGATTCATTATATAACTAACCGTGTGTAATTTTCATCCCCGTAGTATAAATAGTTTTGAAGAAATTCATATTGGTGCAAGGAACTTGTATGGCAGTCCCCCGAAAATGGGGCCCTAAAATTTTGAAACTTCATATAAGTGCTCGATTCATTATATAACTAACCGTGTGTAATTTTCAGCCTCGTAGTATAATTAGTTTTGAAGAAATTCATATTGGTGCAAAGAAGTTGTATGGCAGCCCCCCGAAAATGGGGCCCTAACATTTTGAAACTTCATATAAGTGCTCGATTCGTTATATAACTAACCGTGGGTAATTTTCATCCGCGTAGTATAAATAGTTTTGAAGAAATTCATATTGGTGCAAGGAAGTTGTATGGCAGCCCCCCGAAAATGGGGCCCTAACATTTTGAAACTTCATATAAGTGCCGGAGTCATTATAAAACTAACCGTGTGTAATTTTCATTCTCGTAGTATAATTACTTTTGAAGAAATTCATATTGGTGCAAAAAAGTTGTATGGTAGCTCCCCGAAGACTTGGTCCGATTTTAACCAAAAACAATAGGGAACCTAGAAATTGTCTAAAAATCACTTTGTGTGAATTTCAAGACTCTAGCCCTTTTAGTTTTTGAGTTATCGTGCTGACACACGGACGGACGGACGGACAGACACACATAGCTAGATCGACTAATTTTTCGATTCTGAGCCGATACGTACCCTTGACACTATATCTAGCTCGTCTAGATCGATGCGTTATAAACGGAGGAGCAAATCTAATATACCCGATGTCATATATGTATGCACGGGTATAAAAACTGTGATTGTGCTTATGCTGTGAAGTAGTTTCACAGTAATAGTTTTTCAAACCCTGATATTGACAATTAAGTAATGGGGGCAATGCTTTCTTAAAAAAATTATACAACGACGTCTCATAAGTATGCAATTTATAAAATTGAATTAATTTTTTTAATGCCGTTAATTTTCTTGAATTCTGAAATTTGCAGCCCAAGATAAACTTAAAAAATTTTGTAATTTTTATTTGTTAATAAATATATTTAAGAAATATATAATTAAAATCATAATATAACTAACTTATATTAAACCTATTTATTGGTACTTTATATTTGTACATATTAGTCGGTTTAATATTTATATTATATTATATATAAAATATTTTCTTTTTTAAAGTTTTAATTCTAAAATTTTCTCTAAATTTAAAATTGATTTAAAAAATCGACAAAAAATATTTCAATAAAACAAAAATAAACCAACTGGAAATAAATGATTAGAAAAGGTTCCCTTTCAACACCCTAAAAAATAAAACGAAAAGAACAAACTTTTAAAAAATTTAATTCACATCTTTATTATCTTCATATCCGTAGAAACTTTTGGGGAAAAAATGAACACAGCAACACAAAGAAAATAAATTTTTCCAAAAAAATTGGAATTTAATTTTATATGTATACATTATTTATATATACTTTCAGATAGAAATGCATTATTTTAAAAAAAAAAAAATATATTTTTTAAAAACCATATATGAATGTATGTACATACAAATAATAAGGTGTACATATTAAAATTTTAAAAAAAATGGGAAAAAAAATAGGAAAGAATGAAAATAAAAATTTGGAATCAAGATCAAAGTTTCATTTATTAAAAAATTTAAAGAGATTTTTTTTTTGTTTTAAATTTCGTTGACTTTTAATTTATAAAGTACATGTTATACAGGGTGTCCAAAAACCAGTGGTAAATAGGCTTCGAGGTGATATTGGAAGTCTATTAAATTCTTTTAAATAATATTTCTATTTTTTTTAAATTTTTATGGGACTTATAAGTTTAAAATTAAAGATCTGGAGGCAAGCATTTTTTTGATATAAAAAAAATTTAGTTATATATACTTTTAGATAGAAAGCCAATATTAATAGCTTCAAAATGAGCCATATAACTGGTTCGCAGGGCAAAAGTTATGTAATTCTATATTAGCTCGAATAACAAATTGTATTTCAAGACTTTGAAGCCTTACAACTTAAGACAGAGACAAAATAGACTCTTCCAAGTGGAATAATTTTAGTTTTCCTAGAATCCCTCTATCACTTTCTGTATAATTTTCTTATACGTGTGTGTTGAATATTTTTGGAGAATTTGCAAATACCAGTTCCAATTCAAATTGAACAAATTTTAATTACGCTTAATCAAATTTTTAATTTTGTCTTACATAATATAAAAATTCATCTATAAATGATTTTTGTTGTAAAACGTTTTCACACTCAAATTAAATTTATTGTAAATTAAATATCACATTTTACCTAAAAATATGCAATATTTTATTTTACCTGTAATTGTATTCACCCTGCATTTATATCAATAAATATGAGTTAATTGTACCATGTATTAGTTTTAGTTTCATGAATTTTTTATTTTATCTTTTCACTTTGATTTTGAATTCTCATTCTCATAAATATATTGTACTTCTGAAATTTATAAATCCAATATTTGTCGCTTGTACCGCTTTTATCTTACGAACGAATAATTTATTAAATTATTTTATTATACAAAAAACGTGCGAAGCGTTATGAATTTTTCATCTTCTAACTGATCAATCTTCGATATAGTGAGTAATCTAATCAAAATTCTTCCATTTTAAAAGAGAGCCAATATTTACCACTTTTTAATCTACGTACCAGTTGACAACCCTTTTCATATTCATTGAAATTATTTTGTAATTAACTGAAAAACAAACCTTTATTAACTTTTTTTCAAGTGTATGAATGATTTTGTGCGTTTTTCCACAAATTATGGATGAAATTTTTTAATATCTGCAACTAACAGAAGCATGATAAGAGGGTAAATCAGTTATTTTTGTCAATTATAAGATATAAATATAAAATTATACTCAAAATTATTAAGTACTCCAAAGTTATAATAAAAAAGTTATAATGAAATTTTAATCCGATTTTCACCAAAATCATATACAACATACACCTACACTTTATGACAATTCGAATTAAAACACTTTAACCAAAAAAACTAAGTGGAAAACTTTGTTTAATTTAATATATAAAAGTCTCATACTAAAACTGGACACTTAAATAAATTTATTGGGGTTCTTTGTTTTACGTTCAATAATCTTATGAAAGTCAAATATTTACGGACCCTCTTAAAACGATTTGATTACTTTTTTATTTACTAATTTTTGGAATTTTATATAAAAACACTTACTATTATATATAAAGCACGAAAATATATAAAATTTAATTGACTTTTACGGACTTTTAATAATGGAAAATTTTATTAAATCTTATAAAAAAAAAAATGCGCGTAAAATGACAATCTTTTTTTTTTTTACGCTAAACTGTCCTCTGTCCTGTTATAAAGTTAATGGAGGTATTTTTGTAATCTTAAAACCGCAGAAAAACGATTTCTTAGATACTTTTAAAAACTTGTATATATACATTTATAAATACTTTATAAAGTACACCTTTTCCGTACAAGATAATAAAAATATTGCGTGATTTCGGGACATTTAACGAATATTTATGTTCTTTAAAAAAACAAAAAAAAGCAAAAAAATGAAATCAACCCACCAAAATGAAAATCTTATAAAATTTATCTTTAATCATATCTAAATGGAATCATTTGTAGAGGAACAGTGAAATAAGACCATACAATATAAAGTTATGATGATTTTTTTTCGTTTTTAGATGATAAATTTTCCGCGTAATATCAAAACCTTTTCTAAAACTTTACGAATTACTTTTCTAAACTTTTAGAACCATACGGCAACCTTAATACAAATACAAGTTTTATAATAAACTAGTTCATTTCATTCATTCTGATTTTTTTCACGACTGACGTGGAAAGTTTTGAAACGCTCCCCTAATGTAACTTTGTATAGTTTCTATAGGTACTGTGCGACTTTAAAACACCAAAACCACAACCATTTTTATTTCAAAAATTTAGGATAGGGCCTGTAATACAATGGTACAAATTGGTTTCAAGGATAGGGATGTGAAACGATTTTTAAGAATCGGGTTCGGGAAATGTAGAATTCCGGGATTATTGGGATAAAGAAAGTTGTATGGGATATTTAAAAGGAAACTACCAATGTTCGTCTATCTTCTGCTATTCTTTAACTTTTTCTTAATCGTACACATATTCATTACCAATTTTAGGGAACTTTTAGGATTGAATATCCGTGATGACCGCAACGAAACCGAATTTCCGAATTGAATATAAACGAATTTCAATATGAATAGTTCAACTATGCAGGGATAAGCGTCTCTTACCCTTCTAGTTTCTCGTTGACAAATCTTGTGTGGACGCATTAGTTGTTTCTCTGTTGATTTTATCAAATTGTCGAATAATGTATGAAAAAGATAAAATTTGGAAGAGTTTTGACGAAATCAGGAATATTACAAACATTTGTTTAGTCGAAGAAAGAGGGCAGTACTCTTTTTAGCATTCAGCATTGTTTTTTATGTAAAAATGTTGCAGGCTTTTTTGTTCAGCAAAGATTCCTTAAAACAAATAGAAGGGTTTTTTAGTTAACGAAATATTTATTATTTAGATCGGAAAAGAAGAGAGGGCCATGTGCCTTCATTTCCCATTTGAATGGAAACCAAAGTCATACACTAAAATTTTATGCTTTATTTCACATAGGAATGAAAACCAACGTCATACAAAAAATAGATTTATTTCTTGTTCACTAAAATCGGAATAAAACTCAATATTACAGCTCTATTACATATGCCTTTATTTCCCATTACCCCTATTCTTATTCTCATTTCTCACCCTTAACTAAAGAAGTATAATAAAAATAAGAAAAGGACAACATGTACATTACAAAAAAATGAAAATAAAAACTTTACTTTCTCTTTTATTTAATTCAAAATTGAGATGCAGATCTTCATCACGTATCTTAAGATATATCTTTTATATTGGTTTTTTCACGTTATTTTTTTTTTTGCAATGCAAGAAAAGCATAAAGTCAACTGGAATACCGTTAACTTTTATTTTTTTTTATATTATTTTATATAAAATAATTTTTTTAAAGAAAATCTTTATAAAATTCTTTATAGCGTTTTTACAATGTGAAAAGAAAATATTTAAAAAAAAGGAGAAGCGATTAGAACACTGTTACCGTATATCATATGCTAAAATTTAAACCTTATTTTATCTCTAATTAAAGTATAATATATTATCTAAAATATGAAATGGTATTTTGCTCCTTATGTTAGACCTTAACATAATCCATCCAGATCCAGATCTTAACATTTCCATCCAGAGTTTGGAAACATTGGATGAATATGACTCTTTAACATCAATCCGATAATTTTTAAAGTAGCAGAGGGTGTTCCTTTTGCATAAACTAAGGAAGTCGGGATGAATAAAGCCCAACTTAAGTACAATTCAAAATTTTGTTTTTTTATCCCATGCACCTAAAGTATTGGTTGTATTAGCCTTGCCACCAAAAGGAAGCTCTTGGATTTGGACTGATTTGATTTGGACATGTATGTATATATTCTTTGCCAACATCCACTTCAAACTTCGATGATTTTCTTTCCTTGTGAATTACATTTTTCCGAAAAAATTTGGGTGTAGGTAGAGTTAAAATATTTTATCATCTTGCCAAGTGCCTTGGTTGTGTCTTGAATAATCACATTGCTTATCAACCGGGGGAGCGTGAGTTCGACTCCCACAAAGGATGTTTGCACATAATTTTCACAGAATTAAAATAAAATATAAATACTTGTTAAATAACACAAAAAAAAGTTATATATACTGGGATATACAATAGGTCACAAATCCTAGGTGTTAGAATAGCACATGCAATTCTTTTGAACTTAATTTGGAAAATGATTTTAAAGACTCGACTCTGAAGTTTCTGAAGTCTCCTAAATCAGAAAGATGGATTAAAACAGTTCTTAATTTCAAATATTATATGAGAAATCGATTCGATTTAAAAATTAATGGAGTACGAGATAAAAACTTTTTTCAAATCTCGAATCCAACCCTTCAAATCTCACAAAGCAAAACATTTTTACTTTAGGTTTCCTTCTCGCTAATATATATTTCCATAACAGCCGATTCTCGTATGGATCTAGCACGTTATGATATCTATACATTTGAACTACAAAAGAAATTGTAAATAAAAACCTAATAAACAGGGTGATTCGGCAATAACCTATAAAAGAACTAGGGGGCATTTTACAGGAAAGGTTTTATAATGGAAATTTTCCCAAGCTTTTTATTTTATTCATAAGTTTATTTTATCTTCTTTGATTCCATGTATATTGACATAAAATTCCAAAAAACTGCCCATATCTTCTAAACGGATGTGAATGGGTTCCTTCTTACAAATTAAATTTTTATTTGCTTCTACCTCTAAAACATCCCCGAATCCTATGGCAGGGTTATTACGGAAACACCTTGTATAAAAAGTTGTAAAGCAAATTGTCAAAATTCCCATTTTTCTTACTACCGCGTTCGACTCAAACTCGACTCAATACCGTGGCTAGTATATGTAACAAACGTGTACAGAAGTTGTAAATGTAATAGTAGTTGTAAAATTATTATGCCATTATAATTTTAATTATGTTTTTGGTATTATAAACGAAACGCATCAAAAATTTTACAAAAATTAGCACAAATAAGTTGTTAAAATATTAAAAAAAAAAAAAAAAAAAAAAAAACACACAACTTCATATAAGCATTTATTTTCACATTGCATGGAGGATGTAGACTTTTATAATCATTGCATATACAAAATAAACATGAACCAGATAACTTCTTTACATAGAAACAAAAAACCTATACCATGATATTTTTTTGCCACTGAAAGTATTATAACATTGTATTTACAGTTTTTATTGATTTTCAGGTTTTATACCATATTTTATATAGATATATCTCCTATATATATATAGCATTAAATCTTATATCGTAAACGGAAAAATTTATTAAGAGTTAAATGATCTGTTGGGAGGCTTTATTAGGACTTTATTGTACTTTATATGATCCACTTTCAATTTTTTTTTATTATTTTCAAGTATATTGGTTTCATTATTTGTTCATTAAATATATTTTATATTATTTTTTTATTTGCTAATTTAAAATCTTAGCAAATTCACTCTTAAATTAGATCTTTAATATGAGGAATAATCTTATTCTGCCATATGTCATTCTCACACACATTTATGAGTGCTAACAATTTTAATTAGTTTGATTTTATTAGTTTTTTGGCCTTTCTTTATTAGTATGCATGAAGTGTGAATGGATGATAGACTATGCAGTGTTAAAAATTTCCTAAAACTCATTTAAATAAACTTAGAATTATGATATTTATGGTGTCGTAATCACATGGCATTGAACTCCATATTTATATTTAATTTTTAAATAAATTTTTTGAAAGTTAACAAATAAGAAGCTTTAGATTATATAAATTGGGTAGGAGCTCCCAAAAAGCTTTTGAACACTTTCATGAAGTGTAAAATAAATTTAAACGGCTGGGTGGCACAGTGGTTAAAGTGCTGACTTTTCATTTGAAAAGCCCCAGCTCGATTTGCAGTAAAAGTGAAAGCTTTTATCTGGTTTCGACTCAACTACATTTCGCTATTGGGTTTAGATAAATGAAATAACCAATAAGTAATTTATAGTTATATATCTTCAATAAAAAATACATTGATATAAAAGTTTAAACAAATAGTTGCATTTAATAATATAACTCGCAGATATAAAAATACCATATAATCCGATACACAATTATTACAAAATAAACCAAATAGAATTATATCTTTTCGAAATCTAAGATGTTTCTACGTGTTATAAGGCCTAGTACTATCTAATGTTTAAATTTTATGGGGAATTCATTAAAATCAATTCTATATATTCCCGACCCTCCATCCACTCTTCCTTTCCAACATTTACCTATGTTATAGACAAGCTTCATACCCTCAAAGTTGAATAGTTAACACTTGGATTTATCAAATATGCATTAACTTCCACTCACACTTTACTCAGCAATGGTAGTTTTGTGTTGAGTCTATAGCAGGATGAAAATGTTCTAAATATGAACCCAGTAGAATAAAAACCTAATTAACAGAAATCAAGAAGTTAATACCTTCTCTTAAAGTGTAGCAATGTGAATCAAAGATTGGAACAGATACTCATTTCTGTACTGTTGAGTTGACTTTAAAAAAATTTAAGAAGAATTTGAACTACTATTTTTTACTATCCAAATCCAAATTTGAAATTTTTTTTTTTTTTTATTACTATCCAAATTTAAAAAACATGATTTAATTAGATTTCAAACGATTTGATAACATATCTATCGCGTAACATGACAAATAAGTGTATCCTCCCATATCTTCTTTTTACCGCACACAATTTATAAAACCCAATTTACATAAAAGTTCCTACCCTTATTTCATCTAAACCCAAACGATAAAATTGTATTCACGGTTTATTTCAAGTCTTTTAAGAAATAGACATGACTTCGATTGATAAAAGTGAAAGGCTATCCAGGAGAACTTGAAAATAAAACACTATCCAAATATGCAGTTATTTCGAATTTGCCATCTTCCCCAGCTCAAAAAAAAAACTACATAATTTTGCGCCCCTGTAATTTTATGCATCTAGTGTATTAGAAGAGATCGGAGTGATGATCAAAGTTATCGATGACATGGAAGCAGAATCTAATAACAACCAAATTGTTTTCGTATTCTTCAATATTACAACTTAAGTTACTTATATTCCGCAGTAGAATTTTTCCCAAAACTTTCGCGCTAATAAAAATTTGATGCAATATCTGAAGTCTGAAGGGAATATGGAAAAGTTTTATGAAATTTAATGAACCTCACCATACCTCACTTTTATTCTCATTGCTTTAATAATGAAGTTAATTTGTAAAATAATTTAATTTTGAAAACGAACGAAATATGTATTTACTTCATTTGTAATACTATGTATATATATATAGTGTAGTATATTTTATTTATATAAATACTTACACACCCATAAAATTAGAATTAAAATTTAATAACATAAGTCATATTATGTAATGAAATTGTGATGATTTTTTGTTTTTCCTGTAATCCTGAAAAACTATAAAAAATTCAGATACGTAAGTTTTCGTATATTATTTACTTATAGCCATTGTAATAAATTTTTTTATATGAATATATGTATATTATATACTGAAATATAGTATATAATGCAACAGGATAATAAAAAAAGTTTTTATTTTTTTTTGTTTATTTTTTTTTTATTTTGAATTAAACCGAAAGTAAGTTATGAGAAGATTATTGTAGAATTTCTTTGTACGACTCTATTGGGATGATATTTTTGTTAAAATTTATGATAATGTATAAAAAATAAATGATTGTACTAAAAATACAGTGATATTAATAAATATATATATATAAATAAATGTACTTATATATATATACATACACAGATATATTTTTGTATATAGAAATGAAAATGCCGAGGATATGTTGTATTATATTTGAAAATCCGGGAAATAATTATTATAATATTTGACATTTGATGGGGACAGGTAAGAGGACCTAGTATAGAGAGAGGGTGCCATAAAGCCTAAAGGGTTAAAGCTTTATTGGCTCTATTTTTCAATTACATTCGTAAAATTTCGCGTTAGACTTTATTTCTAATCTTAATGGGAATTAAAGCCAATACAGGACAGGTAAGAAGAGCTAGTATTAAGGGGGTGCAATTAAGCCTAATTAACCCTTTTATAGGCTCTATATTTCAATTAAAGTCGTGAAATATCGCGTTAGCTCTTATTTCTAATTTTAATGGGAATTAAAGCCAATAGGTCTTCAGATACAAAAGTCCTATTTAAATTCAAGTGTCGACGCATGTATTAAAGTATTGTAGGAATGAGTCGGTTACGAAACCAGGGTTGCCTTTTTTTCTAGAATAATTATATATATATATATATATATATAAATTCTGGAATTCCATTTGTCGATTAGAAATAATGCCTGTTCCCAGAATTTTGTAAGTCGGACTTTATTTCTCATTTCAAATAAGAATAAGACCCATTTAGGCTTTAATGTCATAGGCCTTTTTTCATCTCGCCATTTTTTTTGTTGGATTTCTTAAAAAATAAATGGTAAAATTATATAATTGCGTTTATCTGGACAATCTAAGAGAGTAATTAAGTTTTTAAGAAATATTTTTGTAAACTTAACTGTAAATTTCTCTGATAAACCGTTAGCTATAGACTCCATTTTATATTAAAACTAATTCACCCATTCTGAACACCTCTATACTTTATTTTTAATTATTTTTCAACTAAATTGTGAAACACTACCTATTGTATAGTGTTGTAGTGTATACAATGCCATTGTTTTTAATGAGCATCCATTATATGTATATGTGTGTAATTGAAAAGGGGCTCATTTTTTTTTACAGAGGTTCTCATATAAATGGAATTTTTTCATCAACATAAAAAAAACAAAAAACAAAGTTATTTAGTATTTGTTTTCATTTTAATTCCATAAAATAGCAACGAATTAAATACACATATATTTAAATGCATATACAGTTATCCTTATAACTGATATATAAATATAAAAAAAACAAGCCGCGTACACATGAGTAATTACTGTTATAGGTGAATACGTATGTAGAAAAAATTTAAAAAAAACATAAACATACTTGTATACGATACGCCTTTTGTACGATGGTTCAGAAATGTGAGGTATTAAATGAACTTAAGTAGGTAAAAAATATTTCCGTTAGATTAATTGCATTTTATTGCATTTGAAATAGTGTGTAGTCAGGAAAATTTATTTTTGGTAGTTTGTAGGGATATATTTATATACATCTTATCTTATCATTATACTAGTTGACTAAACATAAAATTAAATTAGTCGATGAATTTATGAACTCTTTATGAATCAATTACATGGAACTTTGTATGAATACTTCATGCAAAGCACACAGTACATTTGTGGAGCTCATTCAATGAGAATAATACCCCATGACTTTATATCTAATACATAGTAGCACTGTACATAGTAACACTATTAAATTTGAGAAATAAGATCTCGGAGTTTGTAATTTCCCTTTTAAATAAACTTTGGATTTTGTGAGACATCCGGGGAATTGTTTCACAAGAACTCGAAGATTGAATTGAGAAATAACATCTCGGAGCCTATTTGTTATACCTTTGCATGGGAAATTAAAAAATAGCTTTAGAATTGTATTAGAATGTGGTAGGGTAACTCAGGTTTTGAATTAGGAAAGATTTTAGAGGAATATCTATTTTTTTATTGAAACTAGCTCCAATATTTACTATCCAAAATCATAGCATCCAATATAAGAAAATTATTACTCCAGAGATTTATTTTTCATCAAATCAGAGATTTAAATTCTGCAAAAAATTGTGAAATGAAGCAACAAAAACATATGACCAAATACAATTGAAAACACATTAATTAGATGTAGATGTAGATTCAATAACCTAAGGAGGGAATTCAATTATCTAAGGAGTATAATTATCAAAAACGGTAGTAGAAATGAAGATACTGATAACAAATTGACGAAATTTAGAGCGACATTTGGAAAAATATGGAAAATATGGAGATCGTCGGAAACACAAAAGTTACAAAGAATATTCGAGGCATGCACTGTATCCATCCTCTTATATGTACTGACAACTAGCCAAGTAGTTACAAGTTTTCGTAAACAAATGCCTTCGAGTTATCTGCAAAATACAGTGGCCTAGAAGAATAAGGAATAAGGATCTATGGAAAGCTGCTGATCAAGAACCAATAGAAATACCAATTAAGAAAAATAAGAACAGATGGATAGGTTACATTCTTAGAAAATCTCCAAGTTGCATTGGAATGGAACCGACAAGGAAAGAGAAATGCTGGAAGACTGAGAAAAAAATGGTGCGGAACTATAGACCGAGAAATGATACAAATCAACTAGACATGGTCTCAAACGAAAGTGGTTAACACAAAATAGAAGTAGATGGAAAGCCATTATGGAATCCCTGTAGAAAAGGAAAAAATAAATGTCTTCAATAAATGACTCTTCCCAGGAAACTAACCTTCGAGTAAATTTCTTAAATATCCTTTTTTAAATCAAATCTACAATTCAACAAAAATTGTCAATAGATCTTTTAATATCCTTTAAAAACCCCTTTTAACTCAAAATGTTCTAAAAAATTCAATTCCAAAATCAGATTTAAAGGGTTTTAAATAAATTTTAAATTAAAAATGAAAAGTATTCTTTTATCCAAATTTTGTACAAAAATAATAAATAAGAACTTCTTTAATATTTAAGATTCATTTTAAAAAATTTAATTAAAAATTTACCTTTAGTATTTTGGGTAATTTTTAGAATAACTCTTAAAATGTTTTTGCTTTGTTTTTCATTAAAATGAGGTCTATTTGATAAAGTTCAAATTCATTTAGAGTATATGGGATTTTGAAGAGAAGGAAGTAGGAAGGACTTAAGAGAAAACAATAGAAATTAGGAATAGAAATAAAACACTGAAATAGAAAGAAGGAGTGAACGAGATAGTAAATAAAAATAAAACTTAAAAACATATAATTACATACATAAGTACTATTTGTCTTTAGGATTCAAATGACCTTTAGAAAAATATAATCACTATGAATTAAATTTTAAGTCTTTTTTTTTGTCAAAAGATTTTTAATTTTGTATGTGTGTGTAAGAGAATAAAGTAAAAGAACAAAAACACAGGACAAAAAACTGACCCATATTTAATTAAAAACAATTTTTTTATTTTTTTTTATTTAAAATTTTTTAAAGAAAACAAAAGGACAACAGCTCCACTTTATTTTGTTCGTATTTTTACAAATACATACACATAACAAAAAAAAAAAAATTTTTAATTTACTTGTCCTTTATTATAACATTTAACTATAATTTCAAAATATTTAGAGTTAGACTAACCATAAACTTGAAATAGTTTACACCAGAGTTATATTGGGTCTGTTTTTTTAATTTTTTTGGTTCCACACACAAGTTAAGTAATTTCAATGTCCTTTTATTATCCTTCTTTCATTTCTTTTTTTTCAAAAATTTAAAGGTCCTTATAATTTAACACCAAAAAGGATTATTTCCAGAAAACATGAAATTATACGAGAACCTTAAATGAAGGTCAACTTAAGAATTTAGAAATAAAAACTAAAGACTTTCTTTTAAATTGTGTAGATGGAAATTTTTTATAAGGGACAGGGTGAATTAAGTCTTAAAAAAATGGTTTTCCTATATCTATGGTTGATGGAATGAATTTTTAATATTGAATGTTTAAAATTAAGTATTATTGTGTTCTTTTGTTCAATTTTATATTTTCAAATTACAAAAGACATTTACTACAATTTTTTTAAATTATTTTGTTGAAAAAAAATAGGAAATAAAATTTTTAGCATAACTTTTACCAATAATTTTGAAAAATTTGCTTATTAGTTTCAGTATAGCTTGTCTGTCTACTCACTTGTCTGATTACAAAACTTCTACATCATATAATAAAGTCTTAAACAAAGATAAAGTACTAACAATTTGTAGAATAGTTCTTTACGTAGCTCCACTTGCAGTCTTCCATTGGACTGCAAGAAAGATTGTAAATAACATTACACGATATATTAAAAAAAAATAATTTTCCAAAAGCTTTAACCTGTATGTATTTTTTAAAAGCTTAACAGAAAATCTTGAAAAAGCCAAAAATCTAAAAAAAAATCTGGGAACTGCAATGGGTTAAGGGTTAAGAATTTTATAATTTCAGGCTATGGAAATTTTTTTAAAACGGTGTTGCCACATAAACGAAACTTAATATTCTATTAAAATCTTAGATTATTACAAAGCACTTATTAATTTGTAAATATAGTTTACGTTAAATTTAATAACACACCTCTTAATTGAACTTTTCATCGGACGCGTATCATGTAACAAATTGATACATCCGAATTAATTTGTTTTACAATTTCTAAACAAAAGTTTGTATCAACATGATCTATCGTGTAATTTTTTTTTTTTTTTTAACGATTTTTATTTAAATGTAGTTTAGTATTGTGTTGACCTTCGTTAAGTGCAATTATAAAAGATTTGTTCAAATTAATACATTTGATCAGTACATAACCAATAGGAAATTGACAAAATATAACTTCAAAAATTGTAAAAAATCAATCTCTTTGAACCACACTCGAGTGAATAAAATATAATTAAAACTTCTCAAATTAAATTTCATTTTTATTGGACATTTTATAAAAAAAGTAAAGATGTGTCAAAAAAATACAAAATGGTGGACAAGAACGTAATGTATCAATTTGATATAACGCGCCTGCTTATGTTTAAAAAGACACGTACGCGACGGAAGGTTAAATGACATAAGAATATTAAATGGTTTTGGCGCAAGAATTGCAAAAGAGGTTTTACCGTTAATTTGAAAATGTGTGTCTTTAAAAATTTTTAATTTTCGAAACTCCGTGTTCTAGTATTTAGAACAGTAAATTTTCACTATATACATATATATACCGTACTCTCTGAAAGTGGTTAGGTCTGTGTTGTTCAAAATTTTATTTAATTTATTTTAAATATTAGTTTCCAGGAATTCAAAAATTCTAAAATAGTTTTATACAGTCTAAAGTAATTTTCCCACAAAACTTTAAGAAACACCATGAACATTTTTTTTTATTATTACTTAAAAATCCGATCAATGATTTTTTTAACGCTTACGATTCAACTGTTAGACTAATAAGCTTGTCTATATCATAGGTACATGTTGAAACAGAGGCTCATATTACTTTCGTATTATTAGAATTGATCTTAATGCATTCCACATACAATCTAAACATGAAATAGTACTAAGCCTTATAACATGTAGAAACGTCTTAGATTTTCAATAGATACAATTATATTTTTGTTTATATTGTAATATTTTGAATTTCAGTTATACGGGGTTTTATATCTGTGAGTTATATTATTAAATTAAATTATTTGTTTATATTTTGCACTTGTATATTATTATAGCCATTAATTTGAACCCAACGGCAAATGGTAGCTGAGTTGAGTCGAAAACCAGAAAAGTTTTTTCACTTTCACTGGAATTCGAACACGAGCCTTTCGCTCTCTAACCACTGTGCCACCCAGCTGTCTGCCTTCTAATCGAAGGGTCTCAAGTCTAAACCCAGGTCGGATTATATCTATAAAAATTATTATTATTATATCTATAAAAAAATATAATTTTTAATTTATATTAACAGTAGTTTATATCATAATATAAAATACAACCCTGCCACACCTAAAAAGGAAAGGCTGAATCACTCACTTATCCCATTGCATGTGGTAGGGGACTGTTCATAAATAAATAAATAAATTTCTTCAAAATTGTTGAATTAAATTCGATTTTAAATTCAAAAATTTTCAATAAATGCCATTGGGCATTATATATAGTTATTTAGTGGTAGTTTTCCAATTGACACGTTCAAAAGTCATTTGATTATTTAATTTTTATATATAGGCATTTTTATTTTTATTTTGAAATGTCAATTTCAATTATTTTTTATTTGGTTTTCATTTTATGGTTATTGTAAGTTGGTTTTAAATGTTTTAAAATTGATTAATTTACTTGAGGCTAAATAAAAACGACTTGATTATATACTTGTAGTATAATATAAGAACTTTTGTTAATAATATTAAATGTTAAATATTTATTAAAATTATCTATAAAGTATACACATGTATACACCTACATTGTATAAATTTAAAAGTTCGATGAAAATTTCGAAAATTAACAAAAGAAATAAGCCCAAAGCACGTATTATCACTTAATTTAAAATTAATCCTATCACACTTTGGAATTTAATGATAGGGTATTTTTAATTTTAAAAAGTAAATTGAGTTGAAAGTTAAAATGGTATATTGAATGTTAAAAAAATGTATATATACGAAATATATATATATATATATTTTGTATTTATTACAGGGTATATTTTTTAAAGTGTTGAAACGGAAATGTGTTATTTCAATTAATTAAATTTTTTGTCAAAAAGTGATGAAAATAAATTTAATTAAATTTTATAAATTTAAATGTGAAAGTATATCAAATTTAGGTATATTTTAATGGTGTACTGTTTTAATTGAATTTATTTATTAGACCAACTTAAAAAAGTTCATCCGACTGCATCTTATTGTTATCAAATGCTGAAGTTCATCATTTTTGATATGCGCTTATAGTTTTTATTGATAACTTTATTTAACGGTTCTAGTTCCAAAGCTATATGTTGGATTGTCATTTCAAATACACCAGGGCTCATTGACTTGGCCCCTTAGAATTTTTTTTTACCATAATTAAATTATGTTTTTACTACATAAATTGTACAATCCCACAGCTGGTTCTAAAATTGGTTTCTGGGCTTGTTCAAATAGCAGTAATTTCTTCAATGTTAAGAACAGAACTTATTCCTAATACTCAGCTTTTAAGGCACCTTTGACTAATAATCAGTCAATATTTACCATTTATCTTGGATTGCTGTAAGCTGTAACATTAAGTTTAGAGTTTCCCACTTCTGGTTTGCATCTACAGTTATTCCAAGATATTTGTGATGATTTCAGTATTTGGGGGTCTTGTTATTCTTTGACTTAGCAATTCTAAGCTTCGAAACTGAAAGTAGGAAATTTTGAAATTTGATATGAAAGCTGCCTCCAAAGAACTACAACGATTTTTAGAAAGTTTCAATGTTCTGTAAAGAACTAAGTGCTTGTATAAATTGCTTTTGTTTATATATATTCATAATATTTTAGTAACTTTGAAGCCTTTTAAGGCCTCAAGTTTTAAAATTAAACCAAATTCATTAAACTTCAATCTGATGGCCGATTTTTTGTCACTTTCCTTTTAGTGACATTAGGTCGTCAGGAGTAATTATAGAAAATTTTGCACTTTAACATTGGACTTTAAATTTAAAAAGATAAATAATAACTTGAAGCTGATTTTAAGAATTTTGATAAAGATTTAAAGTTTCATTAAACAAGTGATGATAAAAAACCAAGGGTTTTTAAAAAAGCACATTTTCAAAATAATATAGTGTTTCATACTAAGTATTTTATCGGAATATAATGTTCAAGCTTGTACAAGCAATACGTTGGTGACTAAGTTACTGTGTACTTATAAAAACAGTAAATTTTTTATTTTAAAGTTCTAATAGTCCTCCAATGTTGAAGCTTGCCAAATTTCTCAATGACCTAACTTCATCTAATCCACCCTCCCTCCCCTCCCTCTCCATTTTTGTAGTTTCTAGTAATTAAACCAAAATTTGGAATTTTACTTAGAAATTTATTATCTAAGCAACAATGTGTAAAACTGAGAGACACTTTTTCAATTTAAGGAACCGTTTTTAAATTTAAGAAAAACCTTTAACATATGTTAAAATATAATGTTGGACCTTCAAATCTTGTATATTAATAAAAATAAAATTGGACAGGTATTCAAGTTACAGGTGCTTAAAAATAGCAAAATTTCCATTTTCGAGCCCTTATATCTTCTAAACAGGGAGCTTGACAAAAAAATTTTGTCTCCCACTAACTTTTAAGGATCTAACTTCTCCCAAAATTTCAAGACCCTATCTTAAACCGTTTAAGAGATATGTGGGACCAAAAATTTTGCAAAAATTGAGTTTTGTGTAATGTTAAATTTTGGTACAGTATGGTAACCCTAAACATTTGCTTGTCAAAAATTTATAAATTTTATGAAACCAGCTATCGTTTGCCGTTTTCAGGTTGAAAATATATCTACCAAAATTTTTTGAAAATGTGCTAAAAATGGAGGCTTTTAAAGATTTAATTGGGTTTTAATTCAGATCAATTAGTTTTTAAAAAATATTAAATTATTTATATATTAGAAAAGGTTTTAAACTAATTACTTAAATCTTTTTTAATTGATACGTTGTATTTACGTAAGCATCCTTCAAATTTTGTACATTACCAGCTTATTCTAATTCTTTAAAAAACAGTGAATACCGCCTAGAATTACTTTTAATTAGTACAATTAACTTATTTTTCAAATATATCATTTAAAACTGCTACACTTCCTTTTCTATTTTTTTTATGAATGCTTAAAATATAATTTTAATATATTTTAAAATACAATATAAAGAACTCTTAAATAATTTTCCAATATTATGAGTTTTGAATATTGAAATTAAACAATTATTTTTTTTATTCTATGTCTATTATTTATTGAGTACTTTAAGTATTCATATTCAAAGTAATTGTTTTATTTTTTTTATAGATTCTGAAGTATTTAATACAAAAGATTCAATATACAATCAAAAAATGTTTTTCAAATTGATTTCTCAAAAGTTTTTATTTCAAGTATAGCAATCTGATCCTGATTTATTAATAATTTCTAGTACCATTCTAGAATATATGCTTTTATTTCGTTTACCTCAAGTATTTTACTGGTATTTTGATATTCTCTTCTGGTTCAATTCAAAAATAGGTAGGTACCTATAAATATATAAATAAAATCAATTGGAAAAATTCTGCCTTACAATATTTTCCATCCTTAATTTGAGTATCTCTTAAAATTTTTCATGTTCTTTGAAATCATTTTTGAACATGAAAATCTAAACAAAAGGAAGAAAGTGGAACTTAATTAGCTAACAAACATAAAATCCAAACGAAACATAAAATTAAAGATTTCTGTGTGGAAAAATATGGAAAATTTATCTATAGGTTAAATTTTATGTCAGATTAAAAAAAAATTTTTATTAAAATTTCTTTCATTTGAAAAATTTTGAAATTTTCAAAAAAAATTTTATAATTGGCTTGAAGCTCAAGAGAATTTTCCACAAAAATGAAAATTGAAAAATTTTTAAATACCTACATTATTTTGATGATATTAATAGGTGCTGGCTGAATTGCCTTGTATTTTTTTTTAACAGGCTCGGATTATTGAAAAATTTTGAGTAAAAATAGCATTCAAGTACAATCTATTATGTTCGAAAAAAAATTTTAATATACCGGCCTGTACAATATACAAGACAATTCAGTTGCCTAAATTCAATATACACCGGCCTGAATTCAATATACAAGGCAATGGTTGTTGTTCTTACATTTACATTTAATATAAATCAGTTGAAGAAATTGATGGCGCAGTTGTAACCTACAATAGGATATTATTAACTATGATATTGCGAGTTCGAATTATATTTATGTCACTGAGAAATTCGACGAAACTGATAGTTAAATTCCCTCACACAAATAATTGCTTTAAAATAATTGGAATGACTACTAAAGATTCGAGCTGTGCTGACTGCTGATGCACTGGTTAATAAACAATGTAAACGACTCTTAAATTGTGTAAAATATGATAAGAAATATATTAAAAGAAGAAAAGTACTATTTAAGGCACATAATATAATTAAAGGAGTTATAAATCATCCTGATCAGCACCTACCTGCGTTAAATATGCTTTACACTTATTATTTTCACCCAAGACCAAGCCCAGTGGCCATCTCAATTCAACGTAATTGACTTGCGAAAACCTACTTGTTGTTACGTAATTGACGGCTATAATATAAAGATTGACAATTAAACTATACTTTCGTATCATTTACCCTAGCGAAATTGCCATAGCTGTTCTTAACTGTTTTAAATAGGGATATAGGGATAGGGACATTTTTTGGATATAGAGCCTTAACCAAAAATGTACCGTTAGGTTAGTATTTTTTTTTAATTTCAGAAAAACTACAATTTTTTTTAAAATTTTATCTATTCCTAAACATTTTGTACGCGAACCTCCATTAAATTAAATATCATGCAACATTAAATATTCGTTGGAAATAATGTTTTCCAGGACTTTCTTTAAGCCCTACTAAGGCTTCATAGTTTCACGAATGTAGATGCTACGACTTTTAAAGTAAGTTCCACCTATAAATTAAAAAAAAAATTTTAAATCACTCACTGTCTTCGTTTCTAACTCGGATCAATATATCGTTTAATCACGGTATCTATGGCATCTTTCATTCTTTTTCTAATTAAATAATAATAGAGTGACTCCATTAAAATTTATTTTAAATTTTTTTAAAGAATTTTGTATAAAAGTTCAAATTTTATCTTTAAACTAATGTATGAGAATACCAAAAGTTGCAAAGATCACAAATTGTATCACAATATTTTGGTATTTTGATAAATCCCAATTTGTTGTCAACCTTAAGTATCTTCTATCTACTCTCATTAAGACAAGTACTTAATTGCAAAAAATAAACCAAAAGTAAAACCAAAAAGAAGAATAACAAAAAGTAAAATGTTGAAAAGTCCTCAAAAATGGACACAAAAGTTCAATGCTTAAAAGAACTATCCAGAGTAAAAAATAAAAACAATAAGAAATTTCTAATGTAAAATATTTTACAAAATTTGTGCCTCTACTTAAAATTTCTCTTAAATAAACACAGATAGATCTGGGGATATATTTTTTTTGATTTGTAATTGTTGAACAGATAATTGAAAAATTAATTTGTTTTTAAGGCTTAGGCTTTTAACATTTTAAGTTTTTAGCACTGTGATAGGTATGGGAATTCGAAATATTTCATCACATTTTCAAAAGCTTTTGTAAAAGATTTTGTTTCTATATAGTTTTTCTTTCAAGGTCCAACATTAAATTTTAACATGTATTTAAAGTTTTTTTCTAAATTTAAACGAGGCCCTTAAAATTGAAGACATGGTCTCTTAGTGTTAACGATTTTTGCTTAAATAATAAATAAGTATCTAGAAAAAATTCAATTGGTGGAAGTCACAATTTAATTCCTAGATCCTGAAAGCTTTGGGCGAGGGATGTGGGGTTAGATTTTCTACTTAGAAAAATTTAGAACCTTCCCCATTAGAGTGATATTAGGACTTAAAAATTAGCCATTCTTATAAATCAGTAACTTAATCACCATTATATACATTCTCAAAATTAATAACAGTATGAAATTTTAAAAATGTGCTCTTTTTAAAACCCTTAATATTTGCCATCACTTGTTTTGTTACTCACTAACTTAATACTAAGAACGGGTTTCGTGTACCTTTTTTGATTTAGTCGCAAAGGCTTGAGAAATAGGATATTAAAAGGGAAATTTGAGAGTGGGTTGATTTGAAAGAAATTAACTTAAGTATTTTTGAACTCAAAATTATTCCATTTTGCAAATTGTTAATTGGAAAATTATTAGGATGTTTCATATCTTACCAGTGAAGGTTCTCAATTTCAGATAAATATCCAATGGATCTTATCATGTTAACATCCTACAGAATTTATATACTATTTTATAAGTATCTAACACACATATCTGATTAATTTTTAGAAAATTTATTTATTTATGAATAATTCCCTATCACATCCCTTTCTCTTATCAATCAAGTGGATGGTTCAACCTTTCCTTTTCAGTTCAGGCAGGTTTTTATTTTATATTATGAAATAAACTATTATTGATATAAACTATATTTTTCTAATAGATAAGATCGGACCTGGGTTTGAACCCAAAACCCTTCAATTGAAAGACCGACGTCCTATCCACTACGGCACAAAAATTACCTTTATCAAATATTTTAAATATTCTTCTATTTTCTTTTATGAATTTGAATCAGAGGTAGTTTTTAGCTTTATGGCCTGTTTTAAGTTTCCCATAATATTTAAATTATTTTAATAATTAAGTAATTAGTTTTACAACCAACATTTTCTGTTTTAATAAACTTACGAAAAGAAATTTTTAAAATTATCGCGGTTATTTTCTTGAAAAATTTTCTCAAAAAGTTATTATTTAACTTATGAATTTTTGGTTATAATTACCCTGCCATAAAAGCCATCTTGGAAAAATTATAGAATAAAGTTAATTATCTTCCGTAAAAATATAGCACATCAATAAAGCCAACTGCTTTTTAGTTATAACCACTGAGAAGCTAAGAATATGATTTTAATTATTATAAAAATTATCTAATAGGTAAATTTTAATTACCATATTATTCACAATATCTGAACAGACATTTAATTGCTTGAGAAAATTTTGAAACTTTATAAAGAATAATTAAAAAGGTTTCAGAAATAATTAATACCAGAAAATTCACTTTTTTCTAATGGAGCACTTAAAAATAATATTTTTTAAGAGGTTTTCCTTAAAGTTTTCCTCAAACACCTGCAGTTAACATTTAAAAAATATGAAATAAAAATAAAATTAATTGCATAATTCTGTTTTTAAATAAAATAAAATCGTAATTTCAGATTTTTCTTAATAATAAAGTATTTTTAAGAATGCGCCAAATAAAATAGAATGAAGTAAAAACTAACTCAATAGAGAGGTTTAAAATATCTATTGTAGTTGAATATCTTTTAAACTCTACTGATTCAAATATAAAAAGGTTATCATCATCTTAGGGCTTAGAGTTTTAGTTCTATTGGCAAACATAATGCATTTAACAAAAGACTCGAAAAAACAGCAATTTAATTTCAGAATCAAAATAGAATTCCAAAGTCGTCAAATTATACAGCCGAGTAGTTAAACATTTACAACCCCTCCATAATAACTAAGTTACCCTTGTTGGGATCCTATTCATGGATCTAACATCTTATACTACATAACTATTAGCTCTTTTATATTATTTAATAATCGAAATAGTTTTCAACATAAGTTACTACACAGGTGAACTATCCATGTGGTGAAACACAGCTTATGGAAATACGATTGTCATGCGCTTATTGTTCTGTAAAGTTGGTGATGTATGGTTTCAAAAAGTTTAAGAAGAATATTAACATCTAACGTCAAAATATTCCACCCAATTTTTGCCATCCCCATATTTTCAGAATCCTATATTACCCAAATTCGAATTCCAAAAATCCTTGCACATGCTTCTAAGAAAGCTGTACATTTTTATCACAGGTCCTTTCCTAAAGTTTGATTCAGAAAGGGTTGTGGTTTTGGTGGATCAGAGTCACATACTACCTATAGGAACTGCGCACACCTTTAATAGGTTGCTTTCGAAGCTTCGCATATCCCTCCATAAGTGTATAAGTTTTCCAAATATAAAATCCAAAAAACAGGAAAGAAGTAGTTAAAAGGTCATGGAAAGTCTGGGGAAACTTTAAACCAATATCACAACATTAATAAGTCATGTGTTAGTCATACTCGGAAAAACATGATTTTTAAAAAAAAAAAACACAAAAATCAATTTTTTAAAACAAATTACGCACATTACAATTTTTTACTCTACCTTATGTGTATATACATGTATATTTGATTATATGCGTATACATATATTTATAAAATTTAATTTGTCTTTAAAATTTTAATAATTATTTTAATCATAACGTAAATAGAAATAAATTACTGTTGCATATTTATCCATTTTAGCTAAAACTATTATAAAATATTATTATTATTTAATTCTATTTAGTTTAAAGATATATATATATATATATATATACATACTAAAAATGTATTCCTACTCAATATATATATATATATACATCATACTTATATATATTTAATAGGATATATTTTACAGTATGATATTTAAAAATTTAAAAGGACACTTAAAGTCAATCGATAACTTTTTGTATTTTTTTGTTGACGTTTTCTTCGTGTGTTACCGTGTCTTCAAAATTTTCCAATGAAGTAATAAGATATTAAATTTTTATTAACAGTAACATATATTCTATATTGTTTCACTTACAAATATATATACTCGTATATATTTTAAGTTAGTAACTTACGTATTCAAAAACAATTTGTATTATTGTGTATATTAGTGGATTTATTATGGTTTTGCAAAAAAAAAAAAATTTCAAGGATATTTGTATGCCATTGTTTTGGTTTTATGTTATATAAATTATTATATTTCATTTTTGTTTTCGAAATTTTAGTTTGGCTGTTATACCTGCGGTCATTGGATCATTGGCAAATAAAATTTAATTAATAAATTTATTTAAAGTGCTCTATAGCGCACTAATTTCCAATATTCTTAATCATGATTGAGAAGAAATAAAATATCGCGCCAAAAAATATGCAATTTGTTAATATTTTAATTTCCTTCATTACTTTAGAGAGTTTAGAATTTCAGTGTCTAATTGATTGAACTAATGGTGTATTGATTAAAAAGTCGAGATAAAACAAAGCCCGGCGCAATATCGCTGGATGAATATAGAATAATCGCTTTGCACTTTCAAAGTGCAAGAAGACCCCGAAAAAAATGTGATAAAAAACCCTAAATTTCTTCTTAAAATAAAAATAAGATCCTTAGGTCATTTTCAGATTTTCAAAATTTTAATATTGAAAATCAGAGCATTCTCCTTGTACAGAATATTTATATATGTGTATTATTGGGATTCTGAATTAGGAGGAATTTTAGAGTTGAATTCAAAATCAGGGTTTAACGCTTTTTCCACAATATTTATACATATGTTTGTGTTAAATACTGTGTTAGGTGGAATTTAAGAGTTGAATTCAAAAACATGGTTTTAAGCGTTTTGAAGAGTTTTGAAGAGTTTAATCCATTTTTAATGGAAAAATTTAAAAAAATTTTCCCCCTTATTTGAATTACAGATAAATTAAAAAAAAAAAGAAAGGTAAACTATATAAATTACATGATGAAGGATTAAATTCATTAATCATTATTGTTTATTAATTAGATAATAAAAGATTGATTGCAAAATCATTATATAATTTTAATGTAAAAAAAATTTACATATTTAAAGACAAACCTCAAACCTCAAGGCATCAAAAAGTCAGAAAAAATAAACAAAAGGAATCAAATTACGTGGGGCATATATTGTACAAATGGGATTAGAAATTTCGTAAATGAATTAGATATAATTAACAGCAAAAAAAACTAATTAAATGTAATTGGGTTAAAGATCAAATTAAATGTACTTTAATTAACATTTTTTTTTTGTAATAAAATTTAAAACTATTAATTAATTTGAAATCAAATTTATATGAGCCTATGTTCTGCTCCTTTTGCTTTATACCCGTATGGCTATATAGTCAAAGGGTATAATAAATTTGCCATTACGTTTGTGACGCAGAGAAGGAGGGGGGTAGTTATAGACTCAAGTGTATGGATCGGATCAGAATCGAAAAATAAATCGATTTAGCTATGTATGTCCGTCCCTCCGTCCGTCATCACGATAACTCAAAAAATAAAGGACCTAGGATTATGAAATTTTCACAAATTCATTTTTATGCAAAAACCGGAATCGCTATTTAAATTCAGCCATTTTGGTCCAAGGGTTCGAGTACCTGCCATACAACTTCTTAATGTGAGCATTACTCTATACCTATAGAAGATGCGTGTCTGAAATTTTGAAAAAATTAGTTTAGTATAATGGCCAAACTTACTGCAAAATTTGGTTGGTCTACTGCAAAGGGTTCAAGTAGCTGCCATACAACTCCTTCTTTTATATGAGCATTATTCTACACCTAATAAAGCTGAATGTTTGAAATTCTGCCAAAAGTAATTAACCGGATAATATAATGTATTTGTAACGGTCATGCGGGTATCCCAGAGTTGACACAGTCTACTCTACTACACTTTTCCTCGTTTTTATCTGAATTTTATATTGATTTATAATATATAACCTGTATAGATATGGTTTGAATATCAATTAAACATACAATTCAATATTATATCGTATTCATAGATATTTTATATTATTTCTTCTTGAATTTTTTTTGTTATATAATTTTTCAATGCATATACCATATATATTATAACTTTATATATTTTGTCTATTTCTTTGGTAAAATATATTGTATGATGTACAGACAGTACAGTACCGACATTTTCAATGTATACTATAGCTATTTATATTATATGATCGAATCTAATTGAGCTTTATTTCAAAAGATCTATTTACGTATTCATTGAAATCTGTGGTAAAATTAAATGCATAGGTAGGCATAGAAAATATTTCGCCAGTCCTTCAATTTGATTTTCAATCAAATTTTACACAAACTTGTTTTTATTAATACATATTGTTAGGACAGTAGAGCCAGGTACTAAACATATTATATACCTATTATTAGAATTGGTCTGAATGTACTCCAAATACAATAAAAACATGATTTAGTACTATGACTTAAACATATGGAAACATTTCAAGATTTTGAAAAGATACCATTTTATTTGATATAATATAAATTGTAATAATTTTATATATTGAATTATTAAGTATTTATGCATCTGTGAGTTATATTATTTAATTAAAATATAAATAGCATGCAGAATGTAGAATAATATATGATTACTTATCACAATGAAGAATCTAAGCTAAATTTAATGAAAAATCAAATATAAATATGCCTCCTTTACCGAGGTTAGAACCAGGCACTCTGGCCATCACGCCAAGGTCGTCACTCAAATAATAACTAAAACCCAGCAGTTAAATAAAAGAAAAGATGTATCAAATCAACACAAAAAAGTTAGAAAGAATTGTCAAAAAGTAGTCGATATAAGACATAGAATTATAATATGAATCAATTCAGTGATAGTTTAAATTATAGAATTAATTTCGAAAATTAGTGGATTACCTTTTTTCTTTCTCTGATTTTGAAAAAGTTGATTACCTTTTTTGCAAAGGTTTCATTTATGTATAAAAGGTTGCAATTTATTTGCAAAAGGTTTCATTTAATTTGAACACAACATTAAAATATGTTATTTTTTTTTCTTTTCCACTCCTAGTATAGGGCACGCCCAAGATCTCAAGTCCGTTCACCAAGTCCGTCCAAGTCCCGTCCACCAAGTCTATTTAGACAAAGTTTAAGTTTCTTTAACCGTTATATTCACTAACCCGTTGATTACTCGGCTGTAGCTATTACACAAGATTATGAATACACAAATGTTAATTTTGGGGGCCATCTATTATTATACACAAGAGTTATTAATATATTTTTATTAAATCATATTTTATATTACGACATAAAATATTACGATATAATTATAAAATTTTACGATATACTTTTATTAGTTATGATCTGACCGAGGGTTAAACCCGAGACTTTCCGGAAAAAAGACGGCCTCTTTACCGCTACGGCATTGGTCAGATTAATAAAATAAGTTATAGTTTCATTTAATTTGAATACAATTATAAAAATACTGCAATTAAACGAACGGCAATCAATTTCACATTGTATTTATTTTTTCCTTTGTGAAATTGCGTTTTTATTTTTTAAAAATAGTTACATTAAATATTTATAATTATTTTATTTTATAGTAAATGTTAAATTGGAGGTTCTTACAATTCATTTTTTTTTTTATTATATAATGTTTTTATTACATGTGTATACACATACATACAGCTATACATAAACCTATACATACAGGTTCTTTAAAGAAATTTAAAATATAAAAAAAACTTTAAGAACATTTTTTTAATTTTATATATTTTTTTTTAAAAAACTTTTCATTTCTGGTAACAATTAAATATAAAATCCAATTGAAGCACACCTTATCCATTTTAATTGTCACATTTTGTTAGTATATTGGAATCACTTTTAAATAATTTAGTTAATCTATATTGGTGTTCTATTCCTGATTTGTTTTCTACACAGTATTGAATTTAATTTTCACTTTATTATTTTATTTTTTAATATTTTGTAATTACTATACAGGAAAAAAAGTAATTATTTTTTTATAAAGAAAGAGAAAACAAAAAAAAAAATCAAAATGGCCATCAATTATTGTCAATTTGAGTGCATAAAACAAATTATTGATTATAAATATTTTAAAATCAAAAAAAAAAATTGAAGTTGAATAAAAAATGGTCAAAGAATTAATTTGTTTATGATTTAAATTATTTATAAATTATAATTAAATAATTTTAATTTGAATATACATATACATATGTAACTCGTTTGTTAATTTTTGTAATTTTAATTTAATATTAAATTATTATTTGGACTTGAATTAAGTTTTCTTATTTATTTATTTATTTTATTTTATTTAATATTTGTTTAAAAATAAAAATAAAGAAAAATATTAAAAGAATATAAGTATTATGTCTTTATTTAAAATAATCATTTTAAAATTTTTATGATAATCGATTATTTAATAAATAAAATTTAATAAATAAAAAAAAATATTTAAAAGGTCACTGTGTCACTTAATTTTAATCGATTTGTTTTGATTTACTTTCAAATTTTTTTAAGTGTCATTGCATTCTAAATTTCCCATAAATAAAAAGAAAACAATTTGGGTTTTTATAAAACTAACAAAGAGGATAGAGTGAGCTGCCTCAACTCGAGATACCTGAAAGAACGTAGTATATAACTCGTGATCACTACTTAAAATTTAATAATTTCCATGTAAAACCTAATTTATGTTTTTTATAAAACTAACAAAGAGATAGAGTGAGCTGCCTCAACTCTGGATACCTGAAAGAACGTAGTAGATATATAACTTGTAATCACTACTAAAATTTCATAATTTCCATGTAAAACCAATTTTTTTATAATTTTTTATAATTTTTATCTTCGAAAACTTTAAACTTGTTTTTGAAGCCTTAAGAAGCACGTTAGAGCAATTCTAGCTTTAATTCGTAATCACTACTAAAATTTCATAATTTCCATGTAAAGCCTAATTTATGTTTTTTATAAAACTAACAAAGAGATAGAGTGAGCTGCCTCAACTCTGGATACCTGAAAGAACGTAGTATATAACTTGTAATCACTACTAAAATTTCATAAAAAACCTTTCATGTAAAACCTAATTTTTTTTAAATTTTATATAATTTTTGTCTTTGAAAATTTTAAACTCTTAAAATTTTAAAGCAATTCTAGCTCTAATTCGTAATCACTACTAAAATTTCATAACTTCCATGTAAAACCTAGTTTTTTATAATTTTTATCTTCGAAAACTTTAAACTCGTTTTTGAAACCTTAAGAAGCACGTTAGAGCAATTCTACCTTTAATTCGTAATCACTACTAATATTTCATAATTTCCATGTAAAACCAATTTTTTTATAATTTTTTATAATTTTTGGCTTTGAAAACTTTATACTTCAGCTATTTAAACCTGCAGAGAAAACTTATCCATTTTGAATAGAAATACGGATTTTGTATAAATCAATTTGTATAAATTACCGATAACTATTAATAGTTCTTCCAATTTTTAGTTAATTTGTAGACATATTAATAGACGAATAGACGAACGATCAAATATAGCTAAATAAATTACCCCACTTTTCGATTTCAATGTGATCCATATTCTTTTTTGAAAATTGTAAAATTTTAGTCCGGTCACCTTTCGAGTCTGCAAACGGACTAATATACATACAAACTAACAGTCGAATCCTAAATAAATCGACTTACTTTTCCATTCTTATCCAATACATACTGTTGAATCTATAATATTTATCTCATATATATTACGGTTTATGATGGTGTCAGCTATTGACATATTTAGTAATCCTTTGAGTAAATTTTAATTACTTGATTATTCAATATTTAGTAAGACATAATGTTTCACAAAATTTTAAAGTTTCAAAAGAATCAATTTTTATTGAAAGCTCTTTGGATTTTATTGGAATCAAAATGTTAAAACCTAAAGATTACTGATTCAAACCTTTTAAATGTTTTAAACTACTGCGTACCCTAAATTGGATATCTTTTCGGCTGCTTCTTGTATACTTCATCTCTAAGTTAAATTTTTTAGTATTATATGACTATTTTTAGTATTATAGATCTAAATTCGGATTTCCTTGTCACATTATTTATTTAACCTTTAAACCATATTTTTATTTAAACTGTTCTTTTGTTCTTGAATCAATATTGAATTTGAATCCTTTTTCAATCTTATATTACATATGTTTGTATTAGTTAATACGTATTATTGTTGACATTTTTATTTATTTACTATTTAGGAATATAAAAACAGGCTCTACGAAATCTTTTTGTTATTTTTGGATTTGTATGAGTAAACAATATAAAAGAATTATAATTTTATTTTTACAATTTTATTTTATGATTTGTATTATGCTATTTATGTTTATCGATTATTTTAATAGATACACTTATCGTTTATTATTTATTTTTGTTTTTGTTTATTATTTGTTTTTTCTTTTTTTATTATTTTTAATAATTTCTAGAAAAATTGTACACCTAACTTTAACCTTTATAATTCCTTTAACAATAAGGATGTAGAATTAAATTGTACCTCTGTTAATTTTGTACGATTACGGAGAAAGTAGAACGGAATGAATATAAAATATTAAAAAACAATTGACATTTATGCTTTGGGGCATATTTGACCAATGACGTAGTGGTACAGACGCCGCCTTTCTTGTGGAAGGACTCGGGTTCAAACCCCGGTCAGATCATAACTAATAAAAAAATATCGTAAAATTATATAATTATATCGTAATAGTTTAAAAATTTAATAAAAATCTTAGGGTATATTTTCCTAAGTTCGACGAATAGAATTCAGGAAATACAATTTGCATGATCTCTTTTAATACCACTTAGGGGTTAATTAAACAGAATAGATTTAATTTATACTTATTTAAATAAGTACATTTAATGTTAATCATACATAGTATTTTCTAATATTTAAACTGGTGAAATAAAACGTAATCTACATGTTATTTTTCATATTATAAGACTGTAGAGGCACCAAATTAAGTTCATTGATCACAACCATTATTCAGTTGAACAAGTGAAAAACATATACAACATCTGAATATAATAAATTCAGCCCTTTTGAGTTATATAATGTAGAAAGTTCAATTTGACATAACAAGATTTAATCAAAATCTCACTCGAAATATAAAGAATAACTATAAAAATAGAATATACTATTATTCGTTATAAATACTAGTATTATTAGAATTGTGCATCAAATGTTGTCTGCAACTCTAAAACTTCATTATAGCCGTTAAAAGTTAAATGAAAAATATAGAAAAATATGAGCAAAGATTTAAACCGGATCATTTTTCTTTTCAGAGAAATTATTGGGTCTTTTAAAAACTAAGAATTTAGATATACATACAGACTTCAAAAAACTTAAATCTCCTCTCCGTTTCAGTGTTTTCTAAGTTTACCTTTTCCAACTTACATGTTTGCATTTCTAATTTATGTTTAAGGATCTCAAGCAATATTAGAGATCCTTGGATCGATTAGTGGGTCTCAGAAATAAGAAACAACATCTGTGAAACTCAAACTTACAACCATAATTCCTTTATTTGTTTTTTAATTCATTGATTTTGTAAGTTGTATAGTAGAATTGGAAAATTCAAAAAATTATTATAAAACAATCAAATTTAAAAAACCCAGAAACTAAACTACTTGTATTTAAATAAGAAAATTTATATATAAGGGTACCAGTACCAGTCAAGTACGAATAACAAAACAAGAGAAAATACTTTGTAAAATTTAAATACTTGCACTTGTACTGAATTAAATATAAGTACCAGAAAAATACTCGTTTTTAAAGAACTGATAATTCTGAAGTACTAGTACCAGTCAAGCACGAATAACAATACAAGAAAAAATATTCAGTAAAATTCAAATACTTGGTACTGGATCAGTATTTTTGTAGTAGCAACAATTACTTACAACAATAATCAACTAGTACTTACCAGAATTAAAAACTACTTATCAATCCATCAGTGTTAAGTAACCGCAAGTGTTACCCAATATTTCAAAGTATTTGTAAGGGAAAAACATTCTTAAAGTCATGGTTTTTAATTAAAGAGTAAGTACTAAATATTTTATTTACATTTAACTCAATTACCGGATTTTACTACATACTACTGCTGAATACTGGTTAATACTGGTGGTTTTTGCTTGATATTGGTAAGTACTTTTTGATACTAACAAGTAGTTGTTGACTAAAGGGTTATTTTTAAGAGTACTTATATATTTTCCAGTTTCAGTGATAATTTTTTTTGCAGTATCGGTACTCATACTGGTTTGCAGCTCTTAAAAATTTAAGTACTAAAGTACTTAAAATCACCATCCATGCACACATTAGTAATTATTGCATCAATAAAACTCAAACTTTTGACATAAATAGCACCAAGATATTTTTGAGTCGATACTTAAGAAAAATTAATTAATTCAATATTTTCAAAATTAAATTCAAAAGTTTAAATGCCATAAACTTTCTTATTATTTTATTTGAAATCCTGTATTACTGAAACCATATTAAATTTTTAATTAATTCAATTTTATTTTTCAATTTTGATTAATTTATAATGAAGCATATAATTTAGTCTAATGATTTAGAATCCTTGACATTTAATTTAAATTAAATTTATATTATCATTTTGTATTTTTTTTTTTTTTTTTGGTTTTTATTTTAATTCAATTAATTAAAATATCCTTGATTAAAATGTATCCTTATTCTTTTGTGTTGATTTGAATTTAAAATATATCCTTAAAATATCCTTAGGGAAAACTTAATCCCTGACTTTAATAAAAAACAGATTGAAAAAAGAAATTGATTTTAGATTGAGTTTTATTCTAAATATAAATATAAATTTGTCTTATATAAGTACAAATACAGACTTATGTATTGAATTTTAAATATTTTCAATAATATTCATAGATACTTTCAAAAACAGATAGATATCTGATTCGCATTTAATGTGTAAATGCAACGGGTTTAAAAAATAATTCAAATTTAATTGAAATTAAAGAATATATAGACCCATTTTTTTTTTTTTTAATTGAAAAGAAATTAAAAAAGCAATACATTTATATTAATTAATTAAAATAATTAAATTTGATATTAAAAAGCTGTCTGTTGAATATTTTGATCTAAAGATCTGTTTAAGATTTGATAAGACTGAAAATTAAAAAAAGGTATCTTTAACCCTCCAAAGGTAAATTGATTTTATTTATTTCATATACCCTCCATCTTTAGATCTTGTATCTATTATTTTATTTTTATATTATGTTTATCAGCTTAGACTATATTGTTAGTTCTATATAAATAAAAGCCCAACGAAGATGTAAGGTCTTAAAAAAATTCATCCAACAATATGCAGTTGTGACTATACCGCGTTGGTTAAACCTTTTCTATTGCGTAAACCAATTGTCAGTAGCGCGCTTTAAATGGTCGCATAGAATGATCCGCTAGAACCCTTTGATTTTTAATGTTCGATTCGAGTTTTTCGTTTCTATATTGTTGGCAATCTTCAAGAATATGTCAAATAGTGATAGATATGCCACAGTTCTAAAAACTTCCGACTTTTAATTTTAGTTTAATTTTTTTCATAGACGTAACAAAAATTAGAATACGATGCTCTTTTAAGCAAGAATTGTTGTCTAGTCAACGTACTCTACCGTTATTAAAATAATATTCTTACTTAATAGGGCGTTTTGGAATCGAGTAATTTAACAAAAAAAACACAGACGTTTCGAGAAATTTCGTGTTCTAATCGTGTATATTTAAACCGATTTCGGTGACATTTGGTATTAATAATTTTTTTCGTTAAAAGTAAGTAAGTAGTTCGGTACAAGTAAGTCAAATCGGACCACATTTTCGGAGGCTTCTATACAAAAACACACTTTTCGAGAAATCTTGAGTTCTAATCGTGTAAATTTCAACCGATTTCGATGAAATTTAGAATAAATGTTTTTTTCGTCAAAAGTAAGGTTAAGTTCGTATGTGAGCCAAATAGTACTACGGGGTAGAGAGGCTCCTGCACAAAAACTCCAAACTTTTCGTTAAATGTCGAGTTCTAATGGTCTGAATGTGTTTAAATTTGGTACATAAACTATTGATGGGTAGCCATGAAAAATTGCTTAAATAAATTGATTCTAGCATCATGGGGTCTTGAGATTCTAGGAGTTTCGAAATTGTCCAGTTATAGTAATTCAACAAAATCTCAATCAATTTGAATGCAATTTGGTATTTTATAATTCTGAGCATTTCTTTACTGAAATTACTGTTGTATGAAGAATCAATTATAGAAAAATTATAAAATTATTATTAAATCATAATTTCTTTATTAAAAGATTTTTTTTTAATTAAACCTTTGTGACAAATTTACTGGGATGATAATATAATAATGATGCTATGATTCTCATGGGTTCATCATAAAAGAACTTTTAAATTAAATTTTCATAGAGAATGTAATGGTGTTTAAATCAATAATAGCCATTCAAACAATTAAGTAGCCATTGAAAACTTTTTAATATATAAAATAATTAATACTTAAATAATATAGTTATATTTTATACTTATTTTTACTATAAAAGACACTTGAACATTATAGTGGGTGTTTATTGAGTGGAGTATAAAACAAGATTCAATTTCAACTTAAGGAGAATTGTTTTTAAATTTAAATGGCTTTTTTTATAGATGCCCCACATCTTAAAAAAAAATTAATTAGAGTATAAAATATTTAAAAATATTTGATCCTGTAATTAAAACAAATAATTTTAACTCTTATTTTGGAATTTTTAAATGTTTATTTTTGGGTTAATTAGACTTAAATTACTATTTATTAATGAAAATTATGTTCTCATTCAAAACGAAAAAGATAAGTAATAAAATTTTAAAATTATATTTTAGTCTATTTTTAAAACAATTAAATAAATAATTAATGTCTGATCTGTACCAAAAAGGATATGATTTATATAAAAAAGGATTTGATTTATATATAAAGGATATCAAATAAAATGGGAATTTTTAAAGTTTTTAAATAATTTAAAAATGGTTTATATTAGATACAAAAGAGAGGTTACAAAAGGGATATAAGGTTATAACGTAATTGCTAGGAAGTTAATACTCATAAAATGAGTCAAAATTCTACAAAGGACTTTTAACTTATAGTAATTATATATTACAGTAAAACATAAATCGCTGGAAAAGTTTCAGAACTGCACTGATTGAAAATTCCTCCAAATTCAAAATTTAGTATGCATATATATACATATCTTACTATATAAATTATATACATTATTATATTATATATAGTAGGAAAAATTGTACAACACAGATTTTTAAATCAATCCAAAACTCTCGCCAAATGAAGAATGTGGCTTATAAGATTTTCCAATTTTAGATTTTGGTTTTAATTGGGAAGGCGAGAAATTTCCCAAAAGTTTGTAAAAGGGTCATTTGCTATAGGAGTATTGTAGTGCATTACTTTGGATAACAAGTTTCCCGAATCGAAACTTTCTTAGGAACTTTTTAATCTTTATTTTGAACTAAGAGCGCTATAGGGTGTATGATGAGATATCTATATATATTATATAAAGAAGGGTTTATAAAATGAGTATAAAAGTTCTAAGCTTGGGGTAACTTGTGACACGCCAATAGGTTGATTAATTTTAGAGGAAGTTGGAATTATTAGTGATTTCCTAAAATTTAAATCAAATTTGTGTTCCTTTAGTTTCTTTTCTAAAAATCATAAAATTTGACATATGCGGTTTTAACACTACATAACATTTTCAATATTCTGAATCTTAGTTTTTTTAAATATTTATTTTTAAAGTGTTATAAATTAATAAAAATAATACTTACGATATACTTATATGAAAAAGCAATTAATTAATAACCGGAAAGGGATATTAAATTACACATATATAATACATGAAATACATACACAGCTTCGTATTTTGTTCTCTTTGTTATATTTTCGAATTTACGATAATATAATTTACTACATTAAAACAATATTGATAAAAAACTTTAGAGAAGAAATTAAATATGAAGAAGAAGTCAAACACATGGATAAAAAGTTAAAAAGTTCAAAAAATATATAATTATTTTCTAAGTAAACTTCTATTTAACAAAATAAGTGTTTTTTTTATGGATCATCTATCAAGATTAACAATTAAGAGACTATATCTAATATTTTAAATGTAAATTATATCTTTAATTAATAACAGTTAAGAAATATAATTGATTGTTTGTTTAAACAACTTGAATTATTAAATTTGTTACGGTCAAATTCCGAAATTAGAATTATTATTTTAAACAATATAATTCTGTTATATTATTAAACATTTTTTGATTAAATAAGATTTGTTCAAAATTAAAATGAATGTTATGGGCTCCATAAAAATATATCTTAAATATTTCAATATGAAATTTAAAATTCATTGCTCAATAATTGGTTATTATTGATAAATTTCCTAATGCTCTTAAAATTCGACCTTTGATTATAGTACTTCATTAACTTAAGTTCTGACTAACTTTTGGACTACTAAGTATGTGTCTACCATTTGTACATGTTGGAATAGTGTGGACATATTATATTCTTATTATTAGAAATGATCTTAATGAATTGTACTTTTACCGGGAATCGATACGAGGCCTTTCGAATCAAAGATCGGAAATCTAACCGCTGTTCCATCTAGCCAAAAAGTAAACCTTTGTTACTTGGAATTTTACATAAAAATATGTTAAAAAAACTTAGCATTTTTTTATGAATTTGATTAATGATGTAATTTAGACGCTGTCCTTCCAATCGGAAGGTTAGGGATTCGAATCCCTCATAATATAAAATAAAAAATTAAAATAATTCTTGTGTAAATTGATAGAAGACAAACTCGTGTATGTTCCAAATAGAAATTGTCGCCTTCATTCTACATGTCAATTCTATTCCTAAAACTGACTGGTTTAAACTCTTGATCCTGAAAAAAATCCTGAATTTTTAAAAACATCCTCGTAAAAACGGAAAAACCAAACAAAAGTATAACGTTTAAAAAGGGAAATTGAAGGCTCGAAATCCACCCTTTGAAAATGTGCCGGGCTTCTGTAATGCAAGACTTTAACACTAAAACCACATCCTTTTTGAAACAAACTTAAGGAGGGAACCTGTGATACTAATGTATAGTTTGGTTACAGGGATGGGGATATGGAAGAATTTTGGGATTATGGTGGAATCGTACATACATACATTATCAACTTTGGGGAACACATTTGATGGAATATGTTTCCATAAACGTGATGACCGCATGACAAAAGAATTTCCATAAGCTGTGCTACGCCATCTGGTTATCTCAACTGTATAGGGATGAGCATCTGTTGCCCTCCTTGTTTCTTTAGAACAGGCGTTAGTCTCTACAAGATAACTATAAAACAAGGTCAGTGACCAAACTGTACGACGACGATTTCTGAGTCGAGTGAGCGTTGAGGATCATTTATAAAATGAATAGCTGTATTTTGCACTTTCACAAGATATCTCAGAGCCATAATGGGAGCACCGGACCAAATGTGTGCATTATACTCCATTTTCAGCCTGATATAAATTTTATAGATGTTAAGGAGATCAGAGGAGAAGTAGTTATTAAAGAGGAACTAGAAAAAAATTTATTGAAAATATATTTCATTAGTTTCCTGGAAAATATTTTTAAATTGATATTTTAAAGATACTACTTCATATTGTTCCGTTATTTAAATTATTTTTTATTTTTTTTTTGTATTTGTCCTTGAAATTATCCTGACAAACTTAAAAGCGAAACCAATACATATATATACATATATATATATATATATATATATATACAAAAGAACGTACAAAGAAAAACAAAATAAAAAAAAAAATGTTACTAAAAAACTTTTTGTAAAAATTTTTATTCCTTTTGGCAAAGAAAATTAAAAAAGAAAAAAAAAATATGGAAATAACTGTAAAGGATAAAATGATGATTTGCTTTTATTGTTTTTCTTTTTCATCATTTTTTTTTTCTTATTATTATTGCGATTATTATTATTATTATAACTGTGTTTTTATTTGGAAAAGTTTATTCAAAATCTTTAATATTCTTAAATTTTATATATAAAGGATAAAGGATATAACTCTGACAACTTGTAACATTCAATCATAAATTTCCTTAAAAAAAAAACAAAGACATCCCATCCCGCCCCACCCAATTAAATTTTTATACCCGTATGACTATATAGTCAAAGGGTATAATAAATTTGCCGTTACGTTTGTGACGCAGAGAAGGAGGGGGGGTAGATATAGACTCAGGTGTATGGATCGGATCAGAATCGAAAAAAAAATCGATTTAGCTATGTATGTCCGTCCGTCCGTCCGTCCGTCCGTCCGTCCGTCCGTCTGTCCGTCTGTCCGTCTGTCCGTCCGTCCGCACGATAACTCAAAAACTAAAGGAGCTAGGATCTTGAAATTCTCGCAAATTCGTTTTTTTGCAATAGCCGTCATCGCTATTTAAATCCAGCCATTTTGGTCCATGGGTTCGGGTGGCTGCCATACAACTTCTTTTTTTATAAGAGTATTTCTCTGTACCTATTACAGCTACGTGTCTGAAATTTTGGCAAAAGTAGTTTAGTGTTATGGCCAAAGTTTCTGCAAAATTTGGTTGGTCTACTGCAGAGGGTTCGAGTAGCTGCCATACAACTTCTTATTTTATATGAGCATTACTCTATAACTATTGAAGTTGGGTTTCTGAAATTTTGCCAAAAATAGTTTAGTGTAATGGCCAAAGTTACTGCAAAATTTGGTTGGTCTACTGCAGAGGGTTCGATTAGCTGCCATACAACTTTTTCTTTTAAATGAGCATTACGGCACACCTAATGAAGCTGGATGTCTAAAATTTTGCCAAAATTAGTTTAGTGTAATGGCCAAAGTTACAGTAAAATTTGGTTGGTCTACTGCAGAGGGTTCGAGTAGCCGCCATACAACTCTTTCTTTTATACGAGCATTACTCTACACCTAATAAAGCTGAATGTTTGAAATTTTGCCAAAAGTAATTAACCGGATGATATAATGTATATGGTACGGTCATACGGGTATCCCAGAGTTGACACAGTCTACTCTACTACACTCTTCCTCGTTTTTTTTATTTATTTTTTTTTTTTTTTGTATATTGTAAAGTCAATAATTTTTATTTGAAGCAATTTAAAGTTCATTCTTTTTTTTTATATTCTTTTGATTTGTTGTTATCCTTTTTTTTTTTGTGTTATCCTTTGAATATTCGCTTTTGTATTGTATTTAAGCCTAAATTATTTTTAGAGATTTTTGAATATATATGTATGTACATAATACATATTGAAAAATTGAAGAAAAAGGGGTGTTATTATGATTTCCTTTGAAAAATACAAAAAAAAAACTAAAAATATGACTGATCATTTTATAATTTTTCATTTTGATATGAAAGAAAGGACGACCCAGAATAACAAAAATGTTAAGGGTTGATTAGGACTTAGATGTTTTAATAAAAAAGATGAAAAGGATTAGTTTCAAATTATATACTAATGTGTATAATTTGAATATTTTTTAAGAGTTTAGGAATTTGTTTTTTTAAAGGAAAGTGTTGAGACACCTAATATAGTTTACAATGGGTTATAGATATTTGATCCTTGGGAATGCTTTTTGACAGCTGTCAGTGGTGGATGTTATCCTAAATGGTGCTTACAAAAATGAAGTATTTGGAATATTTTAGGATGGGGATGGAGGAAAGGATTCAGTTGGGCATAATTTCGCGGAAATTTTAGTATTTAGGTCACAGATCAAGCATAAAGTCTAGAGCTGAAACGTTAGATTAAATTAGTGTATATAACTCTTGTGGGAGACAATACATGGCCCGCCAATTATATAATTTTAGTATTCATAGGTTTGTAGAAGAGCATCATCCGCGTAATTAACCGTTTAGGGAAAATAAAGAATACCGGGACCAAAGTTTAGTCTAAATAAATGACTTGTTGAACGATGCGTTTCATATGACTGCATTGTACTGTATTTCACTGGGCTTTAGCAAAGCACGGTTATACGCCTTCTATAGAATATTTATATATATGTATGTATATGAATTCAGGCATATAATAATACAGAGAAATGAAAATACAGGCAAATGAAAAACAGGGAGTCCACCTAAATTTAAAAAAAAAACATCCTCATGATACAAAACCCCAGATAAGAAACAATCAAAAAAAAAAAAAATCCCAAATTTCGACATCCCAAATTACAAAATCCCAATGTTACAAAATTCCAGGAATAGGTATTCCTTGTGGCCAAACCAAAGTATTGAAATCAGAGTTATACGCCTTTTACAGAATATATAAATTATTCTGAATTAAAAGAGATTAAAGAGGTGGTTAAAAATCAAGTTTTCAATAATTTGTTTAGCGGTTTGTTTTAAATAATTAAAAGGGATTTTAGAGTTGGTTTCAAAATTACAGTTATACGTCGTTTGCAGAATATTTATATACTATGTATATTCGAAATTCTGAAATTTTGAGATTTTGTAACATTGGGATTTTTTTTCGGATTTTGTAACTTGGGATCCCGAAATTTGGGATTATTTTTTTTTGGGATTTTGGGCTTGGAGTTTTTATTTTATAAAATAGACATAATAAAAATACAATCAAATGAAATACAAACTTACAGGTATTAACCCCTTATTAAAATCCTTATACCTCTTAAGCTTCTTAAAGGAGTGTAAAAAAACCATTGGGTCTATTTAGGAATCCCATTATACGTATATTTATATATATATATATATATACGTATATATACAGGGTGTTTCTTAATTAAGTGCACTTCTATATACCACTGCATAGGTATTTATGAGTAGGCACATTTTTTGTAAGTGGGCTAAGCTGGCCCTCTCCTAGTTTCCAAGATATGGAGGCTTAAATGAAATTTCAAAATTGTTTTTTAGTTTTCATAATTTTACTCTTAACACTGTTTCTAGACTATTTATAAAAATTCCGTAAAATGTATTCGAAAGCTTAAGAAATTCACTTTTAAAAACTTAATCGATTTTCTATCTTTTACAGTTTCAAAACTGCGATATTTTAACAAAATTTATTTACTTATAAGTACCTATGCGGCATGTAGCAGTGCACTTAATTTTGGAACACCCTGTATATATATTTTGCTATACAGTCAAGAAGGCTCGAATATCTTTATTTCCTTATTTGAACAACGGTTCTTGCAACGAATTCAAATTTTAAATAGGAAATGATACTACCAATTAAAAGAACAATGCAATCATTCTGATCCGTTTTATTGAAACACGATACAATATATATATATAAGTTTACAAAATTTTTATTGCAGAATCAATTTTTTTTATGAATAAAATATTCCACCCAATTTTATTTAATTAAATTGTTTTATTGTATTGATAAACAAATTTTCCAGGACAATAAAATAAATTTTTTTTCATTTTCATTTGTCTTTTATTAAATTTTTGAATTTATTGATTTTTTATTTTCAATTAAAGTAGATATTGTCCAATTTTTAAATATTGCGTATATACTTACATATCTTATATCAATTGAAAATCATTTTTATAACCTACTTTTATATATAAAAGTACTATATTTTATCCAGTTTTGTACAACTTAGTGGAATTTTGTAAACAAGTATGAGTATATAATGTATTATTTAACCTTAACATCTGTTTAAATTCAAAGTTTTTAAAAAAAAAGTGATTGGTATTATAAAATTCTATTTAAGTTTATAATTTAATATGTAATATTTATTTAAAGTTGGGATCAAAACTAAGTCATTTGTATAAAATTATTACTCAGTTTGAAACAATTTCGTTTAATGTAAGATTATAATCGTTCTTTCGACGAAACTCATGTATGCTTATAAAAATTTTGAATTTGCTATAAAGGGTTTAATAAAAAGTGTTACCTTCCAAGGGGTGTTGGTATTGAAACTACAAAAATCCATATTATTTCAATTTGGTAGTAATGAGAGATTAAACCTAAGAATTGAGATTGTCTATAAAACAGCAATCATATTACTGAAGCTTTGAGTACTCATTCTGCGAATATTTATTTTGAAAGCTACATTTTTTAAGCATATTTTCAGTAGACATTGCACATTTATTTAAATTCCAAATGATGTTTATGATTGAAGAGGTCCTGAAGTTTTTCAGAACTTAAAAACGAACACAAGAGAGATTTAGTCTGCTATAATGAATGTCTGAGCAGTTGGTTTACATTTACATTTTCTTAGCTAACTCCCAACATGTTTTTTAAGAGAGCGTTCTATAATATTGATTTAGTAAATTCTTTATCTTGATAAAGATATTTTAGAAAATCTTGTTTTTTATTGAAAAATATAGTTTTTAAGGATTTTAGAATTTGATAGAAAATCTGAATAATAAACCTTTTCCATAATATTAAAAAACGAGATTTTCATAAAAGAGATTTTCCAAAACAAGATTTTTAAAATACGGATTTTCTAAAACAAGACTTTTTAAAAACAAGATTTTCTAAAAACGAGATTTCCGAAAAAGAGATTTTCTTAAACCAAGATTTCTTAAAAACAATATTTTCTAAAAACAAGAATCATGTTTATTTAGAGAGCGTCCCATAATCTTTGTTTAGTAAATCCTTTATTTTTAATCTAGTTTTAGTAAGTTTTGTTTTTTATTGAAAACTTTTGTTTTAGGGATTTTAGAGATACAAAATCAGAATTACAAAATCAGATTTTCTAAAACCAAGATTTCTTAAAAACAAGATTTTCTAAAAGAAAGATTTTCTAAAATCAAGATATATTAAACAAGATTTTCTAAAAATAAGATTTCGACCTTCACCCATTTATATAGAATTTTCTGATACAATCCTATTACTTACTTACAAATATACTCAGGCTTTTTCATTAAATTTATTTAGTAAAATTTCTGAATTAAAACATTAAAAATTTAAAACCAGTTTGAAAAATTCTGAATTTGTACAAAAATAATCTGAATTTATATTGAAAATACCTGAATATATTTAATAAATATTTAAGTCGATATAGTAAATACTTGAGTAGATTAGGTAAACATTAGATATGAAATATAAATTAAACATTAGAATAAGACCTTCCCCATGCAATAAATATAGGCATTTGTTCCTTTGTACAAACAACCAATAAATTTTAAAAGCCCTTGAATGCTTTATAAACCTTTTTTTTTTAAATTAACCTTTAATACAAGCCTAGTCTAAACCATTATCACATTATTGTTTTCAACTTTTTAAACGAATTCAATTTTAAGGAATTCTATTAACGCCCTAACAAAAAAATACATTTTTGTTTTTTTGTAAACCTACGCTTTACAATATAAAACATACGCACCTAACCTAAGTAAAGTATGTTAAATACACACACACGCACACATGTTGTAATATTTTATATCCTAGAGTAAATCTGTTAATTTATATTTGTTATCAGATAAATTTAATTTACTCATTCCTAATGAAAATATAAAAAGAATAACATAAGTATATAATATATATATACATTTATATTTATTATTATATGTATATGTATTATTTTATATTAATAAATTTTAAAAGTCGTGTCCTTAAATATATATATATTCGTTTTATATTGTTAAATGTTTACGAGTCTGTAATAAATAATCCTTAAACCGAGTGTTTCGTTAATTTATTTGCGATATTTATATATGTATATATATTTTTATATATATATATAAATTTAGGCTTTTTTTTTCAATTTATACCTACATAAATATTAAATACATTTCTACTCATATATAGGCTTATATATATATATATATTTACATAAATCAATATATGTATTTACTTTTGTATATAAAATAGAATAAAATATAATATTAAATATAAGAAAATCAATATTATTCGTATATAAATATATATATATATTTTTTATTTTATTTATCTGATTTCGGTATAGGATTGGTATATGGTTTGGTGTTTCTATCTATCTATTTCATTCTTACTTTTTTTTTATTTTATTTTGTAATTTAGGGGTTGAAAAAGAACAATGAAATAAATACAAAAATTGGCGAAAAGATATTAAAAATTCATTTATCATAAAATATTTAAAAATTCAATTGAATATTTCGCGAAAAAAAAAACCCATTTTGTTATGTTGTTGTTGTTGTACAGGAATTGTGTCGATACAATTTCGATATTGTTGTGCTTAAAACTGTTGTTGTTCTGAATTTTGAAAATGCCAATAAATATTAAATATTTTTGTATTTTAGGATTGTATTTTCGAAAAAAATGTAACTGTTTTTTGTTATGTTGATAAAATAAAGAAAATGTATGTTAAAAATTTCCTCTGATTTGAAAATGAAACTTTGCTACAGATATTTAAATTTGTTCCAAAACCGTTTTTTAACTGAAATATTTTGTATTTTACCACAACGAGGGCTACTATTTGGACAGGTACAAAAATTATTTCCATATAGTTTATCGTTTTATCTCCAGGTATAGCTTGTTGTTTTATTTTTCTTTTTCACTTCTTTGAGGAGCATAGGACATTCACCAAGTCTATTCACTATACCATTTAATACTCGGCTGTAGCTATTTTATAAGATTATAAATACACAAATGTTAATTTTGTGCGCCATCTATCATCCTACACAAGAGTTATTTATTTAATTATATCAAATTTTATCTTATATTACGATATTAACTATTACGATATAATTATACAATTTTACGATATATTTTTATTGGACATGATCTGCGCGAGCTTTGAACCCGAGACCTTCCAAATCAAAAGTTGACATCTTAATCACTACACCACTAGTCAGATAATTTACCGACTAAATAAGTTGTCAATCTGAAACTAAATATTGTTAAGAGATATGGTTGAAGCCTTCACAAAATGTGATTTATCTAATTTCTTTACTTCCCTTACTTTAAATGAACAATAAACAGTTTAATAAGTTGTGTACTTACTGCTAGAGTTAACTCGGTCTACTCTCTTTTTCTTTCTTAGTTTTGCTTTACAATCAATTCAATATACCCAGCAGTAGCATAACAATTTTTGTTTTTGTTTTGATATGGGGGATATCATGTGCCATCCTAACACGTAAGCCTTGCGACCCGTTGTGCATTCACTTTCAATAGGTTCTAGCAATTTATAAATTTTGTTTATAATATATTATATTTGTTTCTTTCAATTATATTTGGTCACCATGGAGATTTGTAATAAAAAATTTATTAAATTATTGAAAAAATTCATGACTCGAACGGGAATCGAACCCGCACCCCATCTGTTAATAAGACAAATGCTTACCCAGTAGGCCCCTAAAATAACAATTAGTTAGTACCTATATTTGTCACTTCATTTAAAACTGGAAATTAATTTAAAAAAAAATTCTTTGAAAATTTGATCTATATTGCATGCCTGTTCCTTAGCATTATTAATTTATCTTTTTTACATCTTCAGTCTGTAATATAATTATGTCCAACTATTATTTTATAACTACTCCAAAATCCAAACATTTAGCTACAAAATCAGTAATTGATATAAAATATCTTAGTTGTAAATCTGCATGTAAACAAATATTCGGAGCAACATTTTGTAAATTCATTCATAAGTTTATTTCTCACTCAAAACTCCAGTGTTCGGACACTTTCTTTTGTCGTCTGTAGATGGTAAAGCTTAAGCAGTTGATTGAGAGTAACATTTAATTTTTTTTAAATTATAGTTTGGAACAATTTTAGTCGCTGAATCATTGAGTCATGAGTATCTAGCAAAGTTTATTTAAATTTAGCACCACTATTCATTGAAGGCACATAAATTTCAGAAGTTTGTGAAAAAGAAATTTTAGAATTTTCAATTGAAAAGCCTCGGGTTCAAATCCTGGTCAGATCATATCTAATGAAAAATATACTGTACTTTAATATAATAATTTAATAAGAAGTTCAAATGTCAAAATAGACAAAGGATTCATATTATAAGGCAATATTTATATTGTCTAGTACTACAAATAAATAAATAAAGTTTAAGATAAAATTGGCAGCAGTTTGACTTATTCAATTAGATCAAGAATTGTCTTAATAAATTGCAATAATATAATATTATATTGTTTATAATAACTTATAGCCCATTGTTAGGTTTCTATCATCAGTTTGTCTTTAAACAATTTGAGTTAAATTTATAGGAACGTCTTTATATGAACACTCGACGTCCCTGGATAATAAATCAAAAGTTTCAAAATTTAGAAAATCACTATTCAATTGACATGATCTTCAATCTTGCATTTTTCGATGCCAAGTACCATAATGTCAAAATGCCAAGGTTTGAAATTCGTTTCTCCCTACAAAACGCTACAAATTTAAATAACATTTCAAAAATCCCACCTCTATTCCATTTTAAAGCACAGTTAAGTGGTATGGGTACCGTTTTATAAAATATTAAAAACAAAAGAAGAAAAAGACAACAAATTAAAAAAAAAAAATTCCTTATATATTTTTGATGAGGATATTTTCAAAACATGACGTGAAGGACTTTAGTCTTTTTTTAATTTTTTTTTGTTTTTTTTTTGTTATTTATACCTATAAAAGGCAGAGGGAGAGAAAAAAGAGCGAGAGAGATATAAAAAAAAAAAAAAAACAGACAGGAACTGCCTGTAAAATTAATGATATCGCAGTTATTAATATTTTTTTTTTTAAATAAAACAATGAAAAAAAGAGATGGATCACAAAAGTGTAAGAAGATTAGCACGATCTAAAATACATTATTATTATTATTTTTTTTTAATCTAAAGAACAAATTTCCTCTAACGGTATTTCTGTTTTTTTTATTTTTTTTTATTTTTAATATATTTATGATGGGTCCCAAAATACTGAAAGGACTTAAATTAGAGTGAACTCAGTGAAAGAATCACAAAAACAACAGAGTATGAGAATATTTTAATAACAATTTCCATATTATTTTAATAATATATTCAAATTAATAACTAAAAGAATCTGAAGATTTTTAATGTTATTTTAATTTCCAGGGATTATTTAATACACTTTTTTGTGGGGTGAAGATTTCATTTTCATCCAAATTTTTTGGAAGAAAGTTAAACATATTTTACAACAAAATAATGAAATGACATAGGAAAATATATATTTTTTGTGAGACATTTTGTTAAGATTATTTTGAGTTGAAAGTCTGTTTTTGTTGTAAGTATTAAAAGTTAGTTGATGACGTATCTATAGGTTTCTATATACCGTAATTCTAAAATTTAATTTTAAATTAAAATTTCTTCGAAAAATTAATTTTTGATGAGTGATTTTAGATGAAAGGGATTTTAGAAGGAATTTGTGTTTTAGTTAAATTGTTCGGTGATAGGAATAGCATGGACTCTTCGATAGAATAGAGTGGACTCTTCTTGGTAAAATTGAAAGGATGCGCCAGTACTTTGGTAGATTCAGTTAATCGATAAAAAGAAAATGTGAGTCTGCTAAGGAATGAATTTTTCTGTTATTAATATTAATGAAATTATGCGGACCAACTCGTTTAATTAAAATTTTGACTCTGCTGCATATTGAATTTGCTCAATATTTGAGGCAATTGATCCTATGGATAAGGATGCGTTTATATTGGAGCTGCGATAAGTGATAAGAGCATACAGATGATCAAAGCGATGCTCCGATATAAACACATCCTTTTAAATAATTTAATATAGTTTTCTATGCTATGGTATCATAACCCTGGAATCCTAAATTTTTTTAACTCGGTTCCCAAAAATTATTTCACATCCTTATCCATCCTCGAATGTGTAGTTCGTTTTACATTTTTAAATCAGATCCCATTTCAAAGTTTGGTGCAAAAAGGAGCTGTTGGTTTGATGCTGCATACTACCTATAGGAATTACTTGCATGCCGAGAAAATTTTTAAGATGAATGACTCCACATCAAAACAAAATCAAATAGTCAACTTCTTTCTTTGAGGTTGCCGAGGCAATATTTGAAGAAATGAAATACTTACTCTGTATAGATATTCAATATAAGACTTTTACAACTCTAAAATCATCTCTTATTTCATCTTTGAGTATAAAAATCCAATTTTACATCCAGGATTTCTAAATAAAAAATACTAGAGATGAAGCTTTAAGTTAAAAGTTATATTGCCAACCAGGCAGTGAAGCATCTAATTAAATTTTAACTTGAAATTATAATTACCTCTACTCTTTCAAGATATTGTTTATTAGAATTTGGTTTCTATTACCAAAGTATACAATTTAAATTTGTTTATTTATTTAAAAATTGTTTTTGATTTACAAAAGAAAATTTTTTGGAGAAAATTCAGGAAAATATTTCAAGGTAATTTAGAAAAAAAATTTTTAAGGTCTTTTTAAAGAAATATAGAAAATATAAAAATTATGTTGAAAACCAAAAATAAAAATATTATTTTCTAATGAAAATTTTGTTTAATTTTCTTTATTTAATTTTCCATTTTCAAAAAAAAAAAATTGTTTTTCCTTTTTTTATTTCCCTGGAGGATATTTATCCTAAATACTGATTGGTTCCTTTCAAATACAATGTTTAGTCTAAGTTCTTCTGTACATTGTTTTATAGAAAATAAAATATTATGTTGGCTTTTTAAAAATGATTTGAAAATAAAAAACTTTTCAATGTAAACAAGTCATTAAAGATTTTTTTAAAAATAGAAAATTTGGTTTTTGAAAATTATTGGTTTTTTTTTTTTTAAATGCTCTGGGGCTGTTTAAAACATCTTTCTATTCATTTTTTGAAAATATTGTAACTATCCCCGAGCAAAGAAATTGAATTAATTTTGTTTTTAAAGTATCTTCTGTTGATTCAATCAATATTCAAATTAAATTATGATTGTCAGACTAAAATTAAATTGTATTAAATATCGTTTCTTTTAATTTTATGATTCCTATCTGTATGGATGCATTAGGTTCAGAGTTTTTACATCATTGAAAAACATTATAAAATTATATCTTTGTAAATTTTTTTGATCTTTGGATTTTTGAGTACCTACAAAACTATAAAATTGCGTCACTACAGAATCAACCGCTCTTACAGGAAAATCATAATGTAAAATATTTTCCAATTTTTTAAATGGAAATACGGTATTACATATAGACTTTAAAAAAAAAACGTAATTAACGTTTAATACAGGGTCCAAATATAAAATTAGGTTTATAAGGGGATGAACTAATTAGATTTTTATTGCTAAGAAAAGTGCAAAACAGACTAATAATATAGTCTGATTAATATTAAATAAAAGTCTTCTATAATCTAAGTATATAATAACATGCTTACTAATTTTATACTAACTTATTATTATAAATACTTTGATGCCCCCATCCATAAAGATGAAGCAAATAAAAATGTCTGTTTCAGTCATAATTCTCTTCAATAAATTTGGATTTCATTGAAATTCAAAAATGAAACAATTCGTTAAAAAAATTATCCAATATTTTATTAATTTTTCTTTATTCTTTGAAATTACATTAAATACATTTCTAAAAAGTCAAATTTGCGTAAAATGTCACGCAAACACACATGCTACGCGAACATTTGAGTTTTACTACACACGTAAAAATATTCGGGGGGAACTTTTGTTTTTATTTATGATTGAAAATGGATAGAAATAAGTGCGCGTCAATTATTTTATCGTTTATTTTAAATAAAAAGCGTGTACGAGTGTAATAGAGAAGACTGTGGCAACTCTAGGATACCCTTATGACCGCAATATCGACATTATATGATCCGGTTAGAAATTCATATATCATCCAAAAGAAAATTTAAGTTGAAAAGCAGCTCTTTGAACCTCTTCCTCCACACCAACTTTATTTTATTCAAACGTTGACCATTAAAGTCAACTACTATTGACAACAATTCTGACATCCACCTTTATTAGGTATATAGTAATGCTCATATAAAAGAAGAAGTTGTGTGACAGCTACACCAAGCCATTGCAGTAGACCAAAAAAATTTTGTACAAATTTTAGCTCTATAACTAAATAATTCTTTAGTTATAGAGGCGTGTGACAAAATTTAAAACATCCAACTTCATTAGGTATAGTGTAATGTTCCGACCCATAATTTCTATGGTCTTTCTATGGTTCTATATCTTCTCCTCGTCTTACTTCATACAGGTATAAAAAAAATATGCTCACAGCCGAATCAACTGCTCTTACAGGAAAATCATTAATGTGAAACATGTTCGGAAAATTTTTTACAAGGTATTACGATATAAAAACTTTAATAAAAATTTAATTAACGTTTAATACAAGGTCCAATTTTTGGTGCGAAAAAACTACCTACCGTTTATTTTATTTCATATAAGCGGTTGGTAAAAAAAATAATCGTAAACTGTCGACTAAAGATTGGTATTTAAAAAGATACAAATTTGATTGTCAAAGTTTTTTAGATGAAATACGGTTATCTTTGTCATTGGATTTAAGAACTTTCACAAAATTGACATTGAAATATTTTTAGAATTACCAGCAATGATTATACCATAGATTGAAAAGAGGATACAGTTTTCTGAAAAGCCACCTATCCAGATTTTAAGATTGCGTTTCTTTCTCTCAATCCAAAACCAGCTTGCAAACTAATCAATTTTCTTTAAATTTAATCAACAGTTTCTCTAAAGCTTCCAATTTGCTATTTTTATTTTTGTATTGGTCGCTTTTAACTTTTGAACAGAATTTCTATTTCCTTCCAAAATTCCATAAAATCAGAACTTCTTTTCGTTGCTAAGTTGCTGCATCGCCTTACAACTTAAGAGCCATTGTCTACATCATGTAAGACATTTAAAGTCATTGTTTAACTATTCGATTAATAAGTCATTTGAAACCATTGTTCAACTAATAGGGCCTCTTCTTCCTTAAATTTTGTCTTTAAAAATAAAATGAAGTAAATTATATTCTCCCAAGTGAAAGTAAAATTTTTATGAAATAAATATAAACCTTTGGTCACCCACATTTCATTCGGATAAAACTTTATCTAAAAAACTTATGTGGTATTAAAAGATAATTAAATATATTTTAAGAATAAGTTAACTCCTGTTCCAGTTTCTGATATAATTAATGGATGTGCTTGGCATTCACACACTTTATAATAAAACTTAATTCCTGGTAAATCTTAATCTATTAAATCATATTTAATTTTTAATGAGATAAAATATTTTTTTATTTATTTATAATGGTTTTAATTCTTAATTTGATTTCTAATCCGTTTTTTCTTTTTTCTATTTACAGGTAAGTTCAATTAATTTATTATTTCGTATAACATACAATAAATGAGAATACAAAATGACAGGTGAGATCATTCCTTTAAAAAATACAAAAAAATAAATAAATTAAATAGTAAGAAACTATAGGAATGGAACAACAGTAAGTCGATGCAATTGACTGAAGTAATACCCTACACCAGAAAAATTTAATTTAAATTTAAAATTTGTAAGTAAATTTAAATTGAAATCTATGTATATAAAAGTGAATGTTTGTTGGTTTGTATGTTTGTAGCGTATAGACTCGTAAACTTCTCAGTCGATTATCATAAAAATTTGTATATAAAGCATTTTGGGAACGGAAAGAGTTTCTGGGTTAACAATTTTGTTCGAACGGAATGTGAAGTTGGAGTTGTAGTGCAAGTAAACATTTTTGTTCTAAAATATAAACGGTTAACCCATTGATTTTAAATTTTGTTGTATACATGTTGCTCTTTGACAACAGTCTTGTAATTTGTTAACTGAAATCTTCGTTTAGTTTTGGAAGGCGTGTGACAGCTACACTAACCACCACTTCAATTCTCATCTCAGGTTTCAGGAACACAATAGAAACAAAAACATTCTTTTACCAAGTCTCTGGTTTCTCTTTTTAATTTTGGAGATATGCTTGTTTGTGCGGGGGAGGTGTATGGGAGATATTCGAAGCACCACTTCGAAATCTTTGGAACATAAAATTACTATTAATGGTGCTGTCCCCAATCCTTGTACCTAATTTCTAGTCACTATATTAATTAATTTCGAAGATAGGCCATTAAATTTTTGGAGGTGTGCAGGAGGTATGCGAACAACAACTTCAATTTATCACAAATCTTGAAGACACAAGGAGAATGGAAATTTATGCTATTCACTTGGTTTGTTGTACCAAGTTTGAAGGTCGGTTCCATCTTTGTTGGTTTCGGAGATAAGCTCGTCTACACTTAGCTCTAGAGGAAGCTTCCAGATTTCGAACCTATAATTCGATCTCATCTTTCTTACATCATTATCTAACTACGATATAAATTTCAAGAAGATAGCATCATAATTTAATGAGTTATCGTGTTTGACGGACTCAGAAGGTAACACTGATTAAGAATATAACTTTTCATATCTACCTTTATTCAATTTGGCGTTTACAAACATCGTACTAAAGTTAATATACACCTCTGCTCCTTATACCGTTGTTAGGTGTAGGGTAATTATAAAAAAGGGTAACATTTTAATCGGATTTATTTATGAAAATAATATATAACTAGTAGATCCTGTTATATAACGGAAAAAAAAGGATTCATTAGTATTTTAATAGTTACAGAGAAATTAAATAAAAATGTAATTTTAATCGGATTTCTTTAGAAAATACAAATATATATATACATATATATATACTTATATATAATTTATATGAATCTTATTTCCTACTTCTGTATCTTTTTCTACTTTTCTAATAAATTTTTCACCTATATCTAAATTTTCCAAGAAAAATAAAAGCAATTACATATATCTTACATAAATGTTCAATTATTGAATATTGAATTGTGGTAGAATAATTTTTCTGAGTAATTCAATTTTTTTTTCTCATTTTTAAATCAAAATGATTTAAAAAGTTTTGTAAAATTAAGTAAAGTTTCAATTTATAAAACATTTTTCAATTTTTAATATTTAAAAATTCCATTTTACTGATTTCGATATTATTTAACAATTCTATCGATGAGTATCGACAATTCTATCTATTATATACATATCCTTCTCCTTCAATCGATTTTATTTATTTTCAATTTTAAAATATTTTAGCAATTGTTGTAATTTATGTTTTAGAAATACATAAGAGGAATATAATAGGGTAACTAAGTAAAAAATATCATCCTTATTTACGATAATAGTTTCCTTTTAAATGTAACGATTCTTAGGGTGTATTTAGGTTGGACGATAAGGTCTTATCGACACTCTTATCACTTATCGCAACTCCAGCATAAACGCACCCGTAGTCTGTCAAAAAGATTGGAGCTGCAATGTGTACTCTAAATACAATTTATTTGACTGAAGTAATTTAGTAATACAATCATTTTGATTGCAGTCCAAGATTTTGGAACAAAAGAATTAAAGTTTTTGAGTTATATCGGTTTTCCAGAACAAAAATAATTCATGCGTTATGATCTAGAGAAGAACTTCTACGACTCCTATTCCTATTACCAAAAAGATATTAGATTTAAAAATTAATTTAAGGATTTATCTACGTTCCTTAAAACTTAATTTTGGTTCATATTCCTAATGCTGCAGTCTATCGCTATTCTTAATTACCGAATATCTCCTAAACCCAAATCAACTGTAAATCCTGTCAATATCGTTATGAAAATTAATTGTTTAAATCATTTAAAGATTAATTAAACTGAATACTATGGAATAATTTTTTGGAGTCATGAAATGAGGTCCTGCGAAATAAAAACTCCAAATTTTTATTTCTCATTTAAAGTGAAGTAGTCTCTATGTTATTATTTCTTATTTATTTATGAAAAATAATATTCCAGAGAACTTACATCACAATATTTTTTATGTGTCGCCTAAAAGTATGCAATTACACTTTTCCTTTTTCTTTAATTCTTAGAAAGTAATTATCACTAATTTATTTAATTTATTTCAGTCAAATTAATTTCTTTGTATACATGTTTGTAATAAATTATTCCTAATTAGACCTACTCTGACATTACATATTTACAAAAGATCTAGAGAAATCTGGCAATTAAAGGAATCAAAGAAAAATAATGTATTTAAAAAACTGTATTTAGTAATACATCTAATTAATATGTATTAAGACCGTACAAAATTTTTAGTATTGCAGACCTTTTAACGTATTTAGTGGAATATTGCTATTAATATATCAGCTTATTCTTAAAATAATGCAAATGGTGTAAGTATTTACAATAATGACAAAATTTCTTAAGCTAAAAGTTCACTCTAGTGCCTTAATTTTTAAAAAAAAATAAGTCTCCAAAAGTTCCCACAGGACATCTAATAGTTTCATTATACTTTTTATATTGTCATTGTCATACATTAATATTTTGAAATTCAGAAACTTTTTTAATCTAAACAGTCAGAACCAGTTGGCTACCTGAATCTGATAAGTTTGGACATTTTTTTTTTTAAATGTATTTTAAAACTTAATCAAATGTTTGAAAATATACTGCGGGAGTTATATTACTTTTTATTTTTTAGAACTTTTGACTCTCTAACCGAAGCTTCAATCATGAGGACTTTTCATTTCAGGACATTTATCATATCGCCTTCTTTTGACATGAAAAACTTTTGTGCTCAAATAACTATGTATAAAAATACTACCTTCTTAATAATTAGCTTAAGCCCTCCTCAAACTTTTTGAAAATACATTCAAAAGTACAAATTGCCTATTAATTATAGATTAAGATAGAACGAGTAATTATTTCATAATTGAGAATGTAGCCCAGAATTCCGTAAATTATGTAGGTATTTTCTTTACAAACAAATCTAAATAGAATTGAAGACGGGCTGACAAATGGACTGTTCAATAAATCAATATTTAACCTATTAATAAAATTGAGGCAGATATCATCATTTATATTACAAAAAAAAAAAAAAACTATTAATTACAAAATACAGAATTTTTAATACCTTTAAAACTACAAACAAAATCTAATATTGTAAAAAATTTTCTTTTGTTATATCATAATCATTTTTCCAAACTAAAAAAGGATAATGGGAACTTCCTATAATACTACATATATTTAGAAAATTTTCTGATTTATGTAAATGTTAATTTGTTCTGGAAAACAAAAAAAATAATAATAAGAACGCATTTCATTTAGGTTCGTCCTTTGAAAAGGATTCCAAATTAAAAAGATGATATAATCGAATGGAATATGAGTACATAAATATGTAAGAGTATTCTATACATAAAAAAAGGACAATAGATCATTTTGAATATCCCAGAAAAAGATAAAAATAGGGTTAAACAAAGAATATTATTTTGAAAAGGTTATGTAATACAAAACTAAATATAATGTAAAACAATACAGATAAAGATCAACCTAGTAATGAATGATTTTAAGACAATAAGTACTTTTAAGTACTTGTATATGTGAAACGAAATATGAGAAAGATTTATATTTTTTATTTGTTCGAAATTAAACGATAACTTCACAATATTCATTACCTAACCTAATTACTAGGCCATGAAGTGAAATAATAAACGAATTACAGAAAGGGCACGAGAAATATTATTTTTTTTAAACTTTTGTATATAGAACCAGAAGGCTTTTAACGCTCTTTCAATTCCGAAAACAGTTTTTTGCAAAATTTCAGCTTCCTAAATCAAGTCACTGGCGGGCATAAAGAGAAACATCTAGAGTAGCAGGACTAAATTAACAAACACATTTTATAGTATTTTTGAGTAGCTGTATTGAGAGTAGCAGAAACCACAATACCGAAAGAAACCGTAATATTTTAAGGTTTTAAAACCTTGGCTATATTTTTTCATAATAACCCATGTTTTATTGAAACCGAAGAAAAATTGCCAAAGAAAAAAAAACCGAAAAAAAAAAAAACCGAAGAAAAATTCCCGAAGTTAAAAATTACCTTAATGGTCTTATGAGTTAAAAAAGTAAACCAACCTCAAACGAGTGGGCCAAAAGTTCTCCGGGGACTTTCAAATTCATAAACCGAAATAATTTTAATTTAGTAATAAAACAATCAAGTTTTTCCAAAATTTAATAAAATTAAAAATTAAAAGTAATAAATTTTAGATTTAGTTTAGAGCTAGGATATTTAGAAAATTGAAAATTTAGATCCAATAATTTCTCAGTTAAAATAGGTTAATTAATGCCCTGGTTCTAAGCATTAATTGAAGAAATAGGTAATATAAAATTATAAGTAACCGTTCTACTTCTTCAATTATGTTTGAATTAATTTCGTTCAATTACTTCTTTTACAATATTGATTTTACAATATCATGGCCTGTTATTTTTTTTTGGCTATGGTTCATTTTATTTATGTAATATCTTTCAGAAAAATAGAATATTATTGAAAGTTTTTTTTTAATTTTCAAATTTTTCGAAATTTTAATAACGAACTGTATAATTTCTTTTGTTTATTATTATTAAAAATTTGAGATGAAATTCAAAATTATTTAAATTTGAAGTGGATTTTTTCTAACTTTCAATATTATTTCCCATATAATTTGAACCTTAAAATAAAATGCCAGTTTTGATAAAATTTATTAAAATTTTTGATTTACTTTTAAAATATAAAAGATTAAATAATAAAGAATAAAGATTTCGGAAGATTAAATAATACAGTAATTAATAGTTATTTATTAGAAAATTATTTAATTATAAAAAAAGAGCAAAGTTCTCATACTCTAAACATTTTGCATATTTTTTAATTAAAAACAAGAGAAGACAAAAAATAACATAAGATCTACATTTAATATTTAATATTGACAATATTTGTTAAAATAGTATATATTCATTTTAATTGTGTTTCCTTTGTAGATTTAAAATTTGTTTTAATTTGATTTTTTAATATAGATTCAATGATATTATCAATTTTGATTATCAAAGGTTTTTTTGAACCAGTAAAATATTTGTAAAGTTGTGAGGTGCTCTTCTCACATTAATTTTGCATTTGTTGCATAATTAAGAAAATTAAAGCTTCAATATGTTGCATCACTTAAACATTATTTCAATTTTAATTTAATTTTCGTTGTTTTAAGAATTGAATGTTGTCTCTATATTCTAACATATATAAAAAGAATAAGGATTAACTTTTGGGAACCAGTTGGCAACATTAATTTGGTAACTATGGAAATTTTGAAAAAAAAGTCATATAACAAAAAGATAGTTAACAAAAGAGATATTTAATAAAAAAGTATTAAGTAAAATTAACAATTGATATTTGCTCAGTTGGTAGCTTGAACAATTTAAACAATTGGCAACTTTAATAAGTAATGGAAATAAGGAGACTTACGAACTTTTTAAAATCAGCATTCCGTAGTTTCATTTACTGAATTAATTCAATAACACTTTAGAAATTTTCTTTTCAATTAAACATGTGATTTGTACTTAATTTTAAAACTTGCACTCTTTCGGTATATTAGCCATTTTATTACCTACTAAACCATCGTGACTCCTCACTATTAATTAATTTATTTGAAGAAAGGTATATTTAATTTAAATTTAAAGTTTATTTAAGTTTTGCGGCAAAAAAATAGTTTTTATATTTGGCAACATCATTTTATGTAAGCACGTAGAACTGATCACTGGGCTCAGAACTGAGCAACATATATAAATAAAATGTGCCTAATATCCAAAGTGTAAAAGTTTAAATGCTAATTGTTCCATTTTTCTATTTCATTTTGTCAAAGTTCTGTTCACTAATCAAATATTCAGTTATCAAGTTGGTGTTGCCAAGTATACTAAACTCAAACCTAATCAGCAAAAAAAACATTTAACGTGATGTGACAATATAGATCATGTTTAATTTAATTTGAAATAAAAAATTTCTCCATTTTAAATTTATTTAAACCAATTAAATTTATTATAAACTCAATAAGTTGAATGTTGATTTGATGATTTGCAGTTTTTTTGAAACTAGCCATTTTACGATAAAATCGATTTAATAGTATATAATGTAACTATAAAAAAATTTTTTTTTATTATTTACGCTTTATGAGTTGCCGTATTTGTTTTTTGGTGAAACTTATATGAGCATATGTCCTTTTTTAACTGAATTTTATGTTGATATATAATATATAACTTGTTTTAGATATATGGTTTGAATATTAATTATACATACAACAATTCAATATTATATCATATTCATGCTACTTTATATTTTTTTCTTCTTGAATTTTTTTTGTTATATTTTTTTTTCAATACATATTATATTTTATCTATTTTTTTGGTAAAATTATATTGTATGATGTTCTGACAGTATAGTACCGACATATTCAATGTATACTTACTATAAAATTTCATACTTACTTGTTTTTTTAGTTTTAGGAACTTTACGGAAGGGCAATTGTATATTGAGATACAAATCCATATTAACAATTAATTACTTGCAAAGTATATTTAAAAAGACTTTCTTGATAAGCAGAATGTCAATTTTTATTGTCAAATGTCAGTTATTTTTCGTCATAGAATAATTTTTTGATTGGAATACTTCAGCTTTGGGAAATTTTCAGAGAGGAATTAGAGATTGGAAATAATGTTTTAAAATCACTTGATTTGAATATAGTCAATGTAAAGCTCGGTGGAAGATAGAAAATAACAACTTGGCCATGTGGTTGTAAGTGCAAACAGAAGTGTATAACATGTATATCAGTAAGGTTATACATTTCTTTAGAAAAATTTTTTGACTTAAAGAACTATTTTTAAAAACGAGCGACTCATGGTACATATACTACTTGAAACCTAATTGTAAAGAATCTTCTATCTTTTAACTTTCACCCAACACACCAAACTTAAATTGAGACAATCAAATTATTTGATTATAAAAAATATTTTAGGAATTCTATCATCAAATAAAATTTATTTAATTTTTTTCTCTCACCACAATCAATTTATTTGGAAAATCTACCAATTTATCTTTTCATTTTCTATTTTATTTGTTTTTAAATAATAAATTTATCAGTTTATTTTTTTTATTTTATATTATTCGAATAGTTTCTCACTTCTTCTTTATTTTATAAATCTACACATGTTTTTTTTATTTTTATTTTAAAAGTTTTTATGTCGTGTGCCCTAACGATTAATCTTTTCAACTCAACTTTCGTCAATAAATTTAAAAAAAAACCAAAAAAACGAAAAACTATAAATGACCAAATCACAGAATTCAATCAAAGTTTATTGAACTTGTCACTTTGCCATTATAGTTTTTTTTGTTTTTCGTCCCTCTGTTATGTTAAAATTATACAGTTGGAATCTAACAGGTATAGAAATAAATTGGAAAGGAAAGAAAACAAATGTCAGTTTTTATTGTCAATTTGCACCGATTTAATTTTTTTATTTTTTTTATTTAGTTTTTTTTTTTGATAGAATGATAGATTTTAAACACACGCACACATATAAACATATAATCGTATAAATTATACAATAATATGAATATTAACATATAAATTACATACTTATTTAAACATATATATATTATATATTTATATATTTGTATTTTTGAACTTTTGACAGTATTGAAAAATATTTTTTGAGGAATGTTAAAAAATATAGTTGATAGAAAATGTTGACTAAAGTTGAGGAAAGCACTGTCATTTTTTTTTTAGATTATTTAGGGCGTGACTTTTTTATAAATCTTCGTATAAAAAAAAATATTGCTCCGCTTTAAAATATAGTCCCGGAACTACATCCGCATTAAATTTTTATAAAGTTGTTTTTAGAAATTTCATCATAAAAACCAGAAAAAAAAGTTCGCGTTACGCTTTTACACTCTTTGAAAAAGCAAAAAATTAAAAGACTACGTTTCTTGGGACCCAGAAGCCGGACTGACATAATTTAAAAAGTTAATTGCCGATTTTTTAGTCGCTTGCTAAGAGGAGCTTTTGAATTTTTATATTTATTCATTTCCACTTCTTCTTGGAGTATAGGTAATTTTTTTTTCCTGTTTTAGCTTCTGGAGGGACATAGGGCTTCCACAAAGCTTCTCTATCACACTCTACTGTGAGCTAGTTGTTTCATTTCTGTCCACGTTCTGCCGCTGTTCTCAATTTCCTTAGCGACTACTTAGTTTCTGACTACTTTCACTAAATTATCCTAGGTCTACCCACACTTTTTTTTCTCTGTGAATTCCAGCCTAGTGCCTTGTGCGCGATGTTTTCTGGCTCTTTTCGTAGTGTATGACCAATCCATCTATATTTTCTTCCCTTTATTTGGTAGAGAATAGTTTCCTTTCTTGATATTCTGAGTAATTCCTCATTTGAAATTATCCTGGGCCATCTTATATTTTGAATTGTTCGGAGGCATTTATTCTCAAATACTTGGAGCCTATTTGTTGAGAAGTTTTTGAGTAGCTATGTTTCACTGCTGTACAGAAGAATCGCTTTCACACAGGTTTCATATACTCGTGTTTTGGTGCCTTTGGTTATTTGTGGTGGTCTCTATATTGTCTAAAATCTCGCGAACGCCATTCGTGCTAGTTTAATTTGGTAGTTAATATCTTCTTCAGCTCCTCCGCTTATAGTGAGGATTCTACCAAGATAGTTGAACATTGTCACATTCTCTGTATTTGTGTTTTTACTACCAGGGGAATGACGTTGCCAGGATTCAACCTTAGTGACTTTGTCTTTGCAATATTTATTTTCAGTCCAACTATACGTGCTTCCCTGTTTAGGGCGTCTATTTTTTGTTGCATGTTCCTGTGTGTATGTGCCAGCAGAGCAATGGCATTCGCGTATTCCAAATCTTCTAGGCGATATGTGAGGGTCCAGTTTATTCCTGTTTGTTGCATTAATGTTTTTTCCAAGAAGTCGTCGGGCAATATATTGAACAGCATTGAAGACAGTGTACATCTTTGTTTGACTCCAGCCTTTAGACTTATCGATTCGCTAAGGTTTCCAAGTACTCATTTTTGTGCGAGGATTCTACTTGTGAATGAGAATATGATGGAACAAGAAGTTTAATTCACCTTTTACTAATTTCTATTATATTAGTTTAATACAGCTCTAATTACTACTAAGTTGAAAATGTCGAAACTATAATTCAGTTAAGATGCTACAGTCAAGATTTACTGAATTTTCTGTTGCAGTTGCCACTTTTATTATTATTATTTTGTCATAATTATCTACAGTTTACACCCTACTACATCATCGACAGCTCTATTGTAACAGAATGTTTATTAAATTTTCAAAAAAAATTTTATAATAAATTAATAAATCACTGTTATTAATTTTTTTAATTCTGAAAATTTGTGTTAAACACTGTAATTATTTTAATTATAATATATAAATAATATATATACTTATAATCATTATATTTAATACAGTTGTATGTGGCAGTAGTATATATAAAAAACATAATAAAAATCTTCATAATAATATATATTGTATTTCTATATAGTAATACATAATCAATCGTTATATTATTGATGGTGGTGGCATTTTTTAAAACAAAACACATAATAATTCAAAATGGATGGTATCAATTTTTTTTAACAAACATTCATACATACATATACCTACAGTAAATAATAATATATATACATCTTTCACATTTTTAATATTCTGTATTACGAATCCTTTATACAACAACTATGTTCACATATTGTTTTTTTTTTTTTTTAAACTCGTATAACAACATGTAACCTATAAATTTCACAAAATAATTTTAAAGGTTTTTATGAAATAAAGTGGAAAAACAAAAATATAAAGAGATAAAAAGAGAAAGATTGATGCTAAGAAGTATAAATAAAAAAAAAGAAAAGGATAAAAAATAAAACTGTTGACAAAAAAAAAACAGTTTTTTTTTTTTTTGTGCCATTTTTTTCGTTGTGGATCCAATCTTTCATCATAAATTGTGTGTTAAATCTAAAATACTGTATCATATACGAGGTTGATACATTTTGTTTTTTCTTGTTTTTTGCTTTTTTTTTAAACGAGGGTGATGAATGGATGGCTGTGGTGGGTTTTTTAAATTGAGTTGAGTAAGTTGTTTTGATTTTGACTTTATAATTTTTGATGTTATTATTTATTTTTTTTTTTTTTTTGCTGTTTTTATTTTGTTGTTCTTTTGATTTCTTGTTGCTTCATATATCGTTATAATCATCAAGTGACTTATTTTTGCAATCTTTCATTTTTTATTTTTGTTTTTTTTTATGGTTAAGAATCGATTTATTTATAAGAATTTACAAAATAAGACTTTTGTATGTATGACTTTAAGATTTATTTTTTGCTTAATAATTTTTTTTGTGAGAATGTCAAGAAGTTGTTTAAAGTGAATAATTTTAATAGTTTTGAGAAGCTTTTAAACATTATTAATGTACACATTGAAGCATACAGGTGGATTTACTTTATAAATAAGATTTATAATAATAGATATATGTATTAAAAATTTAAAGCTGATTTTTTGTTCCCTATTTTGGAAGTGGTTACAATTTGAATATTTTGATTTTTTCTTGAATATAAGTTCAAGTAAAAAAATAATAAAAACAAAAGTAAAATAAATTATTTTTGATTTTATGTTTTGAAAAAACCATAAAACTCACTAATAAGTAAAATTTTTATTGAATATGTTTAATATTCAAAATTTTTATCACCTTTATAGTTTTACAAAGACAATAAATGAATATAAATTTCATTTCTTAGCGAATACATTCAAACATAATATATATACCAATAAAAGCATTCCATATTTTTGAATTAGAAAAATTTTCAGCAAAGAAAATTAAATTGGAGTGTTTCGTCCAATCAACACTATTAGACACCTCAGTAAGTAATATTAGTGTTGGACAATCCAGATAACTCCAAATAAATTTTGAGCTAACAAATGTCTTTATATAAAAAATTATAAAGATCATCTGTGAGTTGTAACAATAGATCAAAATTTTACATATAAATCAAAATTTTTTTTCAATAATTGGTTTGGATTACCTGTAAGCAAATAATAAAAATCCTTTAAGGAGTATATGGCATCCAACAAGTCTATTTAGACTAGGCTTCAGTTTCTTTATTCGTTATATTCACTAAGTAGTTGATTACTCGGCTGAAGCTATTTTTAAAGATTAGAAATACTCAATTGTTAATTTTGTGCACATCTACACAAGAGTTTTTTGCATATTTACATATATTTAACCTTATCTTTTAATGCGATATTAACTATTACGATATAATTATACAATTTTACGATATTTTTTTATATATATTGGCTGATGTGGGGTTTGAACCGACACTTTCCACATGAATGGCAGCGTTTTACCACTACTTATTTCATTTTGTGCGTATAAATTAAAATTAATTTTGTGAACAGGTGTTTGGGTGGACAAACTGTGAACTATTTGAATCTCAAAAATCTGCCTTTTAGACCTCATTCAGTTTTTTTGAATGCTAATAACGGTAACTACTCTTTACACAAATACTCGTATCATTTTAATTTGATATATATATTCGTTGAAAATTTTATTATGGATAAAGAGTCATTTAGGCTCTAGAAATTTTTTAACACTATTTCATTGTTGACACTTTCAAGACTTAAAATCATATCCACTTTGACACTGGACTTATTAAAACTTGGGAACTTTCAACAACAAATTTATAATTATGATTGTTTTAAACACAAATTTTTAAACTAAATATTAAAATCCCCTTAAAATATACTAACTAGTTAAAATTATTTGGCTTGATAAATTGGCAGGACATTTTTTTACATGGTGCATTGCATGGACTTTTAAAGAAAAATTGTTGAAAACAAAGCTATTACCGTAAATGCTTATTTTAAGCTTTAAGAAAAATTGAAAGTACTGCCATAGAATCCAAAAAATTTTAACCAACGGCATAAAGGTTTAATCAACTATAGATCTAATACTACACGTCTCTTTAAACTTTAAAAACGAAGAACCATTGAATATTATTTAAAAAATTTAGAAAGTAATAACACATTAAAACTTTAAATATAAAAATATTTCATGATATATTTTATATCATGCAACTTCTAACACACTTTAAGTTTCTTAAAAATTTTTTTATTTGTTTAAAAGATAATAACGGTTCTTTTAACCTTGTTTTGTTTTTTTTGAACCTATACTTAAAAAAAAAAAATTTACCATTACAGAAATGTTACTTTAATATTTAAAAAATTTAAAATTAATAAGTACATATATATATTATACATAAGACTTTTTTATACCCGTATGACTATATAGTCAAAAAGTATAATAAATTTGCCATTACGTTTATGACGCAGTGAAGGAGGGGGGGTAGATATAGACTCAAGTGTATGGATCGGATCAGAATCAAAAAAAAAATCGATTTAGCTATGTATGTCCGTCCGTCCGTCCGTCCGTCCGTCCGCACGATAACTCAAAAACTAAAGGAGCTAGGATCTTGATTTTTTTTTTTGCAATAGCCGTCATCGTTATTTAAATCCAGCCATTTTGGTCAATGGGTTGGGGTGGCTGCCATACAACTTCTTTTTTTATATGAGTATTTCTCTGTACCTATTATAGCTACGTGTCTGAAATTTTGGCAAAAGTAGTTTAGTTTCATGGCCAAAGTTTCTGCAAAATTTGGTTGGTCTGTTGCAGTGAGTTCGAGTAGCTGCCATACAACTCCTTCTTTTATATGAGCATTATTCTATACCAATTAAAGCTGGGTGTCTGAAATTTTGCTAAAAATAGTTTAGTGTAATGGCCAAAGTTACTGCAAAATTTGGTTGGTCTACTGCAAAGGGTTCGAGTAGCTGCCATACAACTTCTTATTTTATATGAGCATTACTCTATAGCTATTGAAGTTGGGTGTCTGAAATTTTGCCAAAAATAGTTTAGTGTAATGGCCAAAATTACTGTAAAATTTGGTTGGTCTACTGCAGAGGGTTCGACTAGCTGCCATACAAATCCTTCTTTAATGTGAGCATTATATTTCACCTAATAAAGCTGGTATGTTTGAAATTTTGCCAAAAGTAATTAATTTTTATAATAATAATGATATAATGTTTATATAACGGTCATACGGGTATCCCAGAGTTGACACAGTCTACTCTACTACACTCTTCCTCGTTTTTTATAAATATATAAAATATATAAATAACGAAATTATACTTATAATATCTTAAGAACATAAGACTTACACTAAATAATAATATGATAAGAATAAATACAAGATATAAGTAGCTCGTGAACTTTTAAGAATTTTTTATTTTATTGTTTTTTTTTTTTTTTTTTCGAAATATAACCGACATTGTAAGAGGTTGTATTTTAATTTTTTTGATGGTGAGTAAAAAGTTTCATTAAAAATAAAAAAAAAAAAAAAACAATTTTCCTCATACTTTATATTCTTATTTTTCCTTTTTTGATTCCTTGTTAAATCCTTTTAAATGCTTTTAAAAATTATAATTTGCTGATTTTAGACAGATATACCTACTGCAGTCCCTTGATACCTTGTTATACTTTAACTAAAATATAACGCATATAGATATAAAATATTTAAAAACCTTAAAGAAAAAATAAATAAATAAGTGTAGTTAAAAATATATAATATATTTAAAGATACAGTGATGCTCATCAACTTTCGCTTCAAGTTTTCCAACATGGAATGAGGAGTGTCATTGATGCTAGTTAATTTACTGTGAAATTGTTAAGTTAAATATGGCACAGACCATCAAAATTTGATTTTTATGCAAACGTTGCAATTATAGAACCATATTCTGCATATCAGGTTCCGTAATATCAGGTTCCATTGATATTTAAAATGTTTACGTCATAAAAATCTTTTAAGCTTTAATAGGTGAATGATTTGGTTACAGTCAAATACCAGCCTGGGTAATTTCGTTCAACTGCTTTGGCTGAATTTTGTTGTTTTCAATCCACTCCATGTTTCCAAACCATGTTTTTGATACTTTTTTAAATTCCTTAAGAACCTTATAGCAATTAAGTTCCTTACGAACTCTGCAAGTAACTAACGATTTTGCTTCAGCTTTATAGTGAGTTCGATTGGTTTTAACCGTAGTTCGAAAGATATTTAATATATTGAATTCCTGGTTTATTATTTTTAAAAAACCTCTAATTTTACATTTTTTTAATTTTTATAAATCTAGACTGCAATACAGTAAGACGTGTTTGAAGAGTTTCAGAAATGTTTGTTAATAAATTAAAATAATAGTTTAAAATGTCGTCTTGTAAAACTCTATCTATTTCAAATTTTAGCAAGTGTTTACTTATAATATATGCTTGTAAATTCATTGTGGTTAATTGTCTGTTTAAACTAATAAGACTTGCGAAATCAATGCATAACATTTCATCGAATTCATATAAAACTGAGCTTAATTTGAAACCTGACTTTTTCAAACAGAATTTCAAGCTCAATATATAGTTCGTTTTTTAAAAATTTTTAGAGCTAAGCTTAAGAATTTTATAACTGAATTTTGCAATTTAATAAAAAAAAGCATTATATTTATTTTTACAGTTATTATATTTTGAAATTCCACTAAACACTTAATTTATTATGGTAGGGTTTCGATAGCCAGACTGGAACATAACTTTACAATTATTCTTAACTTATATTTGTACTAAGATTTTATCAACGAATTTTGCATTAGTCAGCTTAATAATTATAATTACATATTCTTAATAATTGATTACATAATATTATTGGTTTTAATATAGGCTTGTTAAATCATGTTTTACCTTGAAAATGTCGCTGGCTTAATATATATTATGAATTTACTTAATAATATGTAAATGATCTTATGGATATAATTTAACTTTTATTTATAGCGGAAATCATTTAGACAATGTTATTATTTCTGAGAATTTTTTATTAAATAAAAATTCTTAGAAAGTATGCGAAAAGTGCAATAAATAGGGTTATTTAAGTTCAAGGTTTTTATATTATAAATATACTACTTATAACACTTAAGCACACTTTGATCTAATATTTGATTTGTTGTAGATCACTATCATAAGCCTGTATTTTTTCACTGTATTTTAATTTGCCTATGATATATAAATGATTATATAGAAATAATCTGCCAAAAGCGTATATTACCCTCGATATTTTTAATATCAGTATATATTTTGAATAAGAGAGAACTTCCAATAGTTGGGGCAGCCGTTACAAACCCCCGTTCATCAATTATTGAAACCCTGATTTTCTTGCCAACTCTAAAGTCTCTCCTAAACCAGAATCTCACATACGCAAATAAATGTAAATGTTTTGTAAAAGGCGTATAATCTTGCTTTTTGAAAACACAGGCATATGAAATCCAGACTAGTGAAATATAATCAAAGCATCAATAAATAGAGGCAAATAGGAATTACGGGCAAATTAAATACATGCATTTATATGACATGCTCCCGTTTTTATTTTCAACGTTTATAATCGAGAGTCACTATACATTGTAGAATCATATTGTTTATCTTTCATGAAATCCTTATTTCCACATGTTTTTATTTTTTGTACTTTCTTTCCTCTTTTATGTGTTGTGCAATATTTTATGCAAATTTGTCTTAAATAACAGGTAAGCAAAAAAAAAAACAAAAAAAAAAATAAACTATATTTTGGTACGTAAAGCGATTCTATTACGTTATTATCAGAAGAAACAGGTTCCAAAATAAAACAGAAAAACAAACAAACAAACTATAAAAAAAATAAAAACACTACAAAAACATGAATATTAACGTATATCGTATACGTATCATATCGAATAATACCGTTACAGGAGCGAACGTTTGTAGCAAAAGGAACGTAAAAGAATACTGAGAAAAATATCAAAAAGGAGTGCCATTTTCTTTAGTTTACATTTATATTTGTATAGATGTATGTATATATATACATATATACAAATAAGTGTATCCAAATACAATATTTGTTTATATTTATATATAGAATATTATATTCGGAAAATTTACTTATGTCAAATATATATATATATATATATAAAAAAAACATAACAAAAATAACGAATGAAAATATAACGGAACTAAACAGGTGTGAATATCTTAAAATTGTAAAAAAAGAGGGATAATACCGTAAGAAAATTTTGGGTGGAATGTTTTAACAGGATAAAACCAAACACTTTTAAAACATCAACGCGCGATATAATGATGATGTTGATTTAATGATTACAATAATGATGAGATGATTATTATATGGTTAGAATAGTATTTAAGACAAAAATATTATTACGTCATAATATACATATACAGGTATATAAATATTTTATTATTATTATATATATATATATTATTATTTATAATAATATATATATATATATTGGGGATTATTATATGTGTTTGCATATTATGAATATAATTAACTTTTGAATTTAAATAACTTTATATATTAAAATATTGTACTTATGTATAATATACACCTTATATACATTTTCATACAAATATATATATGTATATACGATTAAAATATAAGAGAGAGAATATTATTTCACATTATAACATTTTCTATGATAAGTTTTTTTTTGTGAATAATTCATGAGCAAATTTAATATGTATATATACATATATATATATAAATATATATTATATACATTTAAGTTTTTATAAATTAATACATACATATATATATATATATATAAGAATGAAAATTATGAAAACTATTTAAAATATGTTTGGGATCAATATTTTAATACAGAATGTATAGAATAAGCAAAAAAAAAAAATAAAAATAAAATGGAAAATTTAAAGGGAAAACCACAATTTTAAAGTTATTGAACACACACTTTTCTTTTTCTATTATTTTTCCCCAAAAAAATGATATTTAAATTATTTATTGGGTAATTTTAAATGTATCAAAACATTAAACAAAGAGTTGAAATAGTATATATATATATATATATATAGATAAACTTTCGAACTGATTATGACAATGAATACAACAGCTGAAGAATTAGTTTGGGATGAGACTTGAGAGGTGGGAGCCTTAATTGGGAGCTTTATAAAACTTTAAAAGACCTGAAACTTTATATGAAACTTCTACTTGGAACAAACTTTCTTTTCTCCCCGCAAAAGTCACATTTCCCCGCAGTCAAAATAGTGATGGATAAACAATCGAACTGATCGAGATTTTGAATACAGTTGTTGAGGAGTTAGGATAATATAATAATAGGAAGTTATAAATTATTTTTTTTTAATTTTTATATAAATGGGGAAATTAGAATGAACAAGAAGACATTCTCTTGGTAATATGTTATATAGTGATAATGTGTTCCATAATTTAAAGTATGTATATATATATAGTGATAATTTATTCCATTTTAAAATTCTAATTTAAATTAGGATCTCTTGAAAATAAATATTATTAAGCTGCTTTCTTAGATCTCCGACATGCAGGCCGGGATCGAGCGACTTTTTTTGCGAGCCAAAGGTTTTATATTTTTTAGGTAGTCGCTCTGTTATATGGTCACTTATATGTTAAAACTAATATGTTCAAAATTGCCTTAAGAAAGCTTTTCACTTGACGGATGTCTCCGAGGCGCAACCCTTAAATATTTTGTAATATGTATACGTAGTTATGTCTTTAAATAAAAATTTAAATTGCACATATGACTTAAATATTATTATGAAATTAATAAGTTTTAATATCATATTGTTAATTAATTAATAATTTAATGATTTTACACAGATATTGTGACTCCCTTGATACCAACTTTAAATAAAGTAAATAGATTACTATGTAAAATGAATAATGCAATTTAAAGATGCAATTAGGATCCAGTTATACAAATTCAATTAAAATTTTATTACTTGAATTATTTTTTTAATTATTCATATAATTTTACACAGCCATATGAATTCTTTAGGGACTTCAGTATACACATTTCTATCTTGTAAATTTAGTAATTATATTTAATTATATTTTATGTGTTTAATTATATTTTAAATTTTATGTAAAGTTTTTACTAAATCTGTTAATTTTTTTTTTATTTTAAAGTACAAGTAATTTACAGTGTATGTTATTAATTAAAATAATGAAATTTAAGATTTCAATGAAATATAATTCAATTAACTATATTATTTCAACTTTTTTTTACTTCTATTAGAAGTATAGAGTATCTGCAATGTCACATTTAATTAAGCCACGGTTTTTTTTGAAACTTTTTACTAAATTACTCTGGTGTAGGTAGCTATTATACTAAATTATGTAATACAAATAATATGCTTGTAACAATCTATATCCAATATTAGTTAGTTTATATATTGTTTAATTAATACTATTAATTCTACTCATTAATATTATGCCCTTATCGAGAGTTAAACCCAAGAAATTTTATTGAAATATAAATTTCTTAATTTTCTATAAAATAAGAATTTAAAGAATAATTAATTCAGTTCCCTGGAGCTGTTTTTACATTCTTTCATGTGAGACTCCGCTGACTGAGCTCGTTTATTATGGTCAGCCTCAAGGTGTTACTTCGATACCCACTTTTTCTGCTTCGTTAGGGGTTCAATTTCAAGGCCATTCAGCTATGTTGTTCTGATGTTTTTTAAGCGTATGCCCTATCTACCTCCATTTTTCGTTTCTTAGTTGCCTCAGTATGGGTTCATCTTGGGTTGTTGTAAATCTCCATAGATCTTCCTTGCATCGTTTATGATAGGCCAGAATATTCTGCAGATTATGCGTAAACAGTGGTTAGTGAATACCTGTAGCTTCTGAATTAACAAGCATTGAAGTTACTTAATTTTGTTTTCGTGGAGATTTGTTTTTATCCATACTGGATACGGACATCCGAAAGATGCCCTTGTTTTCTTAAGTCTTCTGTTCGCATCTGCCTCCGCACCACCATCAATAGTCATTATACTACCAAAATAGTTGAATTGGTCGTATTTTACTGGTTGCGTTTATGTGATTAAGATTACATTTTAGTGTTAACATTCGACATTTATTCTTCTTAACTACATTAACGTTTCATTCTTATAAATCTTATTTTTTTACTAAGAAGTTTTAAAAAATCTTATTATAAAGTTGAAATATATTTAAAACTCTTCCTGAAATATAATTGGAATTTTTATTTCATTTTATAAAGAGTAAATTATTTAAAAAGTTTAAGATGAAGAGTAAAATGATTGAAACGTATTCTTATTAAATTCTTGAAACGTTAAGAAAACATTTTTTATTATTTATGGAAATAATTGCACCTGGAACTATAAACTTATAAGCAAGTTTAAAAAAAAGTTATTTTTGTTGTAGCTTGTAAGTAGATACATCAAATTCATTGGATATTCTTCTTTTCCTTGCAATATCTTATGCAAAATTTAATGATATTGTACATTATTATAAACCATTTTTATTAGACAATTTAAACATTGTTTGATAGTTTTGATAAATATTAGATTAAAAATTAAATTAATATTATTTACATAAAAGTTTTTAGTAGTGATTTAACAATCTTAAACTTGGAATAAAATTTTTTTTAAAATTAAATGCATTATTCAAATAAAAGAATATTAAAGACTGAGTAGTGATCATCATACAAGAGCCAATTTGTTTAAAAAAAAATTCTAAAAAATTTGTAAAACTTTAAAATAACTTAAAAATGTTTCTTAATATTTAAATTTTGAATATTCAGTATAAAATTTAATATTCAGTTCAAAATTTAAAAGTTTTTTAATAAACGAATAAAAATTAAATTAGGATGAAGAGTCATAATAATGCCATATAATTTATGTATTTCTTAAATTAAAAATAAAATGCATACTTAATTTTATGTATTTATATTTTATTTTAACCAATGCATTTAAAAAAACTTGACAGCAAGTTGTATTTTAATTGTTCAGAAGTTTTTCCAAGAAAAATACATTAATTCAAAAATAAATTGCATACTTTTAGGACTAAAAATCAATCATTTGTTTAAATATATTGCAAAAACTAATAATATGTCATTATTTTTAATAAACTGTTATATTTTAGAGAAGTATAGTCATTCTGTTCGTGACTATCAACGAATTAACAACAGATTTCTCTTAATTTGTGTTTTTGTTGCTTTTTATTTTTTTATTTTTTTTTTTTGTTTTTTCTTCTATTAGAGCAGATTTTTCAATTTTTTCCATTTTTTTCTTTTTAAATTATTAATTTTGGTGTTTTTAATTAGTTTCTAAAATATAAAAGCTTTTATGTTAACTTCAAAATAAATAATAAACACAATAATCAATCAAACAGTATAGCCATCCCTCTCACTCGTATTCAGTCAGCTATTCATCTAGTTGCATTTTAATTTGTTAAACATTGATATATATTTAAAAATTAAAGTAATAGGCTCCAGTGAATATCAAATTTTAATTTTCAGCGAATATTAAACGATAAATGTAAAATAAAGTTTTTCTCAAACTTTTTCTCACCTAATATGTTTTGGTTAATTTTATGTTTTTAAGAAACCAAAATATTAAAGAGATAACTTAAAGGCTCTTTAATATTTTGGTTCCTTAAATTTATTGAATTTTCAAACTCGTGACAGATTTAAAAGCATCAATTCAATTTTATATGTTGCAGATATTAAATTCTACAATTTTTAAAAATTTTAAAATTTTTAAATTAAGATATTGTTGATACCTTTTAATTAAGCTCAATACATTTCGAACTCTTAAATATAAAAAAGTTCAGTAAGTTTTATCAAAAGGAATTGCCGTTATTATATTATTTATATAGTTTGAATGCAAATGCATTTCCATAAATTGCAAGAATAAAATCAACTTAAATTGGGAAAATAATGTGAAAATTGGGAAATTAATTAAGTTCCTAATAAAAAAATAAGAAATTGTCAATTTCCAAGCCAAAATTTAAATGTTTATAATATAAGAAGGTTCTTTTAAATTATTTTTCTTCTATTGTTTATTAAATTTTTTTTCCTTATACTTCCTGTTTTATATTTTTCTGATTTTCTGGTATCTATGAGAACTAATTATAAATCCCTTTCAAAACATTTTCCGTTGTCTTACAGTAAAACACATACAAATAACTTACAGAAAATTAATCGGATTTCTGCCTTCCTTTCGTTAAAAAATAAGAATAGAGGATACATATAACTTTAAAGAATCGATACTTTTAATGTATTATACATTTTTCTTCCTCACTAACAGTAAGTCCCCATCGTATTACACATTTCATTTGAGTTTTACTAAAATCAGTTCAAATTAAGACATTCTGTTGAAAGACATTTTAGTTGGCATATTTATACCCGTGTAACAATAAGGTCACGGGTATGTTAAAATTACTCCTTCGTTTATAACGCATTGATCTAGACATGCTAGACATAGACTCAAAGGTATGGTATGGTTACCTCACAAAATTCACACGGAATGATTTTTATACAATTTGTAGGTTCCCTATTGTATGTTTTAAAATCGGATCAAGGCTTACTTCTGTAAAATCGGACTAGATACCTGCCATGCAAACTTTTTGACGCAATATGAATTTCTTTAAAATTAATAACACTGGGGGGATGAAATTTGCACATGGAAAGTTATATAACATGGCAAGCACTTTTAGAAAGATTCCAAATGTTACGGCTTCATTTCCAGGAAGCTGCCATACAAGTTCTAAAAACTTGCTTACCAATCGTCAGACCTTTTAACACTACAAAGCTGTAATTATTTAGTAATGAAAAAAGAGATTGTTTTTTTATTTTTCGTAATAAGCTTATAAGAGTGGAGAAGCTGCCCAAGAAATCGCAATTGTTGTAAGAAAGTAAATGCTATAACAAATAAGTTGTCTTGGAATTATAATTGGAATACTGAAAAAACCAAATCTTGTAATAGGCTCTACGAAAAAAGTGCCATAGAAAAAAATGTCCAAAACAAAAATGAAAAAGTTCCCATATTTCAAATGAATAAAGTTCCAAAAATACATTTTTTTTAAAAATGTCCCCAAATTAAATGCTTTGTGGCATTCATATTTTATTTATGAAAACAATTTAGTAGAGATTTCAGAGTTGAAATCAAAATTAGAATTCCAATAACTTACTGAGGGTGGGCGGTAGCTATCATTATATTACATGATTTGTTGCTGACTTATTATTTAGAAAAAAAATTTGCGGACGTTGAGGTGGTTACAAAGTTAGAGCTCGAATAATTTATTTAGCGAGGTTTTGGGGATGTCAGCCCCATTATATTAAATACTATGATAAGGATAGAAAAACGCTTAATTGTTTTATGTTTTCTAGAAAAAGCTGTACCTACCTTTTACGCCTGAAAAATTTTATTATGAAAACTAAATTTGCTACAAACAAATCTGACTGTCATAATACTCTATCATAATATTTTTGGGGATCTTTTATATAAAAAACTTGAACTTACTGGCACAGATCAATTAAATTTTGCAAAAACTAAACTACTTTTGGCTAAATTTCAAACACGCAGCTGTAATAGGTCTGTACCTACCTATAGTAATGCTCTTATAAAAAAAGAAGTTGTATGACAGCTACCCGAACCCATGGACCAAAATGGCTGGATTTAAATAGCGATGACGGCTATTGCAAAAAAAAACAATTTGCGAAAATTTCAAGATCCTAGAAAAAAACTCCTATAGTTTTTGAGTTATCGTGCGGATGAACGGACGGACATACATACATAGCTAAATCGATTTTTTTTTCTCGATTCTGATCCGTTCCATACACTTGAGTTTATATGTACCTCCCCCCTCCCCCTCCTTCTTTGCGTCACAGGCCTATAGTCATACGGGTATAAAAAATTCCCCAAAGTTTCTTATAAATTTTGGGAACTTCTATCTTTCTTGGTTTTGAGGACTTTTTTCATACAGCCATTGTAATAGAAATGAATGAAAAGATTCATAGGTTTGAAGTTAGTAACAATTATATTCGTATCCATAAGAAAAAGTACCCTCTTATGTGATTAATAAAACCTATAATAATTGAATATTATCTTAGTTTTTTAGGATATTCTGTGGGAGAGGCTTAGTATTTAAATAGGCTGTGGAGTATAACTTGAGGAGGAAGAGACAAAATAAAAATGGTACTGTATGCTGCGTTAAACACTGGTGTTCATATAAAATGTAAATGGTTATATTATATATATACCGGTTATATTATATCTAAAACTGTTATACAAGTTTTTATACATATATCACGTACTTCAGATACATAAAAGTATAAAATTGTATTTTAACCATTTTAAATCTAAAATAAAATATTCAATATTTAAATTGTTAAGTATTAAATAAAAAAAATAAAAACATCAAAACAATTTTGATCCTATTAATTTGATCCTATTGATTCTATTAATTTAAAAAATAAATAAATATATATATATATACAAATATCCTTTGATAACAGGTTATGTTTCAGATATATTATTCAGATTGGTAGACGTTATATATACATAGATATTTATTTATTAGATATATTAATATTACAATCAAATTTATAGAGTTTTTCCTTTCGGAGGTGGGTGGTTATATATTATACTTATTTATATGTGCTAATTTATAGTATGTATAAGTATATGTATATCGATTTTGTTATATTGAATTTTATAACTCCAACAACAAATAAAGCACAAATACTTTGTTTTTTATAGTATTTTTAATTTTATTTATATTTTGCACAATTGATAGATTTTCTGATTAAAATGTTATAAAACTATTTCTAAATGACTTTATTGAATCACTGTGTATAAGATATCTTTAGGAATGGAGTCGTAGAGTAGGTTAAATTATAAGTTTTTACAAGTGTCTCCTTCCGAAATTGAATCATAATTGGGGACAAATAGGTTAACTGAAATTTTACAAGTTTCTCAAAATAATTAGAATCAAATTCTTTAAAAGAACTAGCTTGCTTACTCTTTGTCTTAAAAACTATGACTTCAGGCATTATTTCCGTTCAATTGTAGGAGAAGTCATCAAAATTTGTTTTCATGGGTGCAAGTAGTGAGCGAATTGGAGCTTAGTTTGTGATATTAGTATATATGAGGATTACACTGTCTTAGTGATTATACTAGATGATTACAATACTGTCTCAGTTACTAAGTCATTTATTTATTACCTTTGAATCTGAAACCTGACAGTACGCATTCCTAGTACAATAAACTGAGTAAAGAATCTCAATCTATGACTCAAAAATTTTCAAGGAAATTTAAAATAATTTTGAATTATTATATATAGAGTGTTTTATTCTTTTTATTATAATTGATCTTAATGAATTCCACAAACAATTTAAACATGAGTTATTAGGCTTAAAAACATACAGAAACGTTTTAGATTCTCAAAAGATTTAATTGTTTTCGTAATGTTTTTCTGTATATGTGAGTTGTACTATTCAATTAAATTATTTGTTTATATTATTATAATAATTTATTTTTTATTAAAGATATATAATTTTTAATTATTGATTAAGCCATTAATTTGAACGCAATAGCTAATGGAAGTTGGGTCGAATCGAAAACCAGATAAAGGTTTTTCTTTCACATTAACTGGGATTCGAAGCCGAGCCTCGCGCATAAAAGGTCGTAACCCTGACTATTGTGCCATCCAGCTGTATACTGTTAAATGAAATATACATATGTAATTAATATAAAGCCGTTAAAATATAAAAATATTCTTTGTCTCAGAATTGAAAATTTCCAAAAAATAGAAACTTGGACAAGGTCCTTAAAATTATCAAATTTTACATCCCTAAAGAGTTCTTAACATTTAAGAATTTTAGTGTAAAATAACCTATATACTAATAAAATTATAATATAATCTTTACATTAATAAAAATTGACTCCTGAATCTCTAAACTTTTTCAACGCCAAATAATGGAAAACTTATGGTGACATCCAATCGTTTCAATCATTTGCACAACTTATTTAAATAATAAGTCTTACCCAAATAAATGTTGTTCAGCATTTTAAGTTTCTAAAAATATACAATATTTCATTGGTCATTATCATTTATTAATCAACCAAATATCCAATAGGAGTTACAATCATTTTTAAATCCATCTTTTCTTAAATTTATGCAGCTATAAAGATTAGGGATATTTTCGGAAATCATTTCACAACTTCTACGTTTATTATACGATCTGATACTTCGATCCTTGGTTTATAATTAAATTGTAATCAAATGATGTAAAAGCCCATTCTGAACAAAAGGACCCGCAAATGGACACTACAAATTTAAAAAACAAATTTTATTTATTTTTGCAAAATATCCTAAGACACGTTTGAAAAAAATTCTTATTACACAATTAACGACATCATAGTGCATTCTTAAATTCTCAGAATGCTCATAATCATGGATGCACATAATGAAACTATGAAGTGAAGGAAAAAAAATCTGAAAATGTAATAACATAAAAATTTCCAAATAGAACATATTTCAAAGGTAGATATATATCACAAATGCTTGAATGAATTCTATGTAGATATATGGTATTCATTCATTCAGTTTTTTTTTACAAATATTTCTTTCTCTTTTTAGCACATTTTCAAAAAATTTTGTTTCTAAAAACTAGCTTCACTCGGTCCGTCCGTCCGTTCATATGTTTACAAAAACTTTTACACCGTTTGAAATAGAGTAAAGAAATTTTAACCATGGGTAGTTTTTGCAAAAAAAATAATTTCGTAGAAGAATTTTTTTCTGTAGCCCCACCTGTTACGGGGCTACAGTCCCCCAAAGTTGGAAAAAGCCCTATATTTAAATTGTTATAACAAGAGTTATGTTAGATATATTTTCAATCTGAAATCGGCAAACAATAGCTGGTTTCATAAACTTTTTAAAAAACAAATGTTTAGGGTTGCCATACGGTACTAAAATTTACCATTATATAAAACTCAATTTTTGCAAAATTTTTGGTCCCACATATCTCCTAAACGGTTTAAGATAGGATCTTCAAGTTTTGGGAGAAGTTAGATCCTTAAAAATTAGTAGGAGTTGGTTAACAAAATTATTTTGTCAAGCCCCCTGTTTAGGTTCTATAAGGGCTCGAAAATTTAAATTTTTCTATTTTTAAGCCCCTGTAACTTGAATACCTGTCAAATTTTTTTATTATTAATATACAAAATGTAAAGGTCCAACATTATATTTTAACATGTTAAAGGTTTTTCTTAAATTTAAAAACGGTCTCTTAAATTGAAGAAAGTGTCTCTCAGTTTTACCAATTTTTGCTTAGATAGAATAATTCTAAGTAAAATTCCAAATTTTTGTCGAATTTTTTATTGTTAAATTCTTCTTTTATTTTCAGTTTTCAAAGAAAACTTTTCCACCCCCTAACGTATGTAACACAAAGTTAAATAATGGAATACCTGTACCTTATGTATTTGTCCCTATCTGTACCAATTTAATTCCTAGAACCTACAAAAATGGAGGGGAGGGGGAGGTTAGATAAAGGTAGATCTTTGAGAAATTTGGTAATTTGCCCCATTGAAGGGCTATAACAACTTTAAAATAAAACTGTTAGCAGTAAAGTTAAATAAGCAGTAACTATTTGCAAGTAAATATTTCCAGAGTTAAACTCAGCATGTAATACAATATAATTTTGAAAATGTGCTTTTTTAAGAAACCGTGGTTTTTTTCATCACTTGTTTTTTTATTGTTAAATTCTTCTTTTATTTTCAGTTTTCAAAGAAAACTTTTTCCCCCCCTAACGTACGTAACACAAAGTTAAATAATGGAATACCTACACCTTATGTACTTGTACCTATCTACACCAAACCTACGTATTAAATTCTCGTATAAAAGAAACGAGTATTCCCATATGATATAATATACACAACTTTGATTGTATAAGATACTTTGTAGAAAAAAAAGAGCACCTGTGCACCATTATTCAGCTGGTGATCATTACCAATAGAATTTGCTCCTCTGAAAAAAAAAGTTCTCAAAACATAAAATATAAGTGTTTTTGCCTTTGTTATTTATGTTCGTTAACTATAACTATAAAAGTAAATCTTATTTGTGACAATTTAGATATATTACTTTAGTTGTAAAATATCTCTAGATACAAAAAAAAAAATTTTCATTTTTTCAAAAAGTTTAAGTTAAAAAAAAAAAACAAGAATTATGATAGATGGAATTGATTTCCTTTTTGAATAACAATTACGGATTTGTTAAAGTATTAGATAGGTACTTATACTAAAAAAAAAATCTGTTTTTGTATTCAATATCATTGATAAAATCATGAATACGTTTACGTATACATAACTGTATTATGCATCTAATTAGATGCGCTTTACTGAATAATTGAAAAGTTATGCTAATAAATATTATGTAATAAATATTATTATAATATTTTAAAAATAACAATTTTGCATATTTGATTGTGTAAGAATTTAGATTAGTTTTTTTCATCAGGTGGGAGTTGGCACTTGGGAAATAAAAGTTTTAAAATGTAGCATGTGTTTTGTTAAATAAAGTTTTAAGCTTATTAAAATTTTTTAACTTCTTAATTCTGTAGATAATATTATATAGTTTTTCACACAGATTATTGTGAGATAAGTTGGTTAAAACTTAACACTATCAAGTTTATTAGGGAATGTTAATAGTTTCTGATAATTAACTGGCGCAGTCCTTTTGGCATCTGTTGAATAAAAATTTCAAAAATGAATTCGGTGATAATAGGGCAATTTGGATCAATACATAGTATCTTGTAATAAAATAATAATTTAATCATAAGATACATAGCGCAATAGTCATTTAAAAATTACTTAAAAAATTAATAACTTCTGAAGATTAACTGGCGCAGTCTTTTTGGCATCTGTGTAATATAAATTTAGAGGAAATTAATTTGCTGTTAATTGGGCAAATAACCAAAACAAATTACCATATGATAAAAAAATAGTTTTATCATAGGATACATATCGCAAAAAGTCATTTAAAAATTGTACTTAAAAAATTAAAAATTAAATTCATATGACACAAAAGTTTGGCAATAAACTTGAAGAATTTTCCTAAGGGAGAAAATAACTTTCAAAAGACAGCAGAAAAAGTTAACTCCCGTGCGCACTTAACCTGTTTGGAGTATGATGTCTGAAAAGTAGCGATGTGACATAATCTCCATCAAGTATTGAATGGAAAACCCAGAAGAAATTAACACTTTGTTTAAAATTGATGCAAATTGATTTTATTTAATAAGCAATTTCGATTTGTAAACTTCTATAGCCTATCTAAACTGGAACTCCCGAATTATAATAAATCTTTTATGTCATAGTTCAAAATTATGAAATACTAAGTATATGAAAGAGTTTAAATACTTGTCTATACTTGTCTAAAATACAATTTCAGGGTTTTTTTTTTTTTTTGAATCCATTACATCAGTGCATGATATACGAATATACGAGAACTACACGTAGTAAACGAATCTTATAACACGTCTCATATCAAATTTTACAGACTATTTAATCCATGATCTAGATTATAAGTTTTTTAAGAAAGAAACAAACTAGAGATGCCTTACATTAAAGACGTCCTGATTAATTAAAGCAAATTAGAGATCAGTTTCTAAAACAAATATGAATTCGAAGACTTCACACCAATTCAAACAACGTCTTCAAACATAATGACATATAAAGGGTTCGAAGACAAAAAAGGTGATTTAAATGGCATTCTACCACATGAATTGATTTGAATTCCATCCCTTTGCAAAACGGTTCTATTTTCATATTAGCATTTTACCCAGCCTTTTCTTTGTACAATTTTTAATTTTCGAGTGTGTCTGATAGTAACGAATCATGACAAGTTATATTGTATTCTAATATAGGTAATATAGGTCTTATTCTAATATTCTCAAATGTCAACAATTTCTGACCTTGAATTTTGTGATATCAACTGTTTAGACATATTGATATACTATAACATTTAAAGGCAATTCCATGCATTATTAAATTAAAGGATAATTTGATCCTTTTAAAATATATTTTATTTTCATTTTAATTTACAGTAACAATCTTAACATATCCGTTACTTTATTCTTTTCTTTTACAATATTTAAATTAATATTTGTTTTTATTTTATTTTATATTTTTGGCATTGAAATATCATTGGCATTCTTTAAGATGATAAAATTTAGAAATTCTTTTTCATTTTTATTATAAACTTTTTCTTTGGGTAATAAAATTAAAAATTCCAAAAAAGGGAAAAAAAATGGAAGGGGAAATTATTAAATTTGTCATTTTAACAAATGTTTATGTCATGATTTGTAAATATTTTAATTTTAAAAATAAAAAAAAAGGTTACCACCTGTTAAAATTAGGAAAATTCGGAATCTGCGTAAAAACCACTTTAACATAGGAAATGCAACTATAGGTCTTCATCAATAAGTGTTTAAGAATCATGTGTAAAGTATAATGGCCAAATACAACAAGTAAAAATGACCTATGCAAGCTTGTGAAACTAAAACCAATTAGACAATAGTTCAAAAGCGTAAATGGAGATGGAAAAGGATAGGGCACGCGATTACAAAGCCGAAAGATTAAAGGAAGTAATGAAACTTTTAATGTTATTTATCGTTTTACTTCCAGTTTTTTAAAATAATTTTGAGTAGTTGGCAACCCCAATAAAAAAATTGATAATAAATTAATTTATAATAAAATTAAAATTAATGTAATAAAAAAAATAATTGTAAAAAGTTTTATAATTTTAGACATTATGTTATTTTGTAATAAATTCTTATGTTAATTTAAAATTTTTGAGAAAGATTATGATGTTAAATTGGTCGAATTATACAATAAAATGAAATTTATTTAATGTATTTATTTCTTATTTTTGTATTTTATTGCAATAATACTTTACTTTGATTAAAAATTGTTCTTCATTGAATTGAATAATAAGTTTTAGAATTTTAATCAAAATTTATTTGGTAAACTTTAAATTAAGGCATTAAATAAAAGCCGAATTAAAATTTATACCTAATGTATTTTATAGTATGTCTTGGGAGCATAGAATATGTACTAGGTATCCATCCAACTCAATTCTGAGCAATTATTTTTGCTTGCTCCCATGTTTTTCCAGTTGAACTTGGTTCTTCTAATATTGTTCGCCTCCAGCCGGCTTTTTAAGTGCATGCCATATCCATCTCCGTTTTTAGCACATTTTCAAAATATTTTGTAAAAATGTGCCTTTATAGTTTGATTCTGTCCGTCCGTTATAATCTACGGTTAAAAAATATCAGCAACGGGAAGGTATTGTAATAAAAACAATTTAATGTTAAAACTTTTTCCTGTAACCATCCCCCGTTACGGAGCTACAGTCCCTCGAAGTGGGAAAGAGCCCTATATTTAAATAGTTACAACAAGAGTTTTATAAGGTATATTTTCAACCTGAAAACGGGCAGCTGTTTTTATAAGCTTTACAAACTACGGCAAATACGGTATTAAATTTTACCGTTATCTAAAACTAAGTTTTGCAAAATTTTGGGTCCTTCATAACTTCTGAACGGCTCAATCTAGAAACTTGAAAAATTGGGAGAAGTTAGATCCTCAGAAATAAGTAAGAATGAATTAGATTCTTGAGAAATTTGGCAACCTTCCCCATTGAAGAGCAATTAATACTTAAAAATTAAAAATTTACTGTTTTTACAAGTAAGCAGTGACTTAGTCATCAGTGTATGTATATATTTCCAAAATTAAACTCAGTTTTTAACACAATATAATTTTGAAAATGTGCCTTGGTGTTTTTCATCACTTTTTAGCACATTTTCAAAAAATTTTGTAAAAATGTGCCTATATAGCTTCACTCTGTCCGTCCGTCCGTCCGTCCGTCCCTTTTTACCTACGATTGACTAAAAAATATCAGAAATGGGTAGGTTTTGCAATAAAAATAATTTAATGTTAAAACTTTTTTTTGTAGCCCCCCCCGTTACGGAGCTACAGCCCCACAAAGTCGAAAAAAGCTCCATATTTAAACAGTTATAATTAAAGTTCTATAAGGTATATTTCCAAACTGAAAACTGTTACAGACAGCTGTTCTTATAAGCTTTACAAATTTTTAAAAACCAATTGTATAGGGTTACCATACGGTACTAAAATTTACCGTTATTCAAAACTAAGTTTTACAAAATAACTTCGGAACGGCTAAATCTAGAAACTTGAAATTTTGGGAGAAGTTAGATCCTTAGAAATAAGTAAGAGTCAGTTAACAAAATTTTTTTGTCACGCCCCCTCTTTAGGAGCTGTAAGGGGTCGAAAATTGAAATTTTGATAAAAATTTAGCTTTTAAACACCTATAACTTGAATACCAGTTAAAATTTTTTTTTATTTGTATACAAAATTGAAAGCTCCAAAACGAAGGTTTCAATAAGTGCCAAAGCTTTTTCTTAATTTTGACTTTGTCCGTCCGTCCGTATGTTTACAAAAACTTTTACACCGTTTGAAATAGAGTAAAGAAATTTCAACCACGGGTAGATATTACAAAAAAAATAATTTCGTAGAAGAATTTTTTTCTGTAGCCCCACCCGTTACGGAGCTACAGCCCTTCAAAGTTGGAAAAAGCCCTATTTTTAAATTATTATAAAATGAGTTTTGTTAAGTGTATTTTCAATTTGAAAACGGCAAAAGATAGCTGGTTTTATAAGCTTCACAAAAATATAAAACTAAAATGTATAGAGTTACCATACGGTACTAAAATTTACCATTAAGCTAAACTCAACTTTTGCAAAATTTTTGGCCCCATATATCTTCTAAACGGTTCAACCTAGGGTTTTGAAATTTTGGGAGAAGTTAGGTCCTCCAAAATTAGTAGGAGTCGGTTAACAAAATTTTTTTGTCACGCCCCCTGTTTAGGAGCTATAAGGGCTCGAAAATTGAAATTTTGCTATTTTCAACCACCTGTAACTTTAACACCTGTTCAAATTTTTTTTTACAAATATGCAAAATTTATAGCTGCAGCATCATATTTCAACATACGTTAAAGGTTTTTCTTAAATTTGAAAGGGTCTCTTTAAATTGAAGAAATTGTTCTTTGTCTTAACCATTTTTGGTTTGATAATAATATTCTAGGTAAAATTCCAAATTTTGTTGGAGTTCAAAATTGATTTCCTAGAACCGAAAAAAATGGAAGGGTGAGGACAGGAGGGGGTGGGCAGATCCATCATAAGTTTGCTAAGCAAAAATTTGGGAACCTTCCCAATTGAAGGGCTACTAGGTCTTCAAAATTAAAACTTTTATGTTCTTATAAAACAATAACTTATTCACCATTGTAAGTTTTTCCAAAATTAAACGTTAACATTGAAGCTCCAACATTATATTTTGCACTTATTAACAGGTTTTCTTGAGTGCATTGGGGTTATATTCTAAGTAATTCACTATTAGTCATATAATTAATTATTAATGAAATAACAAAATTATAATATTATCATAATATATATTTTTATAAAAATACATGATAAAATACTCAGTAAGAAACCGTATATAATTTTAAAAATGTGCTTGTTAAAAACCCTTGGTTTTTTCCCCTCACTTGTTTCTTTTGATCTCTTGCCTAATCGCTTTTAGTTTGGCAAGCTTTTATAGGTCATTGTTACTTATTGTATTTGGCCAGTATATTTAACATATGATTCTTAAACACTTATTGATGAAGACCTGTCGTTTCTGTGTAATGTTGTAACTAACAGGGTTTCACCTCCATTTTTTTAAGGTGGTCTTTACGCAGGTTCCGAATATTTTCAATGTCAATATATATATTGAATGCCATGGCAGGCAGATGTCATATAGATCTTCTAATTGAAGAGATGGGAGACTTTCGATACAAGAGTTCAAAATTTTGGGAATTGTATAGCGGTTAATTTAACTGTAAATTTTCTTGCAAATGAAATTCAAATTCCAGTTTTTCTGAACGAATATATTATTACAAACTTTTTTTGAAGTTATCATTTCTTATACTTTGTTTATTTAACAGAAAATAATTTGAAATGGAATGGAATGATAACAAATAATACTAAAATGAGATAAATAATACTAACCGCTTGAATTGATTTTTATACAAAAGAAGGCAGAGATAAAAATATGTAATGATAGGTTAATAGAAAAAATTTACATAAATTACAATTGAAAAAAGAAACTGTCAATTTTGGTGTACAAATTCCGCCTCTTTTGGATTTTATCTTTGTAAAATATATGATGTATCTTTTTTATTCAAATATACATTTGTGTTTCAGTATGTTTTTAGTTTTTTATGTTTTTTTCTGTAAATTGTTTGTCAAAATATAAAACATTTTTTTTGAAATTGTTTTCAATATTCTTATTTATTTTGTATTTATTTAAAAAAAATATAAATTTAGGAGTAGGTGCCTAAACAAAAAATAATTCGAAATTAGCTTGAAATTTATGGCATAATTCCATTATAAAAAATTTGCTAAAGTTATATATCGATATATCTCCAAAACTTTTGCTTCTACAGACAAGGTTACAATAATCCCGACACCAGACCTTCTCATCTTTTAATTAAGGCATCAGAACAGGGCTTATAGTTTCCAAGCTATCTCAAGGATTACACATTTTATGAGTATAAATATTGATGAAAATTTAGTAATCCCAAGTCTTTTAATTTTCCACTTATCGTTTCGGAGGGAATTCAGATCAAAGGTATTGTTAGTGACCGAGTTGCTTCTTCTTAATGCTTACCCTACTTCACCAATTTTTTCGCGATTATTAGGTTTATGAAGTGTTGTTTCGCCATATTCTACAGATCTTGGTTTAACATTATCATTGATTAGAAAATTATATATACATAGTTACAGAAATACATAGTTACTGAATCATCTTTTCTGTTAACAAATGCTTCACGCTTCGAATATCCAAGGTTTAGTTGTTCTATTAATTCGGGATGAGTAAAAGGACAACTTGACTATCTTGATCTAGTTATCAACATCTTTTAATGATCAACCACTGATTTTGACTATGCACTCAATCAATTGTACTTCAGAATTTAAAAAATTTAACACAATGAACATACTTCCGTTGCCTAGCAACATACACCAAAAACTTCATTCTATATTTTCTGAGGGATATCTTAAATAATTATAGTGTAATAACGAACAAACTTACATACCTATTACTTTTCAAATATTTCAATTAAATGAACGATAAAAATATCTTTTCACATCTTTTTTGTATCTTAAGATAAATTTTCTATGGAAAATTTTCATTTATTGATTTTCAATCATAATTCTTTCCATGTTTTTTATTTTCATTCTTTTGGTGTATCCTTTCTCTTTCTATCTTATTGTGTTTGTACGTGTTTTCCTTTGTATTGTGTATTTTTTTTTTTTGATAAAAAAAGAATTTGAAGAGATAAAAGATAAGATAAAAGGATAAAATATGTTTTCATTTAACTGTACTGAAGGTAAATTTGTTTTTTTTTTCTTTTTTTGTCTTCAAAAAAGAAAATTCGTACAATATTTTTTTTTATTTGAGGAAAAAACGAAGAAGAGTCTAGAATTAGACTATGTCAACTCTAGGATACCCAAACAGAATAATGAAAACACTGTAACACTCTGGTTAGCTGTATATTTGCAAAATTCACAAAACCTATAAAGCTCTGAGTTAAGTATAAAAGAAAATATAAATTCTATTACAGCCTGTTTCGAACCTTTTTCTCTAGACTAAAAAATTTCGGAATGATGTTGGCTATCTAATTAACCGATGCTCATATTGAATAAGATGCTTTCTGGCAACTACTTCAACCCACTGTAGTATACCAACCAAATTTTGTGCAAGCTTTGGCCATTTCAGCTGGACACTCCAGCTTCATTAAATATAGAGTTAAAATGCTATTAAAAAAAGCAGGTGAGAGGCAGCTACCCAATTCATTGAGGAAATGGGCTGCATTTTATTAGCAATGGCGGCCCTAGTACAAATTTGGGTAGCGGCCCAAACAATTTTGGGTAATTAATTTGGAAAAAATTCAAAATCTTAGCTTTTTAGTTTTTGAGTTATCGTGAGTATAGTTAGATACTCTTGAGTCGATCGATATCCTTGATTCTATATCTATCCCTTCTCCTTCCTTGCGTCACAAACGGTATGCAAAAATTTAAAATACGTTTTAGAAATAACTTGTTAGTACTAAAAAAAATAACTGTAAAAAGAAAATAATAAAAAAAATTTTGAAGACAGGAACAATAAAAATAAAAAATTATGTTTTTTATGTCGTTCAGGATAACGTCAAGGATTTTTTTAAGGAAAAATTATAGCATAATAAAAAAACAACAGGCAAATACAAACAAACATAAAAATTAGGTCAGCTTAAAAAATGTGTTTTTTATGTTTTTTAGATAATTAAAAGTAAACCGAAATTAATTGAATTTAAGTAAGTATACAATAAAATCTACTTAAAAATTGAGTAGGTATCAAAGTCAAATTAAATGAAATTTAAGAAATTTCTAAAAACAAAATTTAAAGATATTTAATCCTTGTTATCCTATCAAATCTGATATTAATTTTTATAAATAACGGTTCCCATAAATATTATTGTAAAAAAAAAAGGTTCTTAAGATATTATTTAAAATTATAAAAATAGAATTTATAGGAATTTCTTTTTATCCTAAATCAACAATAAAATCAGATCCTTGCAGAACAGTCTAGACAGCTTGATTTGAATACATATGTTATTACTTAAGAACAGTTTGTCAATCAATTGTTTTGTTTTATTTAAATATTAAAGATTACAATTAGGCTAAGGGTTAATTGGGATCTAATATTGATATTTGTATATTCAAGAAAAAAGTATTTTAGTGGATTATCTTGGGTAATCAGATAGAGTTGGCATAGGTATTCGATAAGATAGGATGTTAATGCTTTATCGGTACTCAGATACACTTATAACTATTTTCCTAATATTGTGGGTGCCTTAAGATCAACATCTGCCTATATTCAATGTAAATTATCGTATTTAATTTTAATTTAATATTAACCATATTTATTAAAGTGATAGCCCATTCTCTAACCCGGCTACCAGTTCTCGTTGTGCAAATTCGACATTTTTTAACACCCGTACAATTTTGAGGCAAGATTGAAAAGTTTAGGATTTGATGGCAGTCGGTTCCATAGTTTTTGAAATATAGCTCGTACTATAAATAGTACAATATAGTAAATAATTTTAATCGAACTTTCGAGATAAAAATTCTAATTTTATAATGAAACTACAAGTACAAAAATAACAGTGAAAACTTTAATACCTTATTTATGGTACTTCTCGAAACAATCTCTTTTTATACCCTTAACCTAGAAAAAAAGGTATAGGGGAATATTAAATTTGGTACGGTGATTGAAACACCAAAAGGTAGAAAATTAGATATAGAAAAATATATATATAATTTTAATCGTTAAAAAATTAAGCAATGTCGGTCCGTCCGTAAACACGATCACTCAAAAAATAATGATGCTATCTTCCTAATGATAAAAGTACACCAGGGATTTACCAGGGCCAAATCGAATAATGAGTTTGGATCCTAGAAGCTTTTGATCGAATCAAGGTCCAAAGAGCATATTTCCGAGACCAATAATGTTAGAATCTTCATATTTGGTACAAGAATGTTTTTTTCTATTTTTCTTATATAAGACTTTTAATTGCCTCTTTAAGGCCTTTAAAATAACTGAATATGTGACACCTATTTCGCTTCACTATATATAGTACATTCGTAGGAAATAGGTTCAAGTAATAATCTAATTTTTGAAAAATTTATTAAAATATTATTAAAAACATAATTAAAATATCACCAGAGATATTCTAATCCTCGTATTAGATTTCTATTTATATATCAATATTAAATATCATAATAGATGATGCAATATTTTAAAACATCGGTTGCTGAGACCATCGTAGGTTTATTAGATTATCCCAATTTATTAAGTTTATTTAATTATAATATGGTTGGATGGGAACTATAATGAAAACCTTTCGATAACTTTCCTTGAAGAACAGTTTTATGATATATGTGGAAACCGAACCCGCACCCACTCGGTTAATACGCCAAATACCTAATTACAATGCCGGTTAGTTCTCTTCAAGAGATTAAAGCTTCATTGATTAAAGCTTAATGCTTGGGAAACCAATTGTTTATTAATTATATTGTTTTTTTTATAAAGAAGTAAAAGGTTTAGTTGTAGTTTGCTCTTTAGGTTTTTGTAAATAGGATGACACCAAACTGCTACAAAATTAATGTTTTTTTTTAATAAAACCTTTACCTAACATAATTAATCTAATATAATTAAGAACAATTTGTAAAAAATACTTAAAGGCACTATTTTTTATTTTAGTTAAAGCTAATCTTAAGACATTTACAACCTCCAATAATTAATCTAATCACTTTTTAAAAAATTGATCATTATCTGGATTGCGTGTGGCTCGTCTATTTTAGTGATATAATAGAGAAACTTTATTATAGTTTTGAATGTAGCCATTTTTGTCCAGAAAGATGATGTGTTCCGGAGTAATAAAGCCCTACGAAATGAGTTTAACTAAATATGGTTATAGGAAATAATTGCATACCTTACGGGGCTAATGATTATCAAAAACTATTTTTTGGCTATTGAAAAGTTAGCTATAACTAACTATAAAATAGTTACAAATTTATATGATCCAAACTTATTTATTAAATGTGAAAAATAAAATTTAAAATGCTCCACTTATTTAAAAATCTTTGTTCTTAATTGGAAATTTTCTCAAATTTTCATTGAGTTTTCATTTCTCTTTCTCATCTGAATAAAAAATCATCAATGTATAATAAAAATTTCTTCATAACTTGTTGTACAAATTTTCAAATATCCCGAAAATCCAATTTACTAACTTCATTTAAATATCTTAAATCTACATTATTATTATAGATAATTTGTATTCCATAATGGTTTATTAACTATTTAAATGTAGGAAGTACGATATATTTATTTACAGTTAATTAAAATTTTATTCATAGGGTGCTGAAACCACGTAAAATTTTCCATGTTATCCAATTTTCCATTTTTCTGAACATTTTTAATTTATTTTTATGTCATCGTTTCATTTCATCTGCGCCTTGATTAAATTACACATATATGTGAAACTGAAAAATCAGAGGAAAATTCAATTTTTTTTTTTTTTTTATGTTAATGACATTTAATTGACTTTTCATTTTTCCACGGAAAATTTTTTTGTAATTTTATGGCATTCAGAAAAATTTTTGATCAGAATTTATTAATGTTATAACTTTTTATGGAAATGGACAAGGTTAAATTAACATAATTTTAATTATAAATTTAATTTTGTATAAATAATATAATAAAAATGGAAATTCATCACTTTTAATATAATTTTGAATACTTATACGGTAAAAAGTACAAAGCTCTTCACTGAGTGGTTTATTCTTTGTGTTAACTTATTTGTTTTTAATTACCTCGCAGATCAAGAGTGATTTATGTGTTGTTTTGTTTGATAATAATTAAATTGATTTTCATCATACGATCTCACCAGTTTCATTTAAAATACCATTATGTTTGAAATTTTAGATTCAATGACTCAATTTTTTTTTTCAAATTTGAGTGACAGAAGTTAGAATTTGCTCTGCATAATGAAAAGAAAATCTAATCCACTGTTAGAATTAGTGCAACTATATAGATTGGAAATACTCTGATCTAATCACTGGAAATAACTAGAGTAAAGAACAATTTACCTTTATTTGACAATCAATTTTGACCAAGAAATTCGAGAAAAAAAGTATCACAGGGTACAGACGTCAGAATCGAAAAATAGCGCCTTAACTAACAAATAGTAGGAAATAGCTAACACCTTTTATATACAACTTTATCTAAAGTATAACATCTCGTCACTACACTATACCACAACACTAGTAATATAATCCTTATAAATTTCATTATCAAATGTTATCGTGGAACGCGAATGATCAAAATCAAAGTGGAACACTTTTCGAACTATTTATGTTACTTGTGCTATCAAATACATTCTATCCAAATGTGAAACGAGCCAATTAAAGATACAACAGTAAGTTGATGCAACCGGCTTATTAGTACTTAGATTCAAAGGTATGGTTATTAGATCTTGGAAGGTGTTTGACTGGGTTCTTAAACCACCACTACCAAATTTTAGGTATAAATGCAAATAGGACCAAACACCCACATACCAAATTTCAATTTTCTACCTTCATTAATTTCGAAGATATTCTTGTTAGGTTTTGCAAGGTGTATTAGAGGTAACTGAGCCATCACTTTATTTCATCTCAAGTTTTAGAGAAGCCTAATTTTAAGTTGCCATCTAATTTGGAAAATATGCTTTTAAATAATGGAAGGTGTGTAGATATCTGAATAACACTCCAATTGTGCCTTAATCAGCTACACAAGAGAATTCAGAACGAAATCTCATGTGCAAAATATGGAGCTTCTATCGGTATTGGTTTAGAAAATATTGTATCCACAATACCAGTCCATGAGCCGATTTCATTTGGAATCCCGCCTTCGTTTCATCAACAATAGTTTCATCACACTATAAATTTCATCAAGGCAGTTTCATTATTTTTTGAGTTGCTGGCTTTCAGACTGACATCGATAAATGACACCCACCAAAAAGGTACATACTTTGTCATATATAGTTTGTCCTCTTTTGGTGGTTAAAACCTCCGTTCCAAATATAAAATACACCTATACCTATTTTAGATGTAGGGTACAAGAACTAACAACTATTTAAAGCAAAGTACTTCAATATTATTTTCCTTCGGGCGCACTATAATGTCATTTTCAAATGTTTCACTTTCAAAGTCCATTTCAAATGTTATAAGTACTAAAACTTATAATTATTGTAACTGCCAAAAAAAGTTTAATAAAAAATATTATAAATGATATTATCTTTCATTTTCTGCATTTTTAAACCGGTATTATAATTTTTAAAAGGGTATTATAAATTTGCCATCACGCCTGTGAAGCAGAGACGAAAGGAGGGGAGTTAGTAATAGTCTCAAAGGTATGAATCGGATCAGAATCGAAAAGTAAAACCACCGTCCGTCCGCACCATAATTTAAAAACTGATGGAGTTAGGATTTGGAAATTTTCATAAATTCATCACTAGTAAAATAAAGCCAGTTTGTTCCACGGGTTCGAGGATCGGTTCTTTTATATGAGTATTACTCTATACCTACTGAAGCTAGGTGTTTGAAATTTCGCCAATAGGTGTTAACTTTAATGGCCACCGTTTGAATAAAATATAGTCGATGTAGCGGAAGAGATTCGAAGAGCTGCTTTTCAACACATAATTTCTTTTGTTCATAACTGATAGCCTCTAATAAGTTATGTATTTAAAATTTGCCAAACCGGTTGATACAATTTATATATTCTGGTCATACGGCTATCTTAGAGTTGACACAATCTTCTCTACTACACTCTTCCTCGTATTTTATTATTTTTTCAATTTTTTCAATTTTCCAAAACATCCAAAAAATTTTTAAAAATTATCAAAAGCATCAAATTGGAAAAGGCAACATTAACAAATAACTGAATTTTATTTTGAAACCCTTGCGGCTTTAATGCAATAAAAATAGACAGGGGTGGTTTTTTTTTTGCAGAGGAAAACTTTTTTTTTGAAAAATTTTTGATGTTTAATGTGTTGAAATTTTTCTTGCTGATGCAAAAAATTATTTTTAATGATCACAAGAGAATTAAAAAAAAATATGAAAAAATTTTCTTCCATATTTGGTATAATATTGATGACGTATAATTTGATTGTTTTCTTCCATTAGTTTTTTGCTGAATTTTATTTAAATTGAAGAAATTTATCAAATTTCAAATTTCAAGAAATATAATTTTAAAAATTTGATTTGATCGTATTATACAGAAAAACTCCTTCAGCATCACAATATACCTCTTCTTCAGGGCAGGTGATTTGTCTTCAAGCTCCAATTGTTGCTTGCTTTTCTGATTTGAAAGTTTAAGGGAAACACTTAACTCCGCCTGCAATACTTTTTACGGAAACGAAAGAAATTTTTCCTCAAACACTTTTGATTTTATTATGTTTTAAAAGAGGATGCATCTACTTAATCACATGCCTCGCTTCAACAATATTATTCCATTGCTTCAACGGTTGTTTATTATCTGCTTTAACGTATTGTCTTACTCAAACTACTGGAAAATTAAATAAATTTTACTGAAAGCTTTTAATTTTTTTTATTTTAACAATTTGTTTAATTTAACAACATTCCTCCTTGTCAGCAATAGTTATTTCTTATCAATTTTATTCTAAATTGAAGTTAGTTTTGTCATTTAAGAGCTTGGGGATATCTTGTATCGGACACATATTCCAGTAATAAAAGGTACATTTTATTATAAAAGTTTTTTTGGATTTTCAAAAACAACTTTCCAACTTAGCAATTAGTCTATACTTCAGAGTCTTCGGTTTCGCTCCAGTTTTGTAGGTAGTGTGTTTGAATTTAAAGACTTTGAGTTATTTAATCTTGGACATATTTCCTGTTATAATGAAACAATAAAATAATTAAAATAACTTCTTCTATTTCAATACATGCTTTTGCACTAGTTGTACTCGGGTCTATGACACTTTACTGAAAAAGAAAATCCTGATTGACTTAAAATTTTGAAAATAAAAAATTCCGAAAATATATAATTCCGAACAATATCTAACTATAAAATCCCACCTAGTTATTCTAAAACCCATATACAATATTATTACATATTCTGTAAAGGGCTCATAAATCTGATTTTGTATCCAACTCTAAAATTGTTTTTTTGTAATTTCATATTTAATTAAAATAAATTTTAATTCGGCATTTTTGGTTTTTAGTATTTTGTGAAATCCCTGACTTTTTTCGACAAAATTTAAATTCGAATTTTTTTTTCTGTAAAGCGTAATGCTCCCTCTTAGTTATTTGATTTGTTAGCTAATACATCAATTATGGCTGAATTTTTTGAATTGAAAAAAGCTTGAGGATGATCTGTCGTAGAAACATCTTGTGCTGTTGGAGTGGATTTTCTTAAGGACTGCTATTAAGAATGTCTACACATCTGAAAAACCTACTATGAATTAATCTTTTGTTATGAGTCAAACTTCAGAGTTGTTTTTTTTTTGTATTTTTAAAAACTTCGCTGACATTAAACTATCAAATAAGCTTATTGCTCCTAGTCGAGTTTCCTTTCAATTTTCCATTCTAAATTTATTCAAAAACCTGAAAAGTTTCTGGAATCCTTGAAGAAGAGCATTCTACACAATCTTTCACAATATTTCTTCTATATTTATTTATAAATAAACTTCTAAATAAATTCTGTAAAAAAAATCTTGGATTGAAAGAAACGTGATAAAAGTAAAATTTCAAAATGTTTGTTATTATGTTGAAATAAAATATTTAACTTTATATATAATGCAGTTGAATTCAAGTATTGTTCAGTTTAAAAATTAAAATAAATATTGTTAAAATGTTGATCAATAAAATTAATTCTTTCTTCTCAGATGAAAGTTAATATTGATTTCTATTTTAAATTTAAAATTTATTTTAGTATTTTTAAATACTTTTATTGCAATATTGATACTTTTCATTTAGTACAAAATGCACTTTAGATTTCCAAAACAATTTTTTAAACCGATTTTATAAATTTAAACGATATTAAATTTATTTACAGTGAACCCATTTAGTAAATTAAGCATTGAGGACATGCTTTTCACACTATTTTTGGAATAAAACTCTCATGACCTTTTTGAATTAATTAAATAAAGTTTGCAATTTTCTTTTTAACTTTGATTGACGGATATCATAGAAAGACTTCTCAGAAGACGGTTATGAATCGGAGTAAGGGAGTGCCTAGTCTTTAACTAGACTAGAACCTACTATCGGATATGTTATCATTAAAACTATAGTCTGTAAGACTATCAATTGATTTTGGTTTGGGATCTTTACTTTCAGGGATATCTTTGACCGGACAAAATTCCATAAAAGGATTTTTTGAGAGACAAAAGATTTTTACCAAACTTAGTTTAAACAGATTCGGTCGTTTAAGACGTCAAACAAAGTTTAAAATAAACTAAAATTATAACTAATAATATTGATTGCAATAAATGCTCCATTTTTAGTTTACAAATGCTCCATTGCTAAAAAACTAAACCTGCAATCGAAACTCCCCAATACTTTCTTACTACCGATTATTTTTGCTCTGAACAATTAAATTGAATGAATTGAGTGCATATTTTTGTCGCGTCAACATATCGCCTCAATCTGATTATTAACGTCCGATTATAATTAATATTTAAATTAAAAATTTGAAAAATTGCTTTAATGGGAATCTGCTTCGATCATCATATTCTTAAAGTTCTTCAGTTATTCTAATTCAAAAGCCTCAAATTATGTTATAATTCCTGACTTTTACAGCCCAAGTTTCTGTTCGGTACAATAAAAACACTTCAATAATACTTAAGTGAATTTTTACATTTATATGCCCCAAGCCAACTACCAGGTATCTTGTCTGCCTACTTCAACGCAATAATTGTTTATTCCTTCTTTACAGTTTTAAAAATAAAAATTGCAACTAGCTTCCAAGTACTTAAAACTATAAATAAATTGGATTGAAATGATAGTTATCACTGCTCACATCGATATTCAATCCTACAAGTTCTAACAAAGTAAAGGTCCGACATTCAACATCGTAAAAAAAACTGGATTTATATATTTTATCTGCAAAAATTCTTAGGTTGCTCAAACTTGTAATCTATATTTAATTGGTCATTTGTACAGATAGATATATATACTGTATCTTGGAAAAAGGGTTTAAATTTAAATTAGATACTGGAAGCGCCCTGGAAGATATAAGGTAAATTAAATTCCAAGAATAATATAGGAGAGTTCCAGCCCAACAATTAATTTAAAATTTCTCACATAAATTTCTTCACGAATTTTAAATCTGACGAACATTTGACAATGTGTTACTTGCATTTTTGAACTATACGATAAACGTGGTATAATGCTTCTAAACATAAAATGTAACGGTATATCCTGTTAACTTCTTTCTTACTCAAAATTATGACTGTGAAGTGTTAAAGTTATGACTTCTGAAGAATGCAAATAAAATGTAACGATATATCCTGTCAACTTCTTTTTTACTCAATGTTATGACTCTGGGAAAGTAATGACTTCTGAAGTTGTTACAGTTGCTTAATTTTTTATTTGGAAAACTGGTTTAAAGAGATTAAAGACCTGCAAATCATAACCTCAGAAATTTATTTCAGAAGTTCAGAACCTCAGAAGTTAATTCGTAAAGAGAATATTATGATCCCATCCTAATGACTCAATTAAAGTTCTTTAATCGCTTATTATTAAAATCTTATAGCTCCAAGGTATCATAACTTAAAACATTAACATAGGTACTCTGTCTTTAAATCTAGCAGCCTTTTAAACTTCATAAAAAAAATCTATATTTTAAAATCAATATAACTTCAAAATTAAAAAGCCTAAACCAAAAACTTATTAAAAATCTTATTTATGACATAAATTAATTAATCTAATTAAAATTCGTATTAATTATTAATTGTAATTTAAACTTAATTAATACGAGGTAATGATTAAGCAAATCATTATTAATTTTTTTTTTATTTTATTAAAATAAGAATTATAGAACTCTTTTTATAATCTTCTAAAAAAATTAAACAAAAAGAATAATTGATTACTAATTTAAAAAATTAAAAAAGAACAAAATATAATGAAAAATTTAAATGATTTATAAATATAAAAATATTTAATTTTTACCACAATCAATTATTCAAATCAATTATTTTTTTAAAGAAAATTTTTCCTTCATTCCTTCCTACTTTTCTATCTGTTTCATGTTATTTGTCTGTCAATTTATTATTGCAATTATTCCCAGCCCTATCTTCATTTACCACTTACAAATTAAGTAATTGAATTTAAAAACTTAATAAAACTATATAATATTGTAATTTATTATATAGTATACAGGATGTTTTAGGATAAACCTGCATATATAACAAGAAAAAACCATAAGATATCAAGTGGAAATTTGAGGTCAATTCTTCTTCTTCCTCTGCTAATCCACTACTGGATGTTAAGCGATCACTTTATACACGTTTCATTGTAAGCTAGCGATGATATTGGAATATTCTTCTCTGCATCTTGCACTGTGAACCAATTCTCTTATTGTTCTAATACTCGTCCAGCTGCAAATATTTTTTAGCGACGACATTCTTCCTTCAATAATTAATTGCAGTAGTTTGTATTTGGAGCGAAGTAACTAAGCTTTCTGCGTTTAACAATTAGAAGGAATTGTCTATTTATATTTAATTTTCTAAGAACTTCAAAGTTTGTAACTCTAACGGTGTATGAAGTTTGAGTATTCGTCTATAACACCACATTTCAAAAAGTTCTAGTTTATTTAAAGCCGTCACTTAAACCGTCGAAGCTTCTTCTCAATTTAAAAGACCAAACTTAAGGTACTGTAATCGGAACTTGATTTTTAAATCACGATTACAAAGTACATTTCTATATTTTACAAAGGAACTTCTTGCCATTTAGATTCTACATTTAACCTCTTTATATGTGGTGCAATTTTCATCTAGATGACAACCAAGATATTTGAAACAAACAACGCGTTCGATACGCTAATTGTTGACTGTGATAACACCAAAATTACAAATTTTAAACTGTTTAGCACATTGGCTTAATTGCGGGAATTCCCGTTATTTATGATTTAACTGAATAATTGAGGCGTTTTCCATCATGATTTGTGTATGGAAAAATTGAGTGATATTTTAAGTCGGCTTGCTAAAAATGAAGTGAAGGCGGATGTGTTTAATCATAGATTAATATTAAAAAATTCAATAAATAAATATTATGATTACTCATATAAAAGGTGATGGATGCTATTTACCATTCTTATGAAAGTGTTTCCAGACACTTCCAAGTACAATATCGATTGATGATTTTCTAACTATTTGAAATACCTGTACCAGTTACATGAATCCATAGTATCTAATTTTCTACGCAATTTTTGTATGTGCAATATAAACGGCGTAAGAATAAAAGTCAAACTGACAGTAAGGAAGCAATCATAATCATAAGTAGTTCCAACTCGATAATCAATCATGTTTAAACCAACACTATCTCTTAGATGGTGATTTAAAAATCCATCTGTACACACACAAATGCTTTATTTGATCTCATAAGATTATAACCGTTGCTCTATTAAAATAAAAGAAAATATGAATGGAAAAACCTACAATAGATATCCTAAAAGTGTTTATAAATATATATATATATATATATATATATCGATTAAATAACAAAATATAAAAAATTTTTTTAATTTATATTTATAACTCACAGATATTAAAATTAAAATCAAAAATGTTTTATTTCCTACACCTTATAACTCAAACAACAAAATAAGTATAATATTATTAACACTGAATTTTATTGATCGCAGAATATGGCATTCTACATATGATCAGGTCTTGTATTGTCCAACTAAGTAATTTTTTAATAGTTCATTGTTATTAAAATCACAAATTACACTCAGAAGCAAAAACTTAAACTTATTTAGAAGAGACCAAATCCTTACTAACATCTCATACCTTCAAACATTTAATAATAAACTCTACTCACAAATTTAATTTTATGTTTATTAGAACTTCTTAATTCACCCATCTTCATGCTCTATGTCTACTTTATCCTTAAACAACCTGTATGTATATAAAATACATACTAGTTACATAATAATATATTTTATGAATATTTTCTATATATATATTGAAATTTTTACTTTAAAACTACATGTATCTATTACAAATATTATTTATTTTTTTTATTTTTTTTTTAAATATAAATTCAAAAGGAAAAAAAAAGGATATATTTTATCCTTAAAAGGATATTCAAATGATAATATAATCTTGTTAACCATGTCAATATGAATTCTAAATATATATTGAATGAAAAATTCTTGTAGGAGATATAATACATGAATATTACTTATAAAATGCACATTCATATTCAAAAGGTTGTTTTTCTAATATTGATTCGGTCTAAGTGTTATGCAGAGTTATATTTTTACATTTTCCAATAGATATTTTAAAGTTAGCACTTGATCTTATGGCTCTAATCAATTTAGATATTTTGAACGTTCTTGAATATGAACCTATGAACTTTAAAACTACGATGAGTAATTTCCACAGCAGATCGACATACTTTGTTAAAATCGAAAATATTAAATTAATTGGTTCATAAAATTGAGTAAGTAAAGAATTTCAAATCTGACTTGTTATACGATAAACGTATACCACGTTAGTGCTTCTAAGGACAGATACCTTGATTGACTGCAGAAAGTAATTGCCAAATAAAAAGTAACGGTATATCCTGTTAACTTCTTTCTTACTCAAAATTATGACTGTGGTCTTTTAAAGATATGACTTCTGAAAAATACAAATAATGTTTAACGGTATATCCTGTTAACTTCTTTTTCACTCAAAGTTATAACTGTGGCCTGTTACAGTTATGACATTCTCTGGAAAATGTAAATGTAACGGTATATCCTGTTATCTTAAATTTTATTCAAAGTTGTCCCAGTTGCCGAACTTTTTATTTTGAAAAATGTCTGGTAAATTGATACATGTCTATTTATGTGACTTACTCCTATACTACAGTACCGTATCCAAGTTAAATGTAGTTTAAAAAAATTAAGGTACTTTAATAGTAAAACGTTCGATCAAATTCATTTAGGCAAAATAAATGGACTCTCAATTTTTAATATCGATATAGATATGAAAAATATAAAAAATAAAAACCAAAGTATTTTGAACAGAGAAAAGTAAAAGCAAGAAAAAAAAAAAATAATTTTAAACCAACGACAGGAAAAGGAAAAGAAAACGAAAAACAAAGTTTATCTTACAAATTAATCATCTTAAGGCAATTCTATAAAGTTCCATTACATAAGTGTTTTGGTTAGGTTCGGTTAAGTTTAGTTTTTTTTTTCTGTTTCTTTCATCTTTCGGTTTTTCTTTTACTTCGAACATTCAATATGAGACTTTTGTAAATTTCTTGGTTTTCTTTTGGACAGGGGTCCAAAATGAAATTAAATAAAAATGAAAAGCTTCGGAAATTTTGCTCCTTTTTTGTGTTACGTTCTTTTTCGAACTTTAATCACAAAAAATAAAAATTAAAGTTCCAGTGAAAATAAAGTTCATAAATAAAAAGTCGCCGTTTCTCGGTAGTCGTAGTCGGACCCAGTAGTCGGACCGACATGATTTAAAATGGTAATTTGTTTTTAGTAAAACAATAATACAGCATGAAAAATTGAAGTTCGACCCTTAAGCCCACTCTAACAAATAGTCCTCAAAAATTTTGTTGTCATTGTTTGTGACTTTACTAATTTTTTTTCCCATTTTAGTGTCTACGACAGCATTTTGGACTAGGTTTTTTAAAGGGTTTCTATATATGCCGCAACTCTCTGGGAATGAATTGTTAAAAATCAGAATTGTTTCGAAAATAACTTTATTCTTTGTTCAATTTTAATTAATTTTTTGGATCAAAATTTGAATTTGCTCCGGAGACAACAAAATGTTAAAGAACGATTAAATTTTGCTCCAATATCGTTCCGTTCCGAACCCCTGCTTTTTGATATTCCTTTGCAAATGTAATGAATTGTTTTTGTAAATTGTATTTAAAAACTTTCTATGTTTTATTCTTAAAATGTGATTCGTTTTGATTTAATAGTAAATTTTACTTTAGAATAAAATGTTTTACATAATGTGAATTTAAATAAATCTTTCTTTCTCTTTTCTTCAATTTGATTGTTGCTTTTTTTTTATTGTTTTACATTTTCAATTCAACTTTTGCCTTTATTTAAATATTATTTAACAAACCGTAGACCATTACCATTATCATCATCATCTCATCATCATCGTTGCGATCATGATAGTAATCACCGTTTGAAAATGAAGGTGAACTCTAAACAACTAGATGCCATTTGTAATCAGAATTCTTTGAAGCATTAAATTTATTCATCGAAAAAAATAAATTGTCAAAAGAATTGTCAAAGAATTGTCAAATTGTTTTGTGGTTGGTTTTGGTTTTTAGTATTTTACTTTAAGAATTTTTTACTTTAATAAAACTCTTTTATTTGGAAAATTACTCTTGAAATTGGTTGGTTGTTTTATTTAATTTTTGTTTTTTTTTTAATATTAAAAAAAATAGAATTTAAAATTTAATGGTTAAATGATGCAGATAATTATTTGAAAATTGTTTGTTAGTACACACAAGTTAAAAGAACTTTGAAATTGATTTGATATTGATGGGTTGGATGAAATAACTTAAAAGAAGAAAGAAAGTAATTGGTTTTAATTAGTAGTATTAAGGATTGGAGATTGAAGGATTAAGATGATATATGAGAAAAGTAAAAATCTATTAGTACTTAAATAATGTTTGTTAGTTTTTCGGAACTGTGTGGGTTTAATTTATTTTCAAGATATCTTTATAAAATTTGGCTATGTATAATTTTACTCTGTTCGTTGTCATTCGCCCATCCGCGTCTGTATATAACACCTACACTGTTTGAAATTAAAAATAATTAAACGTTGAATACGAATATACGGCATTCAAAGCCTGGGTGGCACAGTGGTTAGAGTGCCGACCCTTAATGCGAAAGACCCGGGTTCGAATCCCAGTGAAAGTGAAAAAACGTTTTCTGGTTTTTGGCTCGACTCAGCTACCATTCGCCATTGGGTTCAAATTAATAGCTTAATCAAGAATTAATAATTATATATCTTTAATAAAAAATACATTAATATAACAATATAAACAAATGGAAAATAAAAACAAATAATTTAATTGAATAATTTAACTCACAGATATAGAATACCATATAACTCAACTACAAAATATTACAATATAAACAAAAAATAGAATTTTAACTATTGAAAATCTAAGACGTTTCTACATGTTATAAGACCTCGCAATATTTCATGTTTAAATTGCATGTGGAATTCATTAAGATCAATTCTAATTCACATGTACCTGTGGTAAAGACACGCTAAATTAGCTAAACAGTTGAACAGTTAGCGTTTAAAAAAATTTTTGTTATTTATATGTTTGTTATAAATGTTTTTCTAAAGCAGAATCTCTTAAGGGATTACAGTCTTCAAAAATCCGAAAAACCCCTTGCCATTATAATGAAGTTGGTAAAATACAAAACTCAATAGGTTTATGTCTTCAACTTGGGAACCCTAGAGTTACAGCCTTCATAGACTTTATATAATTAATATACAAGTAGGTATAGTGTTGCCAAATCGTATTTTAATATTTCAAAATAAGTAAGAGTCATTTAAGAAAATTAATTCGTATCACCCGTTTTTTAGAAACTGTAAAGATTTAAAACTGGAAATTTACTTTTTTAAAAACCTCTTCAACGTGAATACCTGTTCATATTAGATTTTTTCTAGCGGCGTGCCAAACTCGAATCATCACTCCAATTCATCCTAGATTTTGGGAATATTAAGGAAACAGGACAGAACTGTCTGATACCAAATTTCAAATTTTTAATTTTATTATTTTCGAAGATTTCCTAGTTAGATATAGGCCCTAAGGCGACGTGTTGGATCTATACGAATCAATATTCTAATTCCTTAAAAATTTAAGAATCATATAGGAGATCATATAGAACAGAACAACGTTGTAGCAAATTCCAAGTTTCTTTTTTTATCAACTTTTATGGTTTTGGAAGGCCAGTTGATTGGTACTCGAACCACCACTCTAATTTATCTCAAAATTCATGACTAAAATGGAAACAGGAACTTACCTGTACTAAATTCCATGTTTCTATCTGTTCCCGGGGATTGTTGGAGGGGTATCAACACCATTACCTTATAACAAAATTTAACAAATGAGAAACTTAACAAAAGTTAAATATTCTATAGAACAGTAGAGCTAAATGTTTTTCTTAATTTCAATAATACATTTTTAATTTAATATCAACAATTAACTAATTAAATTGTATTGCCTATATCTTCTATCTATAATCTAATATTTCATATACATGCACTTGGTATCTTGAAATTAATTATATTATATAGGATTAAATAAAAAATTGTCACGACAAATTCTAATTAATTTCAATTATTTTCAAATTAATTTCATAATTTATTGCAAAATTTCATTATTCCGAAAATATTCCGAAAAATAAGCAAATTAAAAAACTTAAATAATATTTAATAATTTATTGCAAATATTTAATAATTTATTATTATTTAATAATTATATCTCAGAAATCCATTTTAATTAATTAATTAAAAAATTTAATTGAAAATTTTCAATAAATTAATAATTAATAAATCTTAATCATATTATAATCTAAAATAATCTAATAATATTATAATTGATTTATTATTACTTTAATTAATATATAAATTAATAATTAACTAATAAATAATAATATATAAAAAATTGTTTATTTAATATAAAATTTTTATAAAAGTTCAGGAAACAAAATAAACTATTAACTACAAATTATAAATTAATAAATCTTATAATAAATTAATATTAAATTTTTATTAAAATTTTAATTTTTAATTATTTTTTAATTTATTTTAAAAAAAAAAAAAAAAAACTTCATTTTACTAAAACAAATATTTAAATTAAGAATAATAATTATTATTTATACAAAAAAAAATCTTAAATATACAAAAAAAATTAATTTTATTGAATTTATTGAATTTAAACTTATGTTGATATTTATCTGTATCTCTGCGGTATCTTTCGGATTTTTTTTTTTTTTTGAATCTTTTTAATTTTTATGTTTTACTCCTTTTTATTTTCGAAAAAAACTGAAAACAAAGGAATATAAAATCAAAGGGGTCTTAAGGTGCACATTTACTTTACTTAAAAACTAGAAGTTGCACCTTATTTTCTTTTTTAAGGGCGATCTGTTCAACTGTTAGGCTAATAAGCTTGGCTATACCATGTAGTTGGAATGAAACACATTTTAAAACAGGGGGTCATATTATTTTGGTGTTATTAGAATTGATCTTAATGAATTCTACTTACAATTTAAATATGAGATAGAACTAGACCTTATAACATGTAGAAACGTCTTAGATTTTCAGAAGATATAATTCTATTTGTGTTTATATAGTAATAATTTTATATTGGATTATAACGTATTTCTATACATCTGTGAGTTATATTATTAAATTAAATTATTTCTTTATTAAAGAATTCTAATTATTAATTATTGATTAAGCCATAATTTGAACTCAATGGCGAATGGTGGCTGAGTTGAGCTGAAAACCAGAAGCCTTATTTCACTTTCACTGTGATTCGAACCAGAGCCTTTCGTAAGAACCAGCTGTTAAGAAGCTACTGTAATAACATATATTTACAAATCCTGAAAATCCTAAGAATTTTAATTTTATATAACGGTAAAACCTAGTTTTGACTAAAAAATAAGTGGAGCTAACTTAAAGACTTTGAACCTAATAGTCTCTTAAATTAGTCTTCTCTGAAAAGAAGTAGACTTATTTAAACAACTCGTCTTTCACCATATTTGCTGGAAACATCGAACCTTTGGATTAAATGACTTCATTTCCACCAACGCTGTAGTAGATATTAAAAGAACTTGTTATCCCTTCCTCCCAATTCGTATTCCGAAGCTTTATAAATTAAGGGATTGCTCGAACAGTTTGCTAGGACTGGGTTAGAAAAATTATGAAAAAATGGAAAGTTTCCGGATACTCAAATGTGCGACTTAAATGATTTTATATTTCAGTTTCAAGATTTTAATTTCCGCTAGAAAACGGTTTTCCTAAGGGCTTTGCATTTTATTATCTTACCGGCTCTAATACACTAACCACTTTTCACTAATCAAATAATAAATTAATCATTTTTTGGATGAGTTTTCGTTGCATCAGAACCATATATGATAAATTACTCAATTAAGTTTTGATAAATAAAGAATAAAATTTTTATTTGAATATTTAATTATTGAGCTGCTCGGTGCAATAGCGCCTTGCTTAATTATTTTGTTATGCTTTCATTCAAATTGATTTAAAAGATAATAAAACTTTCTGAATCAACCAATGGTCGAACGATCACTGAATGGAATCATATAAATTATAGAGCAGAGCAATAAATTGTTCTCAGTTAATCAATTCAATTATTATAAAATTTTAAAAATACAAAAATATCTTTTATTTATATTTATTGCAAATGCAATAAATCGAAATTGAGTTTTTTTTTGTGTATTTTGAGTAATAATTGAAATTTAATTTTAATTTTAGTTCAGTTTTATGTAGGGTGGTATAAAAAAATTTTTTGTTCAATTCATTTTAAATTCGATTCATTATTATTCAGAATTCTATTTATTTTTACTATATCTTTCTCGAACTTTCGAAACATTCAATTCTGCTCAGAACCCGACTAGTGAGTGAAATCCAGTAATGAGTGAAATGGAGTAGTGTTATTTTCTTCACTAACATTTGAGAATAATGGATATCTGTGCATTCGTAAGAAACAGATTAGCTTTCAATTTCGAAGGTCATAATTTGAGTTGACTCTAAAGATCTAAAATTTTCGATTGAGCTTGAACTGAGCGCGAATAAAATCAGCTTAAATTTTACATAATTACATTTTTAAACTATTAGATTTTAATTTAGGTAGATTTTCACCCTGAATATTATAAATTTATGAATTGAAACATCTAAATGAAATTGAGCTTATTTGAGTCGCCTACAACTCAAGCTCAATTGCAAAAATTTAAGCTAGCTTAAGCTTTGGATATTATTTGAAATTATGCATATTTATATAGCTAAAGTATGAGTTAACTCAAAGTATTTGTTTTTTAATTCATTTTCCACTTCTTCAAGGAGTATAGGAAATTCACCAAGTCTATTTAAACTAGGCTTCACTTTCTTTAATAGTTATATTCACTAAGCCGTTGATTACTCGCCTCTAGTTATTGTATAAATGTATAAATGTTTTTTGTGCACCATCTATTATCCTACACTAGAGTTATTTATATATTTATATTAAATCTTATCTTATATTACGACTTTAACTGTATTACGATATAATTATACAATTTTACGACATATTTTTTTTTTAAATATAATCTGACCCGGGGTTTGAATCCGAGACTTTCCACATGACGGCAGCATCTTTACCACTACGATATCGGTCATTTAATAAGATAATATCAAAGTATTAGGCAACTCGTATTTAAACTGAGCTTTGAGTTGAGTTGAAATTTGAGCTTTTTGTTAACTCTGAAAATATTAAAAAAATTATTCAATTTCATTGTTATTTTCTGGCCCACCCTTTTTATTTTAAAAAAAAATTGAATTATACGTCTATATATCTTTATTAATTACTATTAGCTAGAGCATTCAATTTATACATGTCATCAATATTTCTTATTCAATTATTTTTATTTTTATTAATTTATTGCAACAATCTGTAGGTTCATCATTCTGTCAGTGAAAATAAAACATGAGCTGGTATAAAATACCAACCATAAAATATGGCGTTTTTACCTTCAATAAGTTCAATATTGAAATAATAATCTGGAGTAAATATAAATGTTCGGTTTTAATAATAAATAAAACACATAAAAAATATATATATATATATATTGTTTTTATATTCGTATTTGGAAAAAAAAAAAAATATTGATGTTTTGATTATAAAAATCAAAAATAAAAATTTTAATTTACAAATTGGCTTTTTCCAGTTTTGTATAGAATATTGCATTTTCAATGCATTTTTCATCTAGTTTTTCATTTTGTATTTTTTGTTTTTGTGGTTTTTTTTTTTTTTTGTGTAATAAAAATATTTTCCCTAAATAAAAATTTGATTTACACGAAAAGTAATTAAAAAAAAAAAAACACAAAATTGTGTGACGTTTATATTTTATGCAGCATTTTAAAATATATTAAGAAATGTGTGCGCTATGGTGTCGTAATTATTGTTAAAGTGATGGTTGGATGGTTGGTATACATGGCTGATCATTGCAACCGTGACAGGACCGCAATTAGTGCTATCTCGGTTTTAATTTTAGAACCATTTTGCGGCATTCAAGAACCTTACCATTTGCAAGTTGCTTAGCAACCAGATCGCAAAGATCTTTAAAGTCATGGCTATCAGGAACTACTATTCTGAAACTACTACCGCTAGGCATTTACACGTGAAGTGTATAATGGTTTCTTCCTCTCATTCTGTTCACGACAACTCCGGCACTATATGTTGAATGGGATACCGAATATGGTTGCATGTTCGCCAATTGTTCATAAAGTGATGCTAATTAAAGGGATTTTTGGTAACATTCCCGTTTTTAATTTTAAATTGAGATGGTATTGGAGTTGGTATATTTTAATCAATATATTAACTCAGTTCGATATATGATATATAACAATAACTTTATTTTATTCATTTTAAGTCACAACTTCATCTATTGTTATATTAAAGGAAGAGAATCGAATTGGGAGAAAAGAGTTCAAATCAAATATTCTTATTATTAGATGGAATAAGCTGCTTTCTGATGCTGAATGACATTTTACGAACACTTTTTTTATTTTAAAGAAAAATGGAAACTTTCAAAAGCGGGCAGGGAACTTTAAAGTCTTTGGTATTTCTGATGTTGAATGGTGTTCAGACTTCTACTTACAAGGAGAACCTACTCCCGTAGTCAGAGTAGTGTCACTGACAACCGAACTGCATATACACATTAGCACCTGCATCAAGTACCCTGATTCAGACCATCTAAACATATACCAAATCGCAAAAGCTATCAATTAATTTTTCGCTGTCAAATGGTCGCTGTCTTGCTGCATAGGCTTTCGTTTTATTGGCTTTTTTTCTTTAAGTGCTTAAAGCATTAATTGGTTAGGGCATCTATACCATAGGTGCATGTTGGAACAGTAGACATACATTTTATCTTATTATTAGAATTGATCTTAATTAGATTTTACTGACCTAATAACATATGGAAACGTCATAGATTTTCGAAAGGGACACAATTCTATTCTATATTGTAATAATTTTATATTTAAATTGTGAGGTATTTCCGTATCTGCGAGTTATATTATTGAATTTAAATTTTTTGTTTATATTATTATATTAATGTACTTTTTATTAAAGCTAAAAAATTATTAATTATTGGTTAGGCAATTAATTTGAATTTTAGAAAATATGTCCCTTGTAATAATTCTACTATCTGGGCTAATATTAAATTAACAGCTCTAAGAGTGTAATAGTATAACTTGGGTCTATTGAAGATCTGACATAATTAGAGTAGAAAATTTTTAACATTTGTTTTGCCTCACAATATATAAGTTTGTTAGATACAAATCCAAATCAAAATTTAATAAGAATATTATACACTAATTTCAATAATCGACTTTTAATCCTATGGTGTAATATAATTATTAATAATTATCTAGGCGGAATATTCTTTAATTTTTAATGAAATAAATATAAACAAATAACATTATTGATTGGTTTACAATTTGACTAATTGGATTTTTGATGATGTTCGATTTGATTTAATTGAATTTTGTGGAAATTTTTATTCCATATATATAAATATTTTTATATATTTCCATATATATATTATATCCATATATTTTTAGATATAATACGTCTATAATAAATTAATTTTTTTTAAGAATAGATTTAAATTGTTTCGGTCAATACAAGATCAAGATTCTATAGCACAGTACACATCATATCAAATTCTATTAAAAGTTTATAACATTTTAATTTACTTAGCTATATATGGTTTTATTTGTTAATTTAATATATTTTCATATATTGATTATAAATATAAAATAAAATATTATATATTCCATTAAAATATTGAAAAGATTACAATTTCATTACGACTTGATCTTACGGAGGCTCTAAAGTACTAAAAATTGAAATATTTTGATAATAAATATTCAAAAATTAATGTAACTTTATTATGGTCTGTCTGTTTACAAAATTTTTACAACGTTTTAATTAAGAAAATTAACCAATTTTCCTATTATGGGCATATAATTTCATAAACATGGCTTGTTAAATAAAAAAGTCATGGCTGTGTAATAAAATTGGTGATCAGTTAGTAGACTAAATATTAAATAAACATTTCTTGCTAACAAAGAGAAGAGAGAGGGTCGTTTCTTGGCTGAAGTCAGTCCGTACTTAAGATATTTGTACATTCTTAAGAAATCTGTAAAAGACTTTACACTACTGATTTAACATTACAGAAAAAGGCTTAAAAATAAATTTTTTTAAAACTGTCTTCGTCCTCAGGCACAGAAATATAAGCCTAGCAGAATTGAGAAAAAACAAGCTTAAATGGAAAATCCAGAATAGTTGTAGAACCAATTTGTTGACCGTCAAAGGAAACAGATGTCGAAGTATCTGAAAACAACAAACCTAATTTTGAACCATCAAAAAGGTAATATTGCCCCAGTGGTAGTGATACTATTGCTGAAAAAGAAATCGGTAGCTTAATTAGTTTAATTTTTTATACATATACAAAATCTATAATCACAACTTATAGAAACTGTTTATTTGGCTGGAAATGTTGGAAAACTTCTTGTTAAAAGAAAAAAAAAAAATCTAACAACGTGGAAGGGTAATTTCAAGAAAAAACAATATTGCGGTAAACAGTATCTGTATTCAAAAGGTCGAGTTAATTCTGGTAAACCTTTTTTACCATCTCCTTGTTTTCTAAAGCCAGACCATGTAAACTGCAACGAAATAGTGGAGGAAGATCGAAAAAAAATTTATTATTAAAGAATTTATAGAGAGCATTTCTTCAAAATTTATTAAAAAGACTTTTGAAATCACGATCTAAAGAAAGGATCTAAATTTTGGTGTACCTCACAATTTAATTTCTAGAACCAGAACATTTTGGTCTAGGTCGTGATTTTCACCAGAACATTTTCGCCTGATTTCCTCAGAAAAAAATAAAAAATTTCAAAGTCAAAGATTATCAGGGCCCTATTCAATCAACAACCTATCACTAAAAAACTTTTCAAATTATCAAAATTTTTGTTGCATTAACACCGTATCTGACAACAAACATACGAAGTTTGATTAGTCAAAAAACACTCACTTATCAAAAAAATTATTATTTCATTAGTGATTGGTGCTGGTGCAGCAGGGCTCAGGACTTAAAAACTCAAAATTTTCGTTTTTTTAAAAAGAAGTGACAATCTATGCAACTGTAAATATATTCCCAAGGTCTTCTTCGAAGCTCTAATATTATAGTTTGAAAAATATTAACTGCTTTTTACAAACAAATTGGGCTTTTATATTTTAAGTATTCAATTATTATGCAAAAATTTTATTGAATTAATGAAATAGTGCATAATTTTACAGATGGGCTCTTTTAAAAACTCCTGTATTTTTCATCACTTGCTAACTCTTTATATAACTTCTTTTCATATAGCAGATCTTTATATACTTTAAATATACTATAGATACTTTTTTTTATTTTATGAATTTTATTTTGAAATTATGAAAAATTAAAATTTAATAATAGTTTTTAAAAACACAATTATTGCATACTCAAAGATTTTCTTAGATAAAGCGATTTTATAAAACTGCTTCACTTTAATTTTTTCAATTATTTTAAATTTACATGCAACTACGAAATTCTATATTATCTAACTCTAAAATTAGATTTAAATGTTTTTATTCTTATAAATAAAATTGAAAAAAAAATATGCAGTTCATATGTTCAATACCGCGATATTTTTAAATATTTCATGTTTTTCTGAAAAAAATTACACGAAAAAAAAAACAAAAATATATTTATATTTATAAGATACTTAAAAATAGCATTAATAATATTTTTGAAATTAGTTAAACACAAGAATTTGAAGTGCTTTGATGCCTCACTTAAAATATTTATATTTACTGTGTTGTATGTTGAGACTTTAAGAAAGTTGGAAGTTGCTAGGTTCATTGCAATACTATTTAGCAGAAATCTTCATGATAATATAATCTTTGGGATCTTATTAAATGATAATTTGGGATTTTTTTAATATTAATTAGTTTATTTTTAATATTCATAGCAGAAGGGCTCAATTATATAAGTAGCCCTAATCACTTATTGTTACATAATATTTTTAACTGAGCTTAGTAAAGAATTTAGTATCTATTGGGACAACATAAACTTATCAAAAGCAAAAGTTTATTTGATTAGTTGATAAGAAAATGATGCAATAGAGCAAAAATCACCACACAAATTTTAAAAAACGCAAAAAGTGACTAAATTATTCTTGAAACTAATTTCGGGTTTAGAGAGACTCAAAACTGAAGTGGCTTAACCCAAGAAAAATTCACAAGATCAACGCCTAAATAAAAATAAAAAGAAATATCTTAGACCAAAAACAAATACCAGAGATACAACAGAAAAATTACCTTTTCAAGTCCGGTTTTATATCTGAATCATTTTTTAAGAGAATCAGCTACTTTGGTTGTGATCCCCAACAATTTGTGAAATATTGACTTTTCTACTTCATCGAGCTAGCCTTAACTTTGGTGTAATATTGCGCTTGGAGCAAAGTCATACATAGGCGACAGAATTCTTTAGTGGCAAACTTGATCTGTTTTATGAAACAAGGGTTTTTAATTAAACCCTAAGCTTTAAAAATTATAGCTAAGTGAAAGCGGAAGTAAATTGTAAATCAATTTTATCGAATTCTGCTCCTCCTCTGAGTTTTAAGACTACTAGCTTCCAAACTTATGCATTTCACACCTACTTTATATGTGGTATTTTGTTCTGATGCTGATTTTTAATGTTTATCTTAAGTATAAGTCACCTTCTATATAATTTAAAGATATCTGCATTTTGTATCCAGAATGATCACTGAGTTCTTAAACACTTGTTCTAGTAATTTAATAGAAGAAAGCTGGTAGGCTTCGAGTACTTATGTACGATTGTGTTTTCTAATTTTTAAAATTTAAAGAGAAGAATATTTCGTTATCTAAAAGTGTTATGAGGGATTTATTACAAACAGTTTCTTTGAATTTTAGAAAAAGTTGTCAATTTTACTGAAGAGTCTTAAATGTCACTGGCAAAATAGTTTGCAATGAAAATCTAAATAAGGAAAGTTAAGATAAGTAATTTGTAACTTAATTCACTTAAACCATTTTAATTAATTTCATTGAATAATTTATAAATTTTTCAATTTATTAAAAATTCAAAATTAAAAACCAAAAAAATTAAAAAAAAAACATTTATTATGGATTAAGCGGAACGAAACAATTTTAAATCTGATATATTGAAAAAAATTAAAAATTAATTCTACTAATCTAAATAATTAATTTTAATGCCAAAACAAAATGAAAACTTTTACTTTTCTTGTATAAAAATTTTCTGCTAACATTTAAAAAAAAAAAGAAATGATGAAAAAAATCAAAGGTTTTTAAAAAAACACATTTTCAAAATTATATAGTTTTTCATGCTGAGTTTAATTTTGGGAAGATAAAGTACTGATGACTTAACTACTGATTTTTAAAAATGGGAAATTTTTAGGTCCTAATAAGCCTTCAATGGGTAAAAGTTCCCAAATTTTTACCAAGCCAACTTATGGCGAGTCTCGAGAATCTAACCCCACCTCCCCTCAAAATTTTGAGATGTGAGAATTAAATTGTGACTTTCTCTAAAATTTGGAATGTTCTTAGTATTTTATTATCTAAACAAAAATGGTTATAACTAAAAGGAACTTTCTTCAATTTAAAAAAAAAACACCTTCAAAATTAAGGAAAAGCTTTAACACATGTTAAAACATAATATTGGAGTTTTAAATTTTGTATATTACTAAAAGAAAATTTGGACAAGCATTTTAGTTACAGGTGTTTTAAGAAAAGCCAATTTTCAATTTTTAATCCCAATATTTCAAGTTTCTAGCTTTAGCCGTTCAGAAGGTATGTGAGATCAAACATTTAGTTTAGTACCCTATGAATTTACATTTCAAAAATTTATAGAGCTTATAAAAGCAGCTGCCTTTTACCAATTTAATATTGAAAATAAACTTAAAAGAACTCTTGTTATAACAGTTTAAATATAGTGCTTTCCTTTTTCAGCCTTTGGAGGCCTGCACCTACGTAACGGGTGTTGCTGCAAACAAAAGTTGAATGAAAAATCGATGATTAATTTCATCTTTTTGTTTAGATAATACTACTTGTAGTTTGAAATTCTTTTCTCTATTTCAAACCGTGTGAAAGTGTTTGTAAACATACGAACGGACGGATGAACGGGCAGAGTGAAACTATATTACCACATTTTTACAAAATCTGAAAATTTGCTAAAAACCAGATAACAAAAGTAAAACAAAAAACCACACACAGTGTATGATTTGTATTTAAATGTTTTGTTTTGTGCACCGGGTGATTGTGTTTATAAAATATATATATATACAATTTTTTTTCAAAATATTTTTTTTTTGTTTTATTTTTAGAAGTAAATGAGTAATTTCTTTTAAATATGTAAAGTTTAATAAATTTTATATTAAAATAATTCTTTTCACAATACTTTTGTTCATATTTAATTTTGCCATTCTTGTTATTCCATATTTTTGAGAATCATTCGTAGACTTCTTCATACTTCAAATTCGAGTTCGTCTGTTTTTATAAAAAAATATTTGATCCTACACCGTACGCGTCCTTGAAATTCTTCAACACTCCTGTTAGGGAGCTTAGCTATAGAAACTCATTTATTATTCTGCTGTTGTTGTTGTTGTTTTGGTTGGAAATTGAAGACTGTAAATTCTACCCTAACACATTGGTCTTGCGATCCGTTGTGCATCTCATTGGGCATTATTGCACTCGCGTTTTAATTTCCCATTCATACATCCCCTTTCACCTTTTCTTTTATAAACGAGAATACTATTTTTTTTAAAAATGGGACAGAAATAAAACCCATCATTCCAATATATGTTTCTTGATCAAATTTACATCCAAAAGATACGAAATAAATTGAAAGTATTAAAAATTCTGCAGTGCTTAGAAATTATTCTTTTCTTACTGAAGTGAAGACTTTTAAGAACATATCAAAAAAATCTAGACTTCTTAGATAGTGGGTTTGAAAATAAGGATTAGGAGGAAAAGCTTAGATTCCAACCAACTTAAACCACCAGAAATCTCATTACTGAAACAGGTTCCCTCTAGGAAGTCGCAACTACAGAAAATGGCATAATGACGATCAGCAAAAGAGAAATCGGAGGGAAGAATATGGGAAAAGGAAGATGCTTTTTTTAAATATGGGATCTTTTAATCCCATTAAATAAGAAACGTATAAACCAGAATTAAACCATCAATTTCTTAGGACCCATCGGGCTTTTCAACCTCTATAGAAATATCTTAATCATCTCTTATAGGGAATTATTTAACAAACTATTCCTCCAGTATTATTCAATTTTGAATCTGAAGAAAATAAGAAAACATCACACAACAAAATTGATGTTAATGACTCATTTTGTAAACCTTTGCATTTCCAATACAAACATGATGTTTGGAATATTTTCATATTGTAAAACGCAATGTAATAAAATTTTTTACAAACCCTAAAATAATATTTCAGAAATTTTAATGATTTCTATTATTAAAGTGCTTGAAAGTATAAAATTTTTAATATTTTCAATAAAATTTTTTTTATAATTATATTTTTTGATTTTAATTACATCATCTATAATTATAAATACATTTTTAATTTAAATTGCATTATATTACAATATTCATAATTGTACATTATTTATAAATAGTTTTTCTATTACAGAGTATCGGGTATATCGTACTAAACTATTTTAAATTATTTCGATATTAATATAGAAATAAGTATAGTACATCTGTACTCTAAACATTACTTAGAGAGAGCAATTGCTCTATAAAATTTTATATTAAACTATCTTACTATGTTACATAATTCAAGATTTCCAATGGCCGTAATCAAAGCTTCCTCCCCTAATCTTTATTTTCAAAACTAGCGGCTCCTTTATGTTAAAAGTTCTAGCCATCCCAAAGGAATGTAATTACCCTCGATCTTCTCATAATTCATATCCTCAAAACTAACAGGCCTTGATTTGTATTAAAAGTTTTAATCATCCCAAGGGAATCTCGTGCAACTACTTTTAGTCTATATTTTTGATCACTCCACATTCCAAATCCAAAATTCAACATTATTAAAAAAAATATCTATTTTTAATATAAAAATCATATTATTAATACTATGAATTATTTTACTATGACGTCATAAAACAAAAGCAATCTACTAAATGACGTCACAAAATAAAAGCGTCTTAATATATGACGTCATAAAACGTCTTAATATCTAAAACTAACCTTTCCATTTTAAATACCAATTATAAATTAAATATAACAGTTAGAACAACTGTTTTTTTAAATTAAATTTATATTTAATAAAATTAATTCGTCATCACTTTTGAATCTACAAGATACAAGATACTTTTTTTTTTATATGATTAAATTATTGTTATCATGTCGTCATTAAAATTTGATTTTGGGTGTTTAACAGCCAGAAGTCTCATTCATTTATCTTTTTATTTTTTGTTGTTGTTTTTTTTTTCTAAAAAAGATACATTCATGCTGGGAAAATTTTCTAATCACCACGAAAAAAAGAAAAACGTTTTCCATATGAAAAAAAAAACGAATTTAGAAAATTTAGAATAAAAAATGAGAACAAGAAACTCCATGAGAAATGAACCATGACGGGAGGACAAATTTTTTTTTATTTTTTTTTTTTTTTTTTTTTATCTTTGTTTACTGCAATAAAATTTATTTGAAAAAATAACATGAAAATATTAAAGGCTAAATCTGAGAAAAACAAAATTCAAAAGTTTTTCTGAATTAACGGGAAAATATAAGAAAATTCTGAGAAAATATTTATATTAAATTGTAATCTCTCGCTTTTTATAATCTTTTAACTCTCACCTTTATATATTATAAATTTTATTATTTACAGTTTACCTTATTCATATAAAATTTTTATAAATAAATACGGAGGCGGGTCAAATAGTTTTTTGGTAGACTTTTCATGAAAACTAACTAGCAAAGCGAATGATCTCTTTTATTAATAAAGGATGATGGGAACTAAAGGTTTTATGATTAAAATTTAAAAATTATCCAAAAGGTCTCTAGAGTGCATAACTATATATACTTTATCGATATTTTAATACATTTTAAATCATTAGTTGTGAATTTGATAACCAATCAACAACCCACAGTTACAGAACAACTTATAGGACACGATAAATAACTCACAGATACGGGACAACTTATAGGATAGGATAAATAACTCACAGATGCAGATCCCCATGTTCTAATTAAATCCTAAATCTATAATTATTACAATATTGTGAATGTGTCAATGTCAAAGTTAGTGTGTCAATATGCCAAACTCAATGTGTCAATGTTAATGTATCGATATCAATGTATCAAGGGTAATGTGTAAATGTTTCAATGTAAATGTATCAATATGTCAATTTTAATTTATCAATATGTCAAAGTCAAAATATAACAAATACAATTATGGTAATCGGAATCTTAGACATTCTACATGAAATAAAATGGAGTAGATACTATTAATGTCAATATGTCAATATCAATGTTTTAATTTTTGTTTTATCAATGTGTTAATGTAACTAAATGAAAGTGTCAAATATAACAAATAGAAGTGTGTTAATCGTAATTTTAGACATTTTATATGGAATAAAGTGTAGTACTATTAATGTCAATATGCCAATGTTCCAATGTCAATGTATCAATTTTAATTGTATCAATGTGTCAAATTTAACAAATAAAATTGTTTAAATTGAAATGTTATGCAATCTACATTAGATAAACTGAAAGACTATACACATAGAGAATAGGAGTATTTTAGGATCAACTGAAAAATGAGAATATAATATTTATACAATTAAATTAGATATTTTCCAATATTAATGAATATGTAGTAAATGCAGTCAGTGTACAAACTCATTATTTATAAATCAAAATTATATAACAAATGCCTATCGATTAACTTGCAAAAGCTGAAAATCATATTTCTAAAATTTTTAAACTTATCTGCTATTTAAAATATTTTCTACTAATTGCCCTACTATTGTATAATATAATAATTTCTAGGCGTGAGTATCTAAATAATAATTTTTTTCCATTTTTTTATTTTTATTTTTTCTGTATATTTTCTTTAAAAAAAATTTTTTTTTTTTTTTTTTTTTTATTATAAATTTTAATGAAAACGATATTTTTATAAATATAATTTTATTTTTTTTTTTTTTTCATTTTTCTTTATCTCTCTTTAAAAATGTGTTCATTTTCAGTTAGTAAATCAATACGCGTGTATTTAAAAACTTATTGAAAAAATAAATAATATATTAATTAATTTAATAATATGTAAAACAAAAACAAAAAAACAACAAGAAAAACAAAAAAAAAAAAAACAATTTTTTTAGTTATTAATTAAAAAAAAAATTTAAAAAAAATTAATAATAAATTTTAAATAAATCAAAATTATTAATATTAAGTTATTAATAAATTGCATATATCTAAGCTAATTTGTCTTAATCCAAAAATTTAAACGTCATGTATTCATTGAACCTAATGACACATCATAATTATATACCATATGATCATCTTAAAAGTGATAAAATTAAAAACAGTGAATTAATAAAAAGTGAATAAAAAAAAGAGTGTATAAATTTCATATAGAAATAATATTATAAGATTTCAATTTAACACTTGAACATAACCTTAAAAATTAAATGATTTTTAATTCAAATTTTGATTTAAAATAAACAAATAAAATTTTTTTAAAAGTTTATATATTTTAAATAATATTTTTATTATTTATTTAAATTTTAATTTTTTTTATAAAATCGAAATATTAAAAAACAAAAAAAACTGTCGCGTCATATAAAAACAAAACAAAATTCGCAACATAACAAAGCGTGAATGACATTTAAAAAAACATTGTGTTTAATGTATTGTATGACAAATATTTCTTTGATATGAGCAAACATAATACAAATTATTATTTAGAGATGAAGGATTTTTGATTAGTTATGCTTTTTTAAATGCTATGCTAATTTTTAAGATGCTATGTTCTATTAAATATATATATAAATATATATATAAGTTTTAACTAATAAAACTATTTTAAATTTTAAATAAAATTTATTAAGTAAACAAAGATAATATAAATTTAACATATTAACATAGTTTTTTAACCTTGCTAATCTTTAAAATTTAAAATTTATTTTCTTTTATATTTATTTAATTTTTATCTATATAATTTTATTAACGCAGTCATTTTAAATCGCTTTAAATGTTTTAACTCATTGTATAAGTATATATATAGAAAATTTTTTTTATAAAAAAAATTCTCCAAAAAGAAATTGTATATTTGTAAAATATGCTAAATTTAATTTTACTCTATCTGTCTGATGGCCTTTTTGTTATTTCTTTGATTAGTGTTATTTCTTTAATTAGGTTAGAATACCAATCTTTTATGGAAAAGTCCCAGGTTCGAATCCCAGTGAAAGTGAAATGAAATAACTTTTATTTGGTTTTCGACTCGACTGAGCTAGCATCCCCATTGGGTTTAAATTAATGGTTTAATCAATAATTACAAATACAAAATATAAACAAATAATTTAATTGAATAATACAACTCACAGAATTGGAATACCATACAATTTAAATACAACATTATTACAATATAAAAACAAAATATAATTGTATCTATTGAAAATCTAAGACGTTTCTACATGTTATAACGTGTTGGGCTATCTCATGTTTAAATTGTATGTAGAATTTATTTGATCGGTTCTAATAGTAAGAATATAATATTTCCCCCTGTTCCGACATGCACATATATATGATATATAGGCTGTTTAGTCTATAACAGTGAACAGTTAGCACTTAAAAAAACAAACGGGCCAAAGTTTTAGGGCATATGATATCTCCCATATCAAACAACATCAACAAAAACAAAATAGTTGTTAGTCTTACAGACTAGTTTTAATCTTAAAAGATCTAATAGTATATTTTAATCTATTTAAAGTCTGGACACTTCCTCACTCCTTAACAAGTCTTTGGATGATTTGCTTCTTTCATACTGAATTGGTACTTATTTTCATACTGAACTGGAACTTTGACAGATGCGCAATTTTCTAAAAGGTCTAATCAAATACATCACTTTCGTAAATTGCGTGAAATTGTATATATTTTTATCAAAACAGACTTAACTGAAATCAAAAAATTATCATATAAATCCCAGACTTAAGAAATAAAAATATGAAATACTTAAAGTTTCAAACGTCAATTGAAAATAAAACGCAGGCGTTTGTTTAAACAAACAAAATAAATTCGCTTAAAATCGAATATTCGAATGCTTGCGTTTAATAAAATTCGTTTAACTTCATATGAAATCGTATCTGCATGAACACAGTTGGTTGGACGTTATGCGTCCTACGTTTTTTAAAAATTAAATAAATTTTCCTTAAATAATGATTAATAAATATGGTAATGATATGTAAATTAGAAATTCCTAAGATCAAAATTCTAAAATTTTTTAAAATTAAAATTCCTAATTCTGTGATTGCAATCTTTGTTACCGTTAATATTTTTATTCTTTTTCCACTTCTTTAAGAAGTATAGGACGGTCACAAAGTCTACCTAGACTAGGCTTCAGTTTCTTTAATAGTAATATTCACTAGGCCGTTGATTACTCGGCTGTAGCTTTTGTATAACATTATGAAATATGAATACATAAATGTTAACTTTGTGCGTCATCTATTATTTTACACAAGAATTTTTTATATATTCTTATTAAATCTTATTTTATATTACGATATTTTTTCATTAGATATGATCTGACCGGGGTTTGAACCCGAGACTTTTCAAATGAAAGGCGGCGTCTTTACCAATACGCCATTGGTAACCGTTAAAATTAATAATATAAAAAAAATATAATATAAATATAAATACAACAATTATAATAAGTTTACATAATACCTCTATATATATATACTACGGGGTATCCCCAAAATTTACATGTAAAATATTTATTTAAAAATAAAAAAAGTAGTATTGTGGAAATATAAATTTACTTCTAATGTTCTTAGAATGTTTCACAACACAATAAAAAAATATATATTTATGTTTCTTATTAAATTAACCTTTAGAAGTTTTACCTGTAATATAATCTGTATTTTTAGTAATACTTAGTATATTTTGAACAAAATTTAAATTTGTTATAATGTACTAAAGGAGGCTAATTAGTCTAATTATTTATTACAACATATTCTAAGTCTCCGAAAAAGACAGGAGGGCTTCTTGTCTCTAATACTCTATTGTATGTGATACGAGTAGACTTTAAAATAAAATAAAGAAAAAAATTATTCTAATTAAGTTAGCGTATTTATAATTTCGTTAGATAACCTCTTTTTTTAGACAAAGCTGTTTTGTGAAGGAAAGCAGTTCAAGAGAAGAGGAATAACCGTTATTCTATAAATTAACTTTTAAAAGTTTTTATTTTATATCTAAACCAAAATTAATCAAAAGGGGTTAATGAGTTTGTATACATGGTTCCATAGCTAATACTGGCTATTTGAAAATCTTGAATCTGTCATCCCCTTTTTAGCCGGTATACAACGTTCGCTTTTCATAAAACAACAAAAAAAAAAACCATTTTAAATTTTCTAAAAAATTCTAAAACAAATTTTTACTTCTTTTTTATACAAAAATTCAATAAAAAATTCATAAAAACCTTTAGTTGCCTTATTAACTTTATAATAAACTTTTCAAGAAGACAAAAAACTGAGAACAAAAAAAAATTGAAAAAAAAAACAAAACAACAAAAAAAATAAAATGTGAAAAGAAAAACCCTATAGAAAACTCTCTCTACAATTTTCCATGAAAATAACAATAAAACGCAGAAAAACAAAAAACAAAACAATAAAAGAAAAATCCAAAGAAAAAAAATGAAATGTATCTTGTAGCGAAAATAAAAATAAAAAAACAAACAATTCCATGTATCTATTTATATTAAAGATATATATGTATATACAAATATTTTATATAGAATTTAATTTGTACACTTTTTTATTATTTTATTCTTTTTTTACATTTGTTCACATAAATAATATCATGTGCATATGTGTTCCTTCTCAGAGTATCTTGTTTTCTTCTCAGTTGGTGTTTTATTTTTTTTTTTTTAATTTAATTTTACATCCATACTTACCTACATCTGTTCAAATGTGTTTATATATGAATAGATACTAGTTTATTTTTAATACAATTTTTACCTTTAAATACAATACACTTGGTGGAATTTATGTACGTCCACGGTATACATATGTCATAATAATTTTGTTTATATCTGTTAAAGGTGTCATAATAATTAGAATTATATAGGTATATGTGTTAGGGTTGATTGAAAACTATTGCAACATCAGTTTTGGCTTTTGAATATTGAAAAAAATACCTACCAAATTATTTGGTGTATAAAAATATGTTGTATGCTAAGTATGAACAAATGCTCAATAATTATATTAGCTACTTTTTTTATCGGGGTCAGAAGCCAAAGTTTAAAAAAACGATTCGGGTCACTCAAAAAAAATTTGATTTTGAAATATTTGACTCCTGATTTTTAAAAGATCAAATTTCAAATGTCAAATTTGAAATCATTGTTTATGGAAGTTTCGTATTATTAAAAAATTAAATTTTTATTTAAATAATATGTATACATAATTTTATTTTATCTATATCAAATACAATGTCTGCGCCATCTTTTCCAGTTAAATATAAGCTTTTTTATACAAATCAAAGATCCTGACCCACATAAATATATGGGTTTTGTTGTTGTTAAAAAGTTCAGTTATAATATCTAACCTTCCATAAATAATAAGTTAAATATTTTGCATACGAATCTTAAGTATTTCCAGATAGTCTTCGTATTTAAAAGAAATTTTAACTCTATTTACACTATTAAAGTATAAGAAAAAAGTAAACATGCTTTCAGAAATCTTGTTCATACTACACAATTTGTTTAGTTTTGACAGTTTTCAAATTAAAAAAAATAATAAGTTCAAAAGTTTTAATTTTTCTAATTGCTTTTAAAAAATTAGTAAAATCTCAAAAAGAATTATACAAAAATGATTATTCTACAAAATATTGTCTTGGTCAAAAAATTGTAGCCCATACTTGAAACTAAATATAAATATTATAATATTTTTTTGACATTCACATTTTATAATATATCTATAATCTATATATGTTCCTATTAAAAACTAATTAAGCAGATTTATAAGTGTTTTAAAAGAGATAAACTTGATAATAATAGTGATTATAATTTCAGGCTGCACTTGAGAGCTATTTACTAAGAAATTTCAAAGTATATATTCATAAAACTCGTTTACTCAAACACTTTATTATTAACTCTTATTTTTACAAATTTTTCTAATTGTATTCTTTGTTAACAATTTATATACTCGTATATAAATTAGGCACATATGTGATTAGATCAATATCATATCAATCATACATTACAGTACATGACAAAAATTAAGCCAACAGAATAGTTACTCAAAAAATTTTTAAAAATGAATTTATAATTATTAACATACCATTGATTTTTCATTTCCATAACTTTAATTTTGAATGCAAATTGTTTTTTTTTATTTTACTGCCTCCATAATTTTTACTTATACCATATGGTAATTTGTTGTACTATAAATAAATTCAATCACTGTATAATTATAAAATCAAAAATAACACATTCTTATTTTCTCTAGAATAGTACAAAATCTTAAAAAGAACTAATAAATCAATTTCGCAGTTACCTTGAAAAGAATTTACAATTTAATTACCTGCGATACGTTCAATATTTTTGAGAAATTTATTATTAAATTGATTAAATTTTATATATTTATTTTTAAAACAAAATTATTTTGTAAACAGAACTTATTTTTTAATAGTAAAATATATAAACAAATCTAATATTAAAAAAAAATTTTACTGCCCCCACAAAATCTACTTTCTATTTATACCATATGGTCTTTTACTTTAAATTTTTTCTCTTACCTTCCGTAATGTATTTTTAGTTTTCAATCTTTCAATCTCTAAACTTTAATATACAAAAACTTTAATACATCTACAAAACTTTAATACATCAATTTTAATTTCTGAATGTCTGTCGTTCATATGCTAAATTTTCTCTTAATAACAGACTTTTGTTACATTTTTTTAACTCACATTCAAAAAGAATTTATTGTCAGAACTTTTGCTGTACACTGTACCTACCATTTTTTTTCCTACGCTTTACGCTTTACGCTTCTTACAAAAAAATTGTACCGTTATAAATTTGTTTTTGGTATTATTTAACTTACACTGAATTATGAGTGTAGTATTAGTACAATTGAAATCTAGGAAATATCCGTATTTTATTGCTCCTTAGTGTATTGAAATAAAAAAAAAAATTTCTATAAAATAATGTCATTAGTCTAGCTAGAAATATAAAGAATGTTCAAAAGCTCAGACAAAAAAATGAAATTATATTATTAAAAAAAAAAAAAAAAAAAAAATACAAAAAAAATAAAAAAAAAAGTTTATAAACATGTGTTCAGACGACTTTATTGTCGCTAAAATTAAAGAGACTTATGAGACAACTTGTTATAAAAAAAAATATAAGTATATAAGTATGTATCTTTGTTTTTGAGTTTTTTTATTTCATTTTCAATCTCATTTTCATTTGCTCTCATTTCTTTTACAAGTAACTTTTAAATTAAAAAAGTTATATATATTTTTGTATATATATATGTATATAATTTATATATTTATAAACTTATAAACATGTCTACATAATTAAAAATAAAAAATAAAAAAAAATAAATAGAAAATTGTTAAAAAATTAAATTTTAATATTTTGTCATTTAAAACTTATTATACTAATTACATATAATAAGTTGACATTTTAAATACTCCTAGTTATTATTTAAATTTTTTTTTTTAGTTCGTTTTTGTTTTTTTTGTGTCACAATTAATTTTTGACATTTCCCGTTATTCATAATATTCTTTTTTTTATAAACATAACACATTATTTATTTTTAAGTTTAAATTTAATTTTTTTAAAAAAAAAAAACTATAATCCCCTTATGTATTTAAAAAATTTAAGTTTTTTGACATTAATAACATTTAATAAGTAGATAATAGTTTAAAAAATATTTTAATAATTCTTTTAAATCATTAATTAAGAATTAATTAATCAAAATTAGTTGTATTTTGGAAATAATTTAAAGTATTTACAGTTATTTTTTATTTTATACCATTTGGTAACGATGAAATTTTGATGAAATTTTTCTTATACTACTTATATAGAAATAGAATTGATTGTTTTTATGTATATTTATTGGTCCATGTACCCTGGGTCCATTTCCTTAATTTTTGTTACACATGATATAAGCTATTAAGTTTTTCAATTTTCAATTGTTTCTAATCTTTATTGGAACATTTTGGAAAAAAGAAATATATTTAAGGTGTTGCCATATTAAATTGGTAGCTAATAGAAAGGTGTTGCATTGTGCAATTTTATGATGTGTGATGGTAAATTAATAAAAAAACGAGGAAGAGTGTAGTTAGAGTAGATTGTGTCAACTCTGGGATACCCGTATGACCGTAACATATACATTATATCATCCGGTTAATTACTTTTGGCCAAATTTCAAACATACAGCTTTATTAAGTGTAGTTGAATACTCATATAAAAGAAGGAGTTGTATGGCAGCTACTCGAATCCTCTGCCGTAGACCAACCAAATTTTGCAGTAACTTTGGCCATTACACTAAACTATTTTTAGCAAAATTTCAGACCTTCAGCTTCATTAGGTGTAGTGTAATGCTCATATAAAATAAAAAGTTGTATGGCAGCTCCCCGAACCCATGGACCAAAATGGTTGAATTTAAATAGCGATGACGGCTATTGCAAGAAAACGAATTTGCGAAAATTTCAAGATCCTAGCTCCTTTAGTTTTTGAGTTATCGTGGTGACGGACGGACGAACGGACGGACGGATAGATGGACGGACAGACGGATGGACAGACGGACGGACATAGCTAAATCGATTTATTTTTCGATTCTGATCCGATCCATACACTTGAGTCTATATCTACCTCCCCCTTCTTCTCTGCGTCACAAACGTTATGGCAAATTTATTATAATCTTTACTATATAGTCATACGGGTATAATGAGAGGTTGAATTTTAGGTAGTGAAATAAATTCGATTTTAATTACAATAGAAATAAATTTGAATTAGCTAGCAGTTCCATATTATTTTCTAAAAATATTTAAGAAAATTAAATTAAAAAAATAAAACCGATTAGGTTTCATTTCAAATAATATAAAAAATATGGATATATTCCGGAATAATAGAATACCCTGATTTTGAAAGAAGCTGAAATCCCTTTATATTTGAAAAAATTGCATTCAAAATAATGAAGGTTGCCGCCTTGAAGCCCCACTGAACAAATTACTGAAACTTTGATTTTGTAAGCAATGATAAAATTCTTCTTCTGATTATTCCGGAAAAGGGGTTTTTCCAAATTTAATAACCAACAATAAAAATCCCCCCTAGTTTAAAAATATTCTAAAAAAAAAACTAACATTTTGGTTTTTAAAATGTGGGTACATAATCAGGAGATTCCCCTTGTTCTGAATATTTATAAATGTATCACTTACTGTGCTTTTGTAAATTATAAAGAATCTTAAGGTTGAAAACAAAAGTACGGTAATCCACTGTTTTCGGTTAAGGTAGTTAATTATTTAACTTCGGTATCTTTTCCACCAATATTTTACTTTTTTTAATGCAAAATATTATATTTAAAAATATTTTACAAAAACTTAAAGATTTTTTTATTTGAAACTAAAATATTAAATTCTAAAAACCAAAAAAAAAAAAAAATATACAAATCATTTTAAAACTTTTTATATTATTTTATATAGTTAAATATTTAAAAAGGCTTAAAACTTTTTCATTTATATTATGTATACTTCAATGTCTTTGTAAGAGTTGATTTTGAATTTTTATTCACGTTTGTGATGCTGAATAATTAGTAAAATATTATTAGCTGTGTTTTTTTATTCGGATCAGAATCAAGGTCTGAAAAAAACGATTAAGATCACACAAATAAAAAAGATTTTAATTTGAAATGCTCGCTATCTTAGTTTTAAAAATTCTTATATTAAATGTCAAATGTGAAATGTCAAATATGAAATTGACATTTAAATGAGCATTTTATATTTGATTATTAAAAAAGTAAAATTTTTATTATATTTATAATAAAAAATATTTTTTTAGTCTCTGGCTACACCCGAAAAAGTTAGGCGGGCTTCACTTATACAATGTGGTATTAGACCGTTTAATAAAATAAAAAACAAAAATTATATTGTTTTATATTAAAAACTATGTCTGCGCCATCTTTTGAAATTGTATGTAAATATTTGTATACACATCATGGACCCTGACCCACTTAAGTATATGGGTTATAATGTTGTAGTTGTCGCCGTAAGCGAATGAAAAAAATAGAGCTATTGTTATATTTATATTGTTTTCATAATCAGAGGCATCTTCTTGTCTATTCACTAGAGATCAATAAATTCGGAAATTTCAGTGTGTAATTAACAAAATTTAATATTATGAATTTTGGAAGAGGTATAATATTTGGGGCATAGTGATTGATTCGGATATGTAACTGTCATTGGTTCGCAATCAAGTATAACAAAAGTAAAACAAAATGCCAGATTAATGTCGAGATAATTTAACAAGTCTCCAGCAGAAAACTTTAACTTGACATTGATCTAGAGTAGAAATCAAGGCTAATGCTCAATTGTTTTTCAGAATCACTGTCCAAATTTTTATGTAGTTATTAAAATATCTATGAACAGTATAAAAAATAAGAGGATATAAAAACTTTGTGATTTGCCAGTCGAATATGAAATTATGGGTTACACCCTGGAGCTTGGTAATGGAAGTCCTTAATTATCTTAAGCGCTTTGTTTCTGATATTTTTATATGAAAACAGGAGGTCAAGAGAAGTTAGAAGCTTCTTGAGTAAAGTCCATTTTGAATTCGGATGTCTAATTAATTTTTCCGACATTAGCTCTGAAATACCTCAACTAATGGACATACCCCGAACACCCCGACAATCGAACACCCCAACTAAAATATCACTATTCCCAAAAATATAAGAGTAACTTATTTAACTATTTGTTAATTTAAATAAAATCTTTAAATTTTACACTTTAATCACTATAATTGTACGGAATCAACTTCAGTTTTCTTTTCAATTTTCATTACAAAAATTTCCTTTTTCAATTCTCCAAAAAACTCCATTTTTCTTTTGGTACCTTAATTTAAAAAAAAAACAAAAAAATGTTTTCAAAAACCTAGAAAAGTTTCTAGGTTTTTATTTTTGAACCCAGTATAGGTATACAAAATTTATTATCATTGATGGTAATAAAAAACCGGCGAATCGAACCGAACCGACCAGCCGAATAAACCAAATAAATCATAAAATAGAATGTAAAAACTTTAAAAAGTTTCTAAGAACATACAATATGAATTATATATAATATGGATGTCATGTAGGATGAAATTATGTCCTTTAACCAAGTCCTCTAAGATATTATAGAATATTAAAGTTGAATATACATACATCTATGCATGCAACATAATATCTTTCAAAGTAAAACTTTTAGTTTATTGTATTCTTACACGAAATTTATCGAAGTACCCAACACCTCAATAAAAAAAAATCTGAAAAGAATTTCTAAAGAACCGAAAGTTGAATGAACCGAAACGAAAATTAGTTAAATTTTAAGAAAAGTTTCAAGGTTAAAATTGTTTTCTATCTCTTTTTTTAGTTAGGCATCACTTTATCTTGAAAATTACTGAGGTAAATCTTAGAGACACAAAATTTGTATTTTTAGAATTTGTAAGTACATAAGCACAATGTGTAGGTGTATATTATTATTTTTCGGAAAACTGGGATTTCTATGCCTCATAAGCATTTAATTTTGTGTTTTAAGGTTTCAAATAAATTTTATTTTCAATTTAAAGGTTAAAAAAGTTAAAATGAAATTGGGTAAATGTATTTTATTATTAGGATTGGTAAAATTTATCACCATAAATCTTTAAAAAGTTTTACGATTATCGAATTTTTTTTTTTTTTTGGTAAAATATTACATAAATTTCACATCTTACTGTGATATGATGGAGGGAGGGAGAGATTACATAAATGAAGAATCTTTGTATGAGAATAAATAGTATCTATAAAATTTTTACATTACCTTAAAATTGATCTATTTGAAATTTATTATTTATAGTTAATTTCTAAATAATATATATTTAGGTTTAAAAACAATTTTTTTCTTAAAAAGTAAAGGTACTCTTTTAATGTGAATTTGGTCCTTTTTCACATGATATTTGTCTATTTTCAACCCAATTTGATCCTTTTTCAAATTAAATTGATCGCAAATTTTCAAATGAAATTCGCATTTTCTTAAAAATATTATGTCTCTTTTTTAAAACGCACTCGTATCTCGGGATCCAGAAATGACATACCCCAATTCTGTAGTAGAAAATGAAAACATTTTTTAGAGTTTTTTTTGGATTGCCTTAAGACTCAAACATTTTTAATCTCTCTTTTATTTGGTTTCTCATATAATATCTGTGAGTCTTTGAATCTGTAAGCAATTTTTATTTGAAATATGGCTAAATTCATTTAAAAAGAGACAACTTTCATGTGAAAAAATACCAAGTTAATGTGAAAAGAGTATAATACTTATGTAATACAAGTAAATATTTATTTCATTAATACAGTTAGAATTATATCGGCCTTATATAATAGATATTAATGTGGGATAAATCTGATATAGCTATAAGTCACCAATTACGTTAGATCTTTGAACCTTTAACTGTTTATAAACGGACAGTAGTTTGTACAATAGGGTCCGAGATTTCGATTAAGTTCACAATTGGGTTAAAATTATTAAATAATTGTATACCTATGTAGTATGATGATATAAATAAAATAATTATCTTGAGTAATAGAACTCACAGATACAGAAATTGCTCTAAAATTCAAATATAAAAATATTTCAAGGTATAACAAATAGATTTGTATTTGCATCTATCGAAAATTTAAGACGTTTGTACTTATTGTCTTAAAACGAAATGCTACATATTTTTTAAATTATATATGGAATTCATTAAGATCAATTTTAATAATAAGTATATAGCATTATGTCGCACCTGTTCTAAAAGTTATAAGTTATAGACATATTTCTTATAAACGGGCTTATCAGATTAAATTTTCAGTTGCCACTTTATAAAAAAAGGAAATAAATTAAATTCAATACAATACAACTGTACCGTCTAGCTATGAAACTATGGGTGATATCGGAAATTTATAAAACAACCTTCAACCCGATTCATAGCAGAAATAATACATTGTCAAATCCAAAATGTAAAACACAATGTATCTATAATACAATGTGTTTTTTTTTCAATTCCGATCGCCTTTAACACATCCCAAATTAGTGATCTTAGTATTAGTGAATTATTTTAGTATTAGTGAATTATGTTGCGTTTTCCATTTTTATATTTCGTACTTATATTATCAAATACAAAAATATACATAAAAAAAGCATAAATTTCATTTCATATGTATATGTATTGTCGCGGAAATTGTGTATCAAACACAATGTCAAATGAATTCCGAACATGACACTTTGTATTCGCAATGTTGTAAATACAATTCGGATGACGGCCTATAATTTTACTATTTACCGTTATCTTAAAAATTTCAAAAAATGGACTTTATTAATGGCATTCTTCCGTTGATGACATATGTATTCAGAATCACGCGGCGTAATAAAGTCCTGCTTCTTTATAGCCTCGCATAAAATGTTACTATTGTTACTAACATACAATCTGAGTCAAAATCCAGATAAATTCCAATATTTATATGCAATCACTATTATTATAATTGTTAAAACTCAAATTTCTCAAAACACCTGAATAATTCAACAATTAAAATCTCCAATTTGTGGATGCGATAAATTTTGTATGCAAGTTCCAATACAGTAGACATTTAATGTCTTCATGTCTTCATTAAATTTATAATTTTAAAAATGTTCAATTTTATTACAAAATTTGTTTTGGCATCTAATAAAAGTTAAAATTATAGTTTTTTGATTAATATGAAATTTATTGATGTGTAACAAATTATCTGTTAAATAAATTTTACAACAATGTACGAATTGTAAATCATCCGTTTTTATTTTGAAAATTTTGAATAAATAATTCAAAAATTAAAAATATATATATGTATATACTCATTCGAAAAGATTCATATCCAAAATAATACATACTTATAGTTGAAATTAAGAACTTGTAGTAGACAACGTTTCGTAATTTTGTGTCCTTTCTAGAGGTGCGTTTATATTGAAGCTGTGATAAGTGACACGACGCTCTAAGGACATAGCGTAGAAAATTATATATTGTTTGTTGATCAAAGTGATGCTCCAATATAAACACCTCAATTAAAATCATGTATATAATTGTCAACTTTTGGTCTTATTGGTGCTTGTTATTACTTATTGCAGCTCCAATATAAATGCTCCCTAGGAAAAATTCGGATAAGTCAAACTTCGATACTCTTATTTGATTAAAAAAAAATTTTAATATTTTACAGTAATAATTGTGTAATAGCGTATTGATCTGCGAATCCAATGCGTATATGAATTTGGGACGCGATATTCTGAATATTGAAATTTAGCCCACAAAATATAATTATGTTTACAAACAAACAGAATTCCCTAATATTATATTTAATTAGATTTACCTCTTAAGGTCTTCTTTTATCTCTTAAGTATAACTTCGATTTTTTAAAAACATTATTTTTTATATGAGTAAGTTGACAAGGCTGTCGGGCATTCAGCTTTTGACTGTCTGTTAGAATAAGTGACCACTACAGTTCGATTTGAAACTCTCAGATATCAAATTATATCTTGTTCAAATTACAACTTTAACCTCTTATTACGTACACCTCAATTATCATCCCACCAAACTTCATGGATTTCAACTCAATTTTAACTCTTGAAAATTTTTTTATGATCCGTTTGTGGTCATCTATTGAAAAGAATCAGCCCAGCTTTACATTTATAGGGACTGAAATAGGGACTGATTAGCAATGGATTGTTAAAGTATACGAATCACAGAAAAATAACACAATTTTTAGTACTTTAATTTTGCTAACAACTTCCACAATCACCTTTGGTTTTGAAGACATTAAATCATCCCTTGTTAATACTTCCTTCCATATCTTCCACTGTATCAAATTGTTCTATACACTTTTGATACAGGGGTAGTAAATTAAAATTTTCAAAAGTTATTTAACTCAAGATTAGACAATACGTTTTAAGGTTCCTAATATATATATTTACCACCTTAAAATTCAGATAAAGAATTTTTTAATCGATTTAAAAACTTCTTAAATACATCTTACAACTTTTAAAAGAGCTCTGATCTTTAAAATCTTAACTATTTTTATTATATAAAATTAAAACTCTTTAATTATAATAGGTATATATTTATATATATATATTAAATCGAAGAACGTTTTATTACTTATGTTTCAGCTAATAAAAAAAATCTTATATTTATGGTTTATTCCATACAGAGAATGTCCGAATTTAAAGTAAAGATTCATGTAAATTAAAAAGCTAAATCCATGTTAACTATTTTTTATCTGCAAGCATTAAAATTACAACTTTACTTTATATAGATGTACATTTATTTTAACATAATTTATTATATTATATATTTTTATATTTGTATGCTATACAATGTCCTGCAAAGGACATAAAAAAATTATAGTGAATTTTATTATTTTTTAATATTTATTATATATTATGTACAGGGTGATATAAGTTAAATATGTGGGGCGTCGGTGCGTGAATAGGTAAGCATTTGGCTTATTAATTGCGGGGATGCGGGTGCAATTCCCGTACGGGGTCAGGCATTTTTAATTGGAAAAAAATTGTTGAAAAATATTTTTCATTACAAATCCCCATGGTGACCAAATATATATAGCAAAATAAAAAATATATGATATAAACAAAATAAAATAATATTACTTATAAAATTAATAACTAATATAATCTATGACGCCTGAAAAGGAAAGATATAAAGTCTAAAGCCTTGGGTAAGACATAAAGTAACTATGAATATGTTTAGCTAATGAATATTTAATTACGAAAAGTTACGTTATTGACATTTAACGGTCTTTCAAGATCATATCTACTAAAAATTCTGTAAAATGCGTTAATAAGTCTAACTAACAGCTCTTGGTCATTTGAACGAATTAGATTTTCAAGATTACGATTTCATAACTTGTAACCTAGTAGATCCTTATCTAAGCTTCCAAACAAAAAACACGCACTACTGATAATTATCCGATACAGTAGCACAAGCCTCACATTAAATTATTACCACAACTTCTTATCCTTACAACTCAGTCAAATGACACATTTTATTTATTTATTTATTCATTTAATTTCTCTAAAAGAGCGTTGGGGCTCGTACAGTTAATTTAATTTAAGTGCAATTCAATTAATTTATGGTATAACAATATATATATAGATATATAATATGTGTAATATGCTAATATTCTTTTTATACTTTATAGTATGGCTATGACTATTTTAAATAATAATTAAGTTATTCAGATGTATAATTTTAATATTTACTTATGTACAAAAATTTTACAATATTTTTTAAATGGTTGATAATTTAAAGTCTTATTGTTATTTGGTATACTGTTATATTGTTTTACAGTGCTATTAAATATTTACTCCTGGCCCTGCAAGATGTGGTTGGCAACTGTCCTAATTTGGTGAGCACAGCGAGTGTTATAAAAAAATAAAATGCAGTCCTATAGCTCTTCCCAGAACCGCATTAAATCACAAAACACCCTGTATACGGTTGATTAATTTTAAAAAAATTTTACACAACTTTTTTTTACACTAACTTAATTAAGTTGTGATGTCATTATAAAAACAAAATAACATATAAAATATTAACACTTTAATCCAACTGGTTTATAGGATTTGTTTGTGTGTTTGTTTGTTTCAAAAAAATAAATTAAATTTATTTCACGCAGGGATTTTATACTCTTTATTATTTAATTTTATTTAAAACGAGGAAGAGTGTAGTAAAGTAGACTGTGTCAACTCTGGGATACCCGTATGACCGTAACATATACATATATCATCCGGTTAATTACTTTTGGCAAAATTTCAAACATACAGCTTTATTAAGTGTAGTGTAAATGCTCATATAGAAGATGGGTTTGTATGGCAGCTACTCGAACTCTCTGCAGTAGACCAACCAAATTTTGCAGAAACTTTGGCCACTACACTAAACTATTTTTGCCAAAATTGCAGACACCCAGCTTCAATAGGTATAGAGTAATGCTCCTATAAAATAAGAAGTTGTATAGCAGCTACCCGAACCCATGGTTCAAAATGGCTGGATTTAAATAGCGATGACGGCTATTGCAAAAAAACGAACTTGCAAAAATTTCAAGGTCCTAACTCTTTTAGTTTTTAAATTATCGTGCGGACATACGGACAGACGGACGGACGGACATACATAGCTAAATCGATTTATTTTTCGATTCTGATCCGATCCATACACTTGAGTCTATATCTACCCCCCCTCCTTCTCTGCGTCACAAACGTAATGGCAAATTCATTATACTCTTTGACTATATAGGGTATAAAAATAATACATAATTATACACATGCATAATATAATGTATATATATATATAACATTTATAATGTAGAACTATTTTACCAATATGTGTTAAAATTGACACCAAGTGTAGTTGTCATAACAAAATTCATTGTCTCAGAAGAATTCTCATATTACATACATTTTTAATTTACTATTTAATAGACATATTCTGTATTTATATTTGAAATGTTTATACATGTGTATTGATCTTTATATAATATTATATGACATTATATTTTTTATATGTATTGATATGTTATAGAATAATATGTATAATAAAACATGGACAATAATAAGTTGAGTGTCTATAATTTAATATTGTAAAAAATTAAATAAAACAAAAGAAAATAAAATGAAAAAAATAATTTCAATGCTTTTATATCACGTATTATTTATTATTTGTTTTTTTTTTTTTGTTATTCATTCCGCTTCAAAGGACATTTCCGGTTTTATTAAATTTAATGCTATCTATATTTACATCAACAATGAAATAATATAAAAATGGTCATTGTTTAAAGATATTCGTACATGTATGTAATATATATGTGTGTATACTTACAAATAAAATGAAGTATGCATTCAAATAGAAAAATAAAAGACAAATAACTGACAAAAGGATAATGAAAAAAATTAATTGTTTTTCAATTTTATAATGGATGAAAGGATAACTAAAGATTTTTTAAGTTCATCTATTTGGATAAGATTGTTAAAACAATTTTATTTAATTCAGCCCCTTAAAGTATGCAATTTATGGTAGAAAATTAAGAGAATAGACTTTTTTTGCTTTAAAGCTATTCTAATTTTTCCAATATTGAAAAGTATAGTTATTAAGTTTATAATTTAAGTTATAATAAAAATATAAATAAAATATCTATTCAAATTAATAGAACTTAAAATAATAGTTAAAATGTTAGGCATAAAATAAAGAAAACCGTTTTTTGTTAAACTTTTCAAGCAGAATATTAAGAAGAGTGTAAAATAGACTGTGATATATAAATAACTATAATCTGAATTTTATAATATCATCCAATTTAAGGAAAGCATTTTATTTTAATAATTACGGATTGCATTTAACGAACCAATGTTTTGGAAAAATACACACACCCAAAATAATAAAAGTTTTGTAGAAAAAGACAACTTGCTTACAACAAATTTTTTTCAGTAGAATTTTAGTTTTGTTAAAAATCCTGCTAATTTCTGAGGATCTAACTTCTCAAAAAATTTCAAGTTTCCACCTTGAACCGTTTATACGATATATGGGGTCAAAAAATTTGGAAAAATTGAGTTTTGTATATTGGTTAATTTAGGACCGTATGGCAACTCTATACTTTTAGGTGATATATTTTTAAAATAATATAAAATCAGTGGTATTTCTATGTCTTTAAATTGAAAATATACCTGGCAGAACTCTTGTTATAACAATTTAAATATAGGTCTTTTTCCGACTTTGGGGGATTGTAGCTCCGTAACGGGTGGGGCTACACAAAAGAGTTCTTGAAAAACTAAAAACCCTATTTAGTCTTTGATTTTAATTTTTCATTCTCCAACACTTGTAATGTTTGGGAATTGGAAAATTGGTCTTAGAAGGAACAGTTACTCATCCTCAAGTATATTTTCTCCTTCAAAATTTCATGATTCTAACTTTGAAATTCAAAAAAATGTTAGTTGTTCAAGCTAAAACTCAGGAGCCATGAAAGTAGCTGGGTGATTATTCCACGTTTCTGTAGTTTTGAATCAATCTTTAAAATCTCTATTTAACTCAGAATCTTACCTACACCTATATATTTTGGGAAATGTCGTGATTTTGAATATGATTCTAAAATTACTTTTAATTTAAAATATTTTTTAGACAAAGGTTTAAAGGAATCTGGGGTGTTATTTGTCAATGTGAAATTACACCACATTTTTATAATTAAAGCTTGGAAGTGTTATTTCTCATTGAATTAGAATCATTTACTATGAATATTACACCCGGAGTATTGTTTGCAGTGCCTTATTTCATGGTCCCTAAAACTTAAATTTTGAATTTCCACTAAAATTTCCCACTCCTACATTGATATATAACTATTACACGTATATTTAATATAAGTTATATTATTTATTATGACCTAATAAAATATTTAACTTAGAACTTCAGACAGCTGCTACTTTGTAGTAGATGAAGTTAAATATAAACGATATTCTACAGGTGTAACTTATTTTTAAAGCACATCTACATTTTTAAAGACTGAAGCTAATAAGAACAAATTTCTTAAAAAACGTGCCAAAGATGAAGGTTGTTATATTATGGTAGATTATTTGCATCAAACGTTTCTTTTAAAAAAATTTGAGAAAATTTTTCAAATACGATACTTTAAAGTGTGTATTATATTGTATATAATGATGTTATTAGTCACGAGTATTGCACGTACTTACATTTCAATGAATTTTCTTGTTGATTTTTCCCTTCAATTTTCAAGAAATCAAAAATTGTTTTTTTTTTTAATAAAATCACGTAAACAATTCAACAATATGTTGAAAGTTTGTTGTTTTCTGTTCTACAATTTGTTTTTAAGTTGTTTTTTTTTTTAAATCACATGTTTGATTGCCAATAGAATTGAATTTGAATCGGAAATATCAATCTATTGAAGGTAAAAATCAGTACAAAATCCAAAAAAATAGTTTTTAAAGGAAAATTTTTTCATTAAATTTTAAATAAATTACATATTAATAGAATTAGTTTATATTGGGCATTTACCCTGAAAATTCAAAAAAGTTTATTAGGACGCAGTTTTTGTTTTCCGTTGCGACAAATCGTTTCAGTTTATATTTTTTTCGGAACTTTTTCTAAAGTTCTCTTTGAAGTGAGAGTTGCGAAGCAGGACAAAAGGAGAAGGGAGAGTACCTCGAAAGGGGCCTTCTCTTTGGTGTTACAAATAAGAACTATACCATTTAATTCTCTTTAGAATTACGAATTTAATCTACCGCGAAATTTCATGAATGAGGCCATATTTCTCAACTGATTTGTGAAATAAAGTTTTTTAGGCCTTATTGCTCGCGATTTTATTCTGCTAGACTATAATGTAAAATCAGCCGACTAGGTTTTTAGAATAACATACGAGATTTGTCTTCAAAAAAAGGAGATTACGAAAAAGGTGTCAACAGAGCACCAACTCCCAATCCCAATTCATACAGTTTTATTTCTGAAAATCCTGTCGTCAAATTGAAACTGTATACATTTCTATCAAAGGCTCCATTCCAAAGTTTTAGTGTGTTCAAGTCTCATGATTTTAGTGTGTTCAAGTCTCATAATACGCAACACCGGATGGCATTCTATAGTCCCACAATCCATCGTAAAAAAAATAATGCCTGATACAGATTAATGAACATTACAGTTGCTATGGAAAGTTTAAACTAAATTCAAATATTAGAAAAGACCTTGAAAAAACCTTAATGTAATTGCTTTTAGTTGAACTTAATAAGTTAATTGTAAAGATACTTTTAAACCCAAAAATCCTATAAAATATATTAAATCAGCTAGTAATTAATAAAAGCAACATCTGACAGCTTCTATTGCTTTCCCTAATAATTTTTAATAAAACTTTTTTAAATATATTATTTCTTGTAAAGAAATTAGTTTAATTCAACAAGTACCAATTATATTTAAATGTTGAATTATAATTCAGTATAGTGCAGGGTCATAATTCCCAGGACCATAAATCCCTTAGGACTTTTGACTCATGTCATAAGTTCCTAAGGGACTATATTTACATTGCACATTAGTCCCTGGACAAGTGGATCATACATTCCTTTTCGAAGTTATGATCTATTAAGTGAGTTATAACTTCCTTTACGTATTTATACATTTGTTTATATGGGATTCTTTATTAAGAAGCATATTTAAGTTGGTTAAAATACCAAAGTTGCCCATTTTTCAGGAGTATTTATGAATTCATGTATGCAAGATTTTTATTACCAAATCAAGATTGCTCTTGTTTTCAGTAGTCTTATATAGTTCAAGAAAGTCTGTATATATTCGTACGCATCACTGATGTTGTATAATTAAAAAATTTTATATTCTTGTTTTAATATTACTAATACTCCCTCAGCTGAGAATTTTATAAGGGAGTTATGACCCACCACTCTGAGTCAAAACTCTCGGGGTTATAAGTTTCCCAAGGAACTATGGCTAATTACCATAAACCTTAAGTCTCTTAAACACTTATGTCACACTAAATGAGTTAAAAGTCCCTAAGGGAATTATGACTCTGGGAGTTATTACCCTGTATCTTAAGTATAATATTTTTTGACTTTCTTTACAGCAATTAGTATAAAAATATTAGCATTAGTTGATTTTTATATGATAATGATTCCGAATACATTTTTAAAATTACTAATTAAATAAATTTTCTAATAATCTGTTCAAGTTCACAAAATATAATAATAATAATTGGGAATTAGTAAAAAGATTATTAGGTTTTTTTTCATTTAATAAGCCTTAAAAAACGTTTATGTTTACAATTTTACAATTTCCAATAATAACAAATGTTAAAAAGGTCTATAAATTGATTTAAAAAATTTAGTAATCAAATGCCTTGTAATAAGTACTAAATACAAACTTGAGTACTTAAAATAATAGAAAATATTTTATAAAACAGATTCTTAATATTGCAATTATTTGAATCTTATGTAAAATTCTCAAGAGTTTAGAAGTAATTCAATAAAAAAAAAGTTTATTTTAAAGAAAATAATATAAAAATTATCGAATATAAAAAGAATGTTTTTTATTATATTAAATTTTTTTTTTAATAATAAAATTTTATTACTATTCAAAAGTTATCAAAAGTTTAATTCAACATGTTTCCGAAGGACACTTACCAAACAAACAAGTTAAAAAAAAAATGTTTTCAAAAAATAAGATATTTAAGAGATCTTATATCTGGAATCTGTAGATTCTTTAAAATTTAAATGTTAATGAGCAATGAGATAAACATTGTAAAGTTCAAATCGTTGTGTAAAATGCAGTAGTCCTAATTGTATATTAATTAATATTCCTCTAGGTTGGAATAATTTGTGTCAAGAACAAATTGTCAACATATTGTATTGTTAATTTCCGTCCTAGAAAACTTGAGTGATTCAGAGGTTTCGGCATACCTTGAAACAGAGTATTCAAAAGTTAGTATTTAAAAACTGTATTTATCGTATTTATGACTCCTCCGACGTTTTAGATATTAGAAGTCTAAGTATTGCTTGCTCTTTTCTTAAGGATATTTTAGAGACTATAAGTAGCTTTGATTTCGCAATCTGTTGATTGGTACGACTATTAAATCTGCGCCTGTTGTCGTTTTGAATGCTTTATCTGGGTACCACGAGTGGTATGATTTGTATTACTTGCCCTCGTTTAAGGAGACTTCAATGATCAATCCACAAATATGCCTCAAACCTAGTGATTTGTATTACTTGCCCCTTCTCAGTATACTTTTTGACTCATCCCTTTTAAGCGAACGATTGTGTATTCAAACCCTGAATATTGTTATTGTTTTGATGGCTTCAGATGGGTCAGATGGCTTGGTTCATTGTTAGGGATTTTTTTGTTCCTACCCTATCTTTTGTAATCTTTAGCATTTGATGAGTTTTGACTTATTTAGCTATACAGCGACAGTATATTCTATACTTCACCTCTTCTAAAAAATTTTGGATGGCTTGCAATAATTTCAACGGCGCGTCGAGGCAATGTGGCTTCTGTTATCTCAGCGATTTTATTTGCATTTCAACTTGAATAAAGCTTCTTCCTAAGTATTTCATTCTTCGTGTATTTTACACTCCAAGTATTTCATACTCTATGTATTAGTTGTTAACATTTAAATAACTTTGCTTAACTGCTCCCGCAGGTAGGGCTGCTCCCGCTTTTTATTACTCGTTATTTATTTTTGTCAGATAAAATAAATTTTGAAGTTGCGAACCCTTTAGGCAATCTTTCATTGGATAACAGGTTGTAGCGCCTGGAATTACAAAAGCCATTTTCTAAAACTGTTTTCAATTTTTGTTTAAGAGACAGCTCCGAAGCCTATCAGATACGCAATTCTTATTTTCAAAACGGACTAAATTAATTTTAATATGTTTTGGATAAAATTATACTAGATTATCTATTTTCCCTACTCTACTCCTGTTTTATACTTTTTTTTGGAAATTTTTTTATTTTTTTAAATTTTTTTAAGTATTTCCGTCATTATGTATGTACTCAAACTTTGAATTTTTGATTTTGTTTCCTTCTGTTTGTTTTCAAAAGTATCCAATTTTTTTTTTTATCCTAATACAATCTGATTTTTTTTTTTTTTTAGATATTGTGTATGCATTTCATATCCTTGTGTATCCTTGCTGGGATCTTTTTTTTGTGTAATACTTGTTGCTAAGCACCACATACAAACATATTTAAAAAAAAAAAAAAATTAAAATTTAATGAAATCTGTACATTTTTAAATAATCCTAGAAAACAAGAACAAAGTGCTCTTTAAGCTCCATAAAATAATGGAAATTTCATGTGCTAAATTTAGGGATTTGAGAACAACATAGAAAAAGAAAATGTGAAAAATTTTTAGAAAAATTTTTTCTTTTATTGTTGTTTTTTGTTGAGAAATTAAATCTCGTAAACAACAAGAGTCCTTTAATGTACTCAAATAATGAGATATATAATATAATATTATATACATAACATGTCATATATGTTTTGTAAATTATAATATACATTTACATGGAGTGCCCATCAAGTAAAGGACAACTTATATAAGAAAAACTTGTGGAATATATTTGAAAAAAATTTAATTTTAACTTTCATGTCACATGTTTCTAAAGCAGTGTATGTGTTGAGGTTTTCGGAGAACATCATTACTTCTAAAGAAAAAATTTACAAAATATTTTTAAATTGGAAAATTTGTTGTGATTTTCTGATTCTTTAAATCCTTTTAGGGAACAGGATTTAAAAGGAGCTTTAAAAGGGAAATTCTTCTTAATATAAAGAACTAGGGAAAACTTATTAATTTCCCATTATCCTTTTATTAAAATAGAAGCAGTTGAAGTTTAAGTAAGTGAAAGAGCTCCATAATGTATTAGTGATGAATAACCTGTGAATTTAATTTAAGTATCTTGATGTCAGCAGAGCATATATATGGGTTTCAGATCAGCTCTTGATCAATTGAATTTAATTGTAAAATAACATTCGGTTGTACCAGTCATGATTGCCAGCTCCATTGAAAGGTATTAAGGAAGGTAAGAGTGGTGAATGCCAGCTTTTTTGAAATATTACGGTAAATGATATTTCAGTGGAGCATACACTTACTCAATATCTGGTATTAGTCATGTACAGTAATTACAGTTCCTTTGAAATATCATTTACTTTAAAATTTCATTGGAGCTGGCAATCATGACTAGCAAGCATGACTGGTACTAGATATTGAGTAAGTATATCTAGAAGCAATTTAATAATTTTAACTGACTTCGATTTCGCATAAGCAACAAGTGCTAGTAGATTTCTTTTTTTTTATCAAATTCTACCCACAGGTTCCTTTAATCTACAACAGTGGGACACCCTTCTTATTTATAATATGAGTGATACAAGAATTTGGTAGATTTGTAATGAAATACTTACTGCACATATATTCTTTGTTTTTTATATATCTAGTACTGTGTTAAAAATGTTGTTAAATGAATTTTCTAAATGAATGAAATACCATAATGAAATTGATTTTTTTGGAAACAAAATTATTAAAAAAATTTTTCAAAATATTAAAGTTCAATTTTAAAAAATTAACCCATAATACATAATGCCATATTGTGTAGGACTTTTAACTTCCCAATCTGTTAAACTATCTTTGAATAAAATTAATTGAGCAGAGAATTTAGCTCTGTTAAAATAATCAAAATTTTGGTTTTAAGATGTGATTCGCCCTTCAAGTGCATCAAAACTGGAATCATAAGAACAGCAAGTACTCGTCAGAAGTGTTAAGGTGCTTAGCAACTTTAAAATGTAAACTGTTAATGTGTTACAAAATAGTATGTGAATTTAAATCAAAAAATGCTGTGGAATGAGAATATTTTTGATATAGCTAAGAATGCTGCCAAATGCTTGGGCTAACTGTCCCGCTGTAAAAAATATTTCTCTCCTGTCTAATATCTATAAAGCCTATATTAGACCAAAGATTACTACAACTCTCACATTTGCGCTGGCGCACCCCAACGTCTTTAAGTTATTTCGACAAAATTCAAAACCACGCCTTACGCCTAATAGGCGACTTTGTTGAACAAGTAACACTTACTCCTCTTACTCGTCGAAATATTGGAGCGATTACTCTGTTTTATAGATATCTTATAGGTAATGTTACTTGCTTTATTGAGCTGAAGTCAATTATGCCTCCTATTAAACAATTCCAACGCAACAGAACAGGAGTAGCAAGTGCTCATTTCTACACTGTGGAAATTCCAAGTAATTCAAAACTGGCTATGGAAACTCATTTGTTGTAAGAACAGCTAAGATGTAGAACATGCTTCCATCTGATGTGTTCCCCTCTTTTAATAACGTTGCATACTACAATCTGCAAAAATTGAAAACGAATCTTTTCAGATTCATTTGCAATCTACCCCCAAATTATTCGCCCTTAAATTCCTTTTTTCCTCCCCCTTTCAACTAAACCTATATATTATGTATAAATTTGGAACCCTGTTCTTTATTGTAGAACTTCTACACGGAGGTTTTTAAATTTAAAAAGGCACAACTACATAGTTATAAGAATGAGGTACTGGACGATTACTTTGGTGCAACAATTTTATATCTAGTCCATAAATTTTTAGTTTTTCCTTCAAATGGATTATTGAAGCTTTAATGAGAGGCTTTGATTTTAAAATTCTTTAGCTTGAAGTAATTGAAGGGGCCATCTTTCTGCTCCAGAGTTGAACCTGTAAATTACCCAAATTAATATTATTATAGTTTTTATGACCTAAATGTCTAAAGACCTGAAGATTGATGTAGGTTCACTTAGATATCATTCAAGAGAGTCCAATTATGTTACAAAATATTAATTGCAAACAATTATCTTTTCAAAAATGAACAATTTTGAAAAAGTCATTTAATATTTTTATTTATTTTTTTCTTTTGTAAGAAAAACTTTACAAATTAAAAATAATGTAAAAGACAACAATTGTTTTTTTTTTTGCTAAAACTAGAATTCCATTCAAAAGTTTAATTGAAATTTTTTTTAAATATTTTTCAATTTAATTAAAAAAAAAAAGAAAAATTAAATAAAAATTAAAAAGTTTTCAAAGAATAATTTCAAAAAATGGGGTACAAACTATTTAAAATACGAATATTTTACTGCCGAGAACAAACCAAAGTATTAGAGTCTAATTTAGAGATAAATTGACAGGTCAGGTTTCCTTGGAGAAAAGTCAGTGAAGTTTTTTAAATACAATTCAAGAAAGTACAATTCAATTATGTAAAGTTACATGACATTCATTACACAAAAAAAATTCTTGGGTAAATAATGGGCGAAGTGAAAAAACGCCCGACGCAATAACTTCATAAGACATTTTTGCACTTTTTGAAATACAACAAGGTCCCTCGGGTGTTATTGCACTATTATTCTGGTCTTATTGCACTTTTAAAATAAACTAAAAACCTCAGGCTTTTTTGCCGTTCGCCTTGCCGTAAAAGTCTCCACCAGTCTCACCAGTGACCGTTAACTTTTTAAAATAAAACCAATAATTTGCAGGGTTATGGCTAACTACCGGTAGAATATAAAAGGGGTGAATTATTAGACTTTAAACTTGGATTTAAAAAACTTGGGCTTTAAACTTGGATTTAAAATCAGGATTTAACCCTTTTACAGAATATTTATATATGTGTATGTGTGGAATGGGATTCTCAATAAAAAGAGATATTAGAATTCGATTCAAAAGCAGAGTGTTACCCTTTTACAAAATATTTACATATGTGTATATGAGGGATTGAGAACTAAGAGAGATTTTAGAGTTGGATTCAAAATCAGGGTCATCCCCTTTCTCCAGAATATTTATTTGTACACATATACGTAATAAAGTCAAAAACAGAAAGGAATTAAAGTCAATTGGCAGAGTGTTCATTAAATAACGTCACCATAATATAGTCTCAATTTTTAAAATTTTTAATATCTGACTTAATGGTCAAGATGCTCGTTTTCTTTAGAAATAATTGAAGTTCCAGAAAAATATCTGGAAATAGCCTCTTAAAATCTTACTTAGTATGTTATTCTTTTTCTAATTCCTCTTTCTAATAGCCAAGTCTAAATATTTATCTGCAAATAAAGAAATCCATTAATAAACATTTGCCCCTTAAAATATGCAATCGCTATAGAGAAGAAGTCTGGGCACATTATAAACAGCCATAAAAGCTTCTGTTATTAGTTAGTTAGCCATTCTTTTTTTACTTTATTAAAAAATCAGTAAAAATTACAGATACATTACATAATTGCTGTTGGTTTACACGGACAGATTAATAAAAGTATTGCTGTATCCACAACAGAAACAACCGCTCTTACAGGAAAATCGTTATGTGAAATTTCTTTCAAATTTTTTTTTACTTAATACATAATAATTTTTCTGAAAGCAATATACCTAACGTTTAATAATGATTAATTTTTTTTATCATACAACGATACCTGTATCTAACGCAATTTATTTAAAAAAAAGTAACTGGTTATTGTGTAATTAATTTCCAACAAGAACGATTCCAAATTTTGAACGATTCTATCAGTTAGGTGTTATTTTTTTCCAGTTTGAATTTTGCAATTAGTTGTCATCAAGACAACTATATACATGCAATAATATAAAAATTTAGACTTTGCCTTTTAGAAAATTTTTATTTTGATTTATTTAGGTGAACTTAAGTTCGTCGAATTAAAAAACTTTTTATCGCAAAGTTGTAGCTCTTTATTTGGATTACTACTTTTATTTAATAAATTTATTCGTACAATTTTTAGTTTATGAAATATTTACAAAAAACTTAAGCTTGAGGTAGTGCCCCTTGACCATGACCCGATTTTCTCCAGAAGCTTATCAATTCAAGTTATTAAAATCAAATCATTATACATTATGAAATGAAGCGTTATATATTAAAAATATTCCAACAAGCTTTTTAAGCCGTACTCGTGTGAAGAGACCTTCAGACATACAGATGGACACACAAATTGACATCACCAAAAAAACACATTGTTTGAGTTTCTGCGCTTTGGAGCATATTAACAAAAATCGCAGATTCCAAATTTTTTGTCAAAAACAACACCTAACGCATATTATATTTCATACATATAGCGGTTGGTAAAAAAATACGCGATCAAACAGTATAATATACTAAAAGTCACTTCCTAAATACAAATTATTTAAATATAGATTATTAGATATTTTTGAAAAATGATAGTTGCAACACAACTGATAAATGCAAGTTGCAGCATTCTTTTAAAACTGTTTCTAAATTTTGTTTACAAATCGTTTTTCACATTTACTTTGTAACTTTTAATATTCCAAGTAAAACTAATGTCTTTATTTTAAACAACATTTTCAAATTTTGCCACAACATTTTTTTCTTCTAGAACACCAATACCAATAAACTTGTAAATAGTTTATTTGTCAAATTTTCCAAGTTTTCTATAAACAAAAAATTCTTTAGAAAATGTATTTTCCATGTCATAAAAGTAACAAACACATACTTGTAAAAAAACCCCCACAAAAAAAATAAAACACCGATTTAAAGGTAATTAACAAGTACCTGCTGACATTTACTTTCAGCTGAAAATTTTTTAATCCCTTACACTAAGATAATACTATAGCTTTACATGAGCTTTTTATTGAGTGCAACTTTTCTTTACTAAAAACTATCAGAGGATAAAAAAAACTAAACCACAGGTAAAGTAAAAGTTTTCATGGTTAACCATTATTGTTTCTTCCATATTGTATGCATTTGAGTAGAGTTTATCTTTTGCAAAAAGTTTTACATTCAAATATACGTGTACTCCTTACAATTTTACATGTTATGTAAAACTTTCTGAAAAGTAAAAATACAATATTTTTTAATAAAATTTTTTGTTTTAGAAAAAAACGAGGAAGATTATAGTTGTCCTTGTCAACTTTTAGATACCCGTGCATACCCACTATAATGTATAAGATAAACCGTTATTTATTTCCCTTATACTATTATATATATTACAAAAATATATAAAAAAGTAAAATACTTAAAAAAAATTTAACTTATTATCCCTTAATTTTTGCTTAAAAAAAACAAAAACAAAAACCAAAAAAAAAAAAATTGGCCCGCCCTAAAACTAGGTCCGAGTGATGTCCAACTTTGCCAAATAATTTGCTCTATTGCTTTACCTGGCCAATTTTAATTTTAACCTCGTAGCTTCATTAGATTCACAGTTATTGACAACTTTGAAGTTGAATTGACAACTTTGTATGGCAGCCCCCCGAAAATGGGGCCGTAACATTTTGAAAATTCATATAAGTGCTCGATTTATTATATAACTAACCGTGTGTAATTTTCATCCTCGTAGTATAATTAGTTTTGAAGAAATTCATATTAGTGCAAAAAAGTTGTATGGCAGCACTCCGAAGCCTTGGTCCGATTTTAACCAAAAGCAATAGGGAACCTAGAAATTGTCGAAAAATGACTTTGTGTGAATTTCAAAACTCTAGTCCTTTTAGTTTTTGAGTTATCGTGTTGACACACGGACGGACGAACGGACAGGCACACATAGCTAGATCGATTTACTTTTCGATGCCGATCCGATACGTACCCTTGACACTATATCTAGCTCGCCTAGATCGATGCGTTACAAACGGAGGAGCAATTTTAATATACTTGATGTCATATATGTATGCATGAGTATAAAAATAAACACAATTTTATAATGTTGCAACTTCTGGAATACTATAAGAGAACTTAATCTTGCTAACGTGTACAAAAAAAACTTGCAATTTAAAATGCAATTTTATTTTATAAGTTTTTGGAAAATTGTAATATTAGAGTAAAAGAAATTGGTAATAAATGACTTGAAATATCCAAATATCTTCGTTATTGTTTTTATACTCGTACAAAGAAATATGGGTAATATAAAATTGGTTCTCCCTTTGTAATGCATTGATCTAGGTATGGCAGATATAGACTTAAAGGAATGGATCGGATCAGCATACAAAAATAAATCGATCTAGTTAGGTGAGTTTGTTCGGATGTCTGAGGTTCTTTGTTATCTTGGTTCAAATCAGACCCCTTAGGGTAAACTTGGGACTATTTCGGACCACTTCGGACCACTTCGGAAGACTTGGGGTAGCTATCATGAAGATTTTTTAACTTTGCACACATGTCATCAAAACTAATTAGAACACTAGATTAGAACACTGCGAAGTTTAAATTAAAAAAAGGCACTTAAAGTAACATGGTAAGCTTTTTCGCAAATTTTAAGATTTCTTGGGGCAAAATTAAGTGAAGTTCCTAAACAAAATTACTGCAAAATAGTTTATATTTTTGAAAATAATAAGATTACGTGTTTGAAAATCAATATCCATATGTAATATAATATTGGCCAGTACTTTTGCCAAGTTGTTAAAAATTTGTACCCCATTTTTGGGAAAGAGCCATATAAAGTTCTCAATACGATTACTATGTGAATCTAATGAGACTTCGAAGTTGAAATTGAAAATGGACCTGTATGGTAGACAGAATAAGGGTAAATCTGTATAGAATAATAGAATAAGGTCAAACTTCGACATTCCTTTGACTAAAATTTTACGTTGGGCCAATTTTTTTTTTAATTTTTAAGTGAGTTTGCACGGATATCTAAAAGTTGACAAGAACAACTATATAATATTCCTTGTTTTATTTGAAATTCGGGAAGAAAATTAATATTTTTTAAAAATCAATAAAAATTGGTATATTGTAACTATTACTTTTATGGTTTCAAATGTGCAAAGTTTGCGTGATTTAATATTAAAATAATTTTAAAAAACTAGTAAAATATTAACTTTTCACTTATTAACTTTTAAATTTTATATTTCCACAAAAACAAAAAAAACACTCAGTATTTAAAAATATGATTTTGACGTTTAAAATCTGTTTCTGCTATATATTCTTATATAATTTCGAATTATTCCGAAAGATTCTGAAAGCTTCTTGGATAGAATTTGATGTTCGAACAATGTCAGTTATTTTAATAAAAGTTAGGTTACTACTCTATCCAAGTATTTAACCTAAGTTGTAAAAAATCAAATATCCGGGATTTGAATCCAGCCTTAAAATGTATTAAATGTAAAAATTTTCGATTAAAAATATTGTGGTTAGATAAAATACAGTCAAATGAAATACTGAATCACTAATCTTTAAGGTACAGGTTCAATTGCCTTGATGTAGCTAAGTTAACACAATTTTAAGAGTCTCTATCTTGACATGGAAAATTTATCTAACTAAATAAAAAATATTAAAATTATAAAAGAACAGTTATAAAATGGAATTTTTTTTTCGGGAAATGAAAATGGCATGATTCGTTAAATTTTATGTTTGGTCCATACTCCTAAATGGTGTAGAAATATTGGCCTTAAAAGTCAAAGAACTCAACAAACTGGCAGTTTTCGAAATGTGGATCTACCGAAAAATGCTAAAAATACCGTGAAAACAAATACAAGCTATACGTCAGTTAAAAGTTCAAGGAAAAACTGAACGAAAAATTGTAATAGTAAGGAAACGATGTAACGGTCATAATTTTCGTTGCGCCACTTTAGAACCTGGACAGGCATCAGAAACATTGGCGACTTAATCCATTCAGCAAAGTATCGAAACATTTTTCAGTGCATCGCTTCCAATACCAGTTGATCGCTGACATCCAATGGGCAACAACAGATTAAGAAAAACTGAAGCATATTAATTTTAAAATAAACTGTAAAAACAAGAATGGAATACACTGTTTTTGCAAATTCCATCAAATTCCCTTTTAAAAAGATTGATCTCCATGAATTCTTATCATTGCATTATTCTTAAAGTCATGGTAATTTTTACACGTTCTGAATACTGCATAATTTCTACAAAACCTTTTAAATCTTTTAACATTGAAATTTTGTTATTTTCCTCAGTATTTTTGAATCTATTTTCTTTCGGAATTGCACTTATCTTCACCAGGTTCTTAAAAGTTTCCAGGATTATTTAAAATTTTAAGAATACCAATTTTTTTAAAATATTGCAATAAAGCAAGAGTCAGTGACTGCCAAACTTTCGTAATTTTATAAAAGCTAAAAGTTTCTCGGCGCATACTTCCAACACAGTTCGGAACGATTTGATTAGTATGTAGTTTTGGTCACGTGACTTTGGCACATAACAAGTATCAAACTTCAATAAACTGTAACTGTACTTGCGTTATAGTATAAAAGCTGATACATGTTACTACTTCAGTAACTGTTAGAAGATTTTTCGTCAATAGACAGAAGGTTTCGATAGTTCTAACCCCTATTTAAGTTATTATAATATTTTTTTTATAATTTTGATGATTAAATAAATCACTGATACCAGAAACAAAGAAAAAACAATTATTATTATATTTTATTATATTTTTGCATTTCCTAATTGATTCAAAATCGGAAATATTCAACAAATGAAAAACTTTTTAGTTCTTATCTATTCTCTTAATGATAAATACAAAATACTTCTGGTGATTTGCATCAAAGTTTTCCTCATTTTCTTCAATTTTCCTCTTTTTACTTTTTGACTTTTATTCTTGTTTTTTTATTCTTTGTTATAAAATAAAATGCCGCCAGAAATCAACCTTCTACATTTACTGTTTATTATTCATCCATTTCACAGTTTACATTTCGCAGTTTCAGGTTCAATAAAAACAGTGGTGTATAACCTAATTTTTAACGAACCGCTATATATAAAATATTATAACCAGTAGGTATTGATTTGTGCAATAGATATAACAGTAAATTTTGATTTAAAATTGAAATAGATTTGATCAATTGTCATTATAAACAGTGTGTCAGATCTTTGGAATTTGGCTAATCATTCACTAGAATTCACATAAAGTTAAGAAACTAGGACCTACACACTTGAAGAACTGATGCTTGAACTATTAGTTCTTGGACAGTTATTCTATTAATATTTATGCTCTTACATTCTATTCAATTTAAGGTTTTATATATAATATTTCATACCATTTCATACCATCGTAATTTTTAAAAAAATGTCTATATTATTTTTCCAGTTACATATCAATCTAATGGCACTTTCAGTTTTTAATTAACTGGATATAAGTGCTTGAACCAAAGATTTATTTTAAGTTAATATTTAAAAAAGTTAATATTAAGTCAAATTAGGCTACGTCTTTAATTAGTCAAAATATAAGATTATATATTTCCTTTTATTTCCTGTTACTCCGTTTGAGCGCATATTGGGTTTCAACTTGAAGTCTACATTCATTTCTATTCATAGCCTTTTCTACTATTTCATTCCAGAATATTTCGTGTCACCTTAATTAATCCAGCACCCAGGAGAACGATGTTGTTCTAAGTCTACCTCTTAACTTGGAAAGACCCGGCTAGAGGATTTGAGGTTAGAGCCATTTTTGTTCTTCATTCTTAATTTTTTCCTTAATGTATGGTCCTTCCACCTCCATATTCTTCTGGTGACTTGCTTCACTATTGGTTCTGTCCACGAGTTTACAATTTCTAATTCTGTTTGGTCAGCAAGATTAAAAATACAAAAATTTGTCATATTGTGTGGTACACAATATTCTTCTTTTCTTCTTATCGTATTCTTATTACTAGTATCTTGCACAAAAATTATATTAACTAGGAAAACTCCAGTTCTATTGCACAAGAAGTCATTTTAGACTCGCTGCGTTTTTTTTTTTTCACCACCTAGCGGTAAATTTAAAAAAATATTATGTATAATTATAAATTGTGAACATTAGTATTCAGGTCTGATGTATAGATAATGATATTAGAACTTTCACTCAAAATAAATGTTTTAAATACAAACTGAAAAAATCATGTTGACAACATAATTAATTAAAAAAATATTCCAAAACAATCAAAATATTCTTTGACTTTCGATTAAAAAATAAAAAAAAATTATTTTTAATTTACACATACATTTGTTCTAATAAATAAAATTGTTTTGAGTTTTTTTCGTATTTTGTTTTATTTTCTTTGTTTTTTAATCATCAATCATCATAATCAATAATGTTTAAAAAAAACAAATGAATTATGATTATATCAATCGCATAATGAAATATCAATGAATAAATGTAGGTTAAAATATAATTTCCATAAAAAGTCTTTAAATTCCCTTCTTGTGTAATTATTATATAAATATATACACTTAAAATTATAAATATATTTCATATTTTGTTTTATATTACTGTATAAATTATTGCCAAAAATATCGATTTTTCACCATTTGTCATTAGTCAAATACGTAAAAAGTTATTAGATTAGTAGATACTCAGGTAAATAATACATTTAATTTTTTTATATGTCATATCTTTAAATAAAGGTTCTACTCCCCTGATCAATATTTCAATTCAATACCAAACACAGTAGGAGTAAAAATTACTACAAAAAAAAAAGAAAACAAAAACAATAAAGAAAGAAAAGAAGAAATAAAACGATCGGAAAAATGATTTTCTTCTCTTGAATTATTTATGAAGTTTTTTATACTTTTATCCATGTTATACAACAGAACTTTTTTTCTTATTGTAATAGTTGTTGCTGTTGCTGTTCTTGTTGTTGTTGTTGTTGTTCTTGTTGTTTTTGTTGTTGTTGTTGCTATTCTTATTTTATTGATTTCATAATCATAATCATTAAACAGAAGATACAAAATATAAATGTATAAGTGATTTATTTTTCTTTTTTTTTTTTATTATAATTTTGATTCTGATTCAAAGTGACTTTTAGTATGAGAAAGAGAGAAAGAAAATATAAAAATCAAAAAGTGATTCTCTATTCTTTACGATTATGATGAATTTTTAAAATGAAAAATTATTTATTTTTTTTTTTTTATATTTTATTGGAAAAATATTCTGTTATAAAATTTTCTTTTCATTGATTTCCACTTAAACAGTATGAAAGTACGTTTATTTTGATTTCTGTTCAGCAGTTTTTTTTATTATTTTTTTTTTTTTAATTTTAGAATTGTGTGCCGATCATTTTTTTTTTAATTTTCTTTTTTTTTTTTTTATTAAAGTGAAAATGTAAACAATAAAAAATAAAAAAAACAAAAGCAAAAACTTAATAAAAACGTGATAATTTTCATTTGTTTATTTTAATTTTACATCATAAAAAATTAAATTAAAAGGATCCATATCTTTTTCATTTGTTTTTTTTTTTTTGTTGCTTTTGTTGCTGTTGTTGTTGTACAATTCAAGCGTTGTACAATTCAACCAACACACAACACAAATTATATTATAATAAAAAAATAGATAAAGGTTTGCTTATGGTCCAAAATGGATAAAATCAAAATAAGTTTTTGGGATTGTGAGTAATTAAATAAAATTATTCAGAATAAATTTAATTAAGGCTGTTGCAGTTATTTGACGTTTTTGAAGAAGGGTTATAAATGAGCAAACTCATTTGGCAAACTCCGCTCATCTCTCAAGTCAAATTTTGATTCCTTCAACCTGCAACCTAAGTCATTAGCTCAAATTATCAGCAAACTCTATATTATATCGGACTAAATTTTTTTTTATTTTATGCGTTAAACGATGAGTTGAGTCGAAATTTAAGCTTTTCACTACCCTTTTATGAAGTTGATTTGCTTCAAACTAATTTATTCCTTTTTTTTTTAAAAATACCTCCGTATCCTAGGACGGAAAAGTTGAACCTAATTTTTAAAAACTTAGACCTCAATTTTAGAATAGAAAGAGGAAAACTAATTAAGATAAGATCTGACTAATGGCATAGTGATAAAGATGTCGTCTTTCATGTAGAAGATCTCGAATTCCAACCCGGTTAGATCATACCTAATAAAATATTGTAATATACAAAAAGGATTTGATTAAAATATATAAATAACTCTTGTGTAAAAAAATAGATGGCGCACAAAATTAATTATAGACTTACAATAACTACAGCCGAGTAATCAACGGCCAAGTGAATATAACAACTAAAGAAACTGAACCCTAATCTAAATAGACTTGGTGAATGCCCTATACTTCTTAAAAGAGTGGAAAAAAAATATAGGATAAGCCACAAAAAATACACCTAAATTTTAGGGGTTAAATTTCTGGGGCAATCATTTTTTGTATTAAATAAAAGTTCTTCTATAAATACGGTCAATACCTTATATAAATTATAATGATCCGACTACTGAGCCCAAAGAAACATGGGCGATTAAAGAAGAGACGGAACTGTTTAGAAAAAAGATCAGTTTTATTTAAAAAAATATCAAATTAATTTCAAAAAGGACCAAATTAATGAGAAAACAGTATAAATAACAAATTTTTTTTTGTAAAATGGATCTCTATATTAACTGTGTCTAAATATAACTATTTGAGTCTAATAAGATTGAGTTATAAAATATTGAATTTCTGATTTTAATTTTAGAGAAATATTTTTTTTAAATGAACTTAAGGTACTGACTGGTTGATGGTTCTAAAAATATCGTCATATTTCCTTTATCATTTATACGGAAAATATATACATCTACAAAATATTTTAGTTGCTTGGGAGAAAAGTTATTAATTGAAAAATGTCTGTTGCAAAATATTATAATATAGTTAGTTCTGTGATATCAAAATTCTAATTTAGATCCTCTCAGAAGTAACAATTATTAAACAAAACGTAATTATGATAACAATTTAAAATCTTTCAGATATTTAAACAAATAATCTCATTCTCATTAAAACCCAAAAAAGCAATGGTGTCTTCTAGTTCCAATTTCCTTTATCCCTAATACGATAGTTCTAATATCATTAACACTAATCGCCAAATACTTACATATCCTTATCCTCGAAACCTAACTGTACATTTGTATCACAAATTCAATGCTAACATTTGGTTCGAAAAGCATCTGGTTTTGGTGTGTCAAAGTTTCGCACTACCCGAAGAAACACTATAAGCGCTAATAGGTAGCTTTCGAAGCTTTCTCCTGCTTTTTAGAGTTTTGGGATATGTGCTGATTTCAAGCTAAAAGCAGGTTTCATATCAGTAAAACAAACCAGAACTGTTGCAACCTCCTAAGATAAAAAATATAGCTACAACCAGAGAATTATTAGATGGTTTAAGTTCTCAAAAGTTGGCAAAAGAATATTTTTATACCCGAATCTAGACACTACCACCGTCAAGTTGGAATCAGAATATTGTTTCGGGCGGATAGTACAGGAACTGGATAACACAGTGTAGGTTTGGTGCACCTAATCTTTACGATATTATATGAAGACTGAAATTTAAGTACTTCAAAGTCAGAATCAGAATATTTAGCACAAGAACTCTGATCCAGCTAATCTTCAAATAATACTAGGAGCTAATCTACAACACTTGAAAACTACTAAATTAAAAATTTTAATCATATTTTCAGCAAATCCCAAAAACAACTTGTAAATGTTAAATAATAATCATAATATCACTTATCTATTTATTATTTTCAAAAATATTTTCCAATAAAATTTTATTTATTTTATTCTTAAGTAATATTTTGCACGTGTTTCTTTTTGGTAACTCAGACAATCTTCATTTTTTGCTTTTTATTTGTCGGCTCCTTAATTTAGAATTCATCTGTTGGATACATTCAAAAAAAATAATATTAAGAGTATGTTCTTTTTTTTTTTGAAGGTCATTTTATTGATTAATCGAATTCAATTTCAATTTTTATTGAATCATTCAAACTGTGCTTATATCAATTTTTTCCAATTTTTATTCAAATAGTGTGGGAATATGGTATTAAAATTTATTAATTACATATGGAAGTGATCATTATTTGAAAAGCAAATAAAACAAAAATTTAGTATATAAATGTATCTATAGATATATAATGGGTTGGGTACAAAATATCGCGTTTCAAAATATCGCGTTTCAAAATCTCGCGTGTTAAAATCTCGTGTTTTAAAAACTCGCGTTTCATATTCTGCAAAAAGCGTATAATTCTATCTAGAATTTCAATCCTCAAATCTCTACAAGTTAAGAATCTCGCATATACATATACACACATATTCTGTAAAAGCCGTACAATCCCGATTTTTTACCTAGTACAAAGTCTCTCCTAATTATGTTTTTGCATACATATTACAATATAAAAAAATTAAAAAAGCATTTTAAAATAGTGGGGGTCGACCTCAAGCTCCACTAAACCAATTATGAAAACCCTGATTTTGAAACCAACTTTAAAATCCCTTCTCAGCGGCACCCAAGCCCCCGCTTAACAAATTATTAAAACCCTGATTTTGAAGCCAACTCTAAAATCCTTTTTAATTGTTTTTCCTGCTTATATATTTCAACAACAAAGCTTTTAAAATAGTGGAACTATCGCCCCAAGCTCCCGTTAAACAAATTATTGAAACTCTGATTTTGAAACCAGCTCTAAAATCTTTCCTAATTGTATTTCCTGTTTAGATAGTTCAACTACAAAATTATTAAAAAGGCGAGATTTTGTAACACAAGATTATAACACGCGAGATTTTGATACACGAGATTTTGATTCGCGAAATTTTGATACGCTCCCATATATAAATAATTTTTAATTTTAATGTTGATTTTATATTAATAAAAGAAGAAGGAAAAAACATTTTCATTTAAGTAAATAAATTAATTAAATTTTGAGTAGATTTTTTATTTCCTTATTATTTTTAATTATTTTATTAATTTGTTTTTTTTTTTTATTTTCATTCAATATTAACTTAATAAAAATAAAATTTTATTGGGTTAGTTCGTTTCCTAATTGATTTCATATGGATATTTTATTAATATAGTTAAGTTAATAAAATATATCAAATTAAATTATTTATTTTATTGATATAGTAGCTGTAGTTTAAATGAAAAATTGAAAGTTTTATTTATAAATTATGATTTATGAGTATAATAAATTTGTTAAAAGATACTTTAATGAATATTAATTTAATTGTGTATAAACAAATGTTTTAAGTGGGTGTTTTTGGGTATATAAGATGTAGGTTTGTTTGTTTTTTAAATTTTAATGAAACGCCGGGAAGGGATTCCTTTATATATTATATGTAGGTTAATTTGAAAGGTGAAAGAAATATCCTAAAATGGTAACCTGAATTAAGGCCCTGTGAAATAAAGCCACCGGAGGGTTATTTTCCATATAATGAGAAATAAAGCCCTGGGGTTTTATTTTTCGTAGTATGTAATGGGAAAGCCCAGGGTTTTATTTCTCTTTTAAGTTGAACTACGACTTCTGTGAGAAATAAAGCCCCAAGGTATTATTCCTAATTTGAGTTGAACCTGGAAATGAAAAGAAAACAATGGTTTCATATATTGTATGGTTTCATACGAATATATACAGACTTTCTTGAACTATGATATTAAAAATAATTAACAGGACATATACAGGATATAACTAATTAATAATTAGGAGTTCGAATCGAAACCAGGGGTATTCCCTTTAGGAGTAAGGCGGAGTTTTGAATTTTGTCAAGGTAACTAAAATAAGTTGGGCCTCCGTCAACTTAAATGTGGAATTTGTACTCTATCTAGAGTCGAATAAAGGTTTTAAAGATATAAGACAAATCCTTAGTAGAGAAAGATGTTTTACAAAGGAAAAATATAAGCATTTGGCAGCATTCTTAGCCATATCAAAAATATTCTGATTCAACAGCACCTTTCACTTTTCAGTTTAGCTGCAAAACTAAAATGTTTAGATCTTCTAATCATCCTGTATTCATACTCTTTGGAATTGCAGAATAAGATTAAACTGATTTCTATTGCAGGAAATCAGGGAGCTTTGACGTGATCTAGTTTTTGTGAGAGAATCACAAGAGTTTTTAAATCTTTTATCTGTTATTTCAAAATAGCAAATATTAAGTGGTTGATCGTTACAGCTCCTAAACGTCTATTTAAACAAAAACATTACCAATAATCTAATTACTCTAAAAATTTCAAGTCCCTAGTTCAAGCTGTTGGAAAATATAGAGCGTAAACAATTTTGCAAATATTAAGTTTACCACAACGGTCATTTAAAGTACCGTATGGCAATCCTATGAATTTAATTAATATGTTTACATATTTTTTCAATGCTTTTGCAGCGTTTCAGATTGGAAATATACTTTTTCCCGACTTTATGGGGCTTTTACTCCGTAACTGTTAAAACTATAAAAAAAGTTGCACAAGTTAAAAATTTAAATCTGTGTTAAAAAAAATGTATATACATACTTAAATTTTTTGCTTCAACTTGATATTTGTGCATTATTTACAATGTGGTACCACAATTTACTTGAAAAAGCTTATATGAAGTAATCTACAAAGTAATGTCCTATTTCCATTTCAATTAAATTGTAATGATAAATTATCTTGAATCATATGCATACTAATAAATCATTAATATGTTAAAATGTCATAACAATATTTACAAAATTCTAATGAAATGTTACTTAACTTAGAAATGCATAATTTAACATTAAAATTAACAAAAAATAGTACATTAACCCAAACAGAATGTGAATGAGCTTTGAACCAAGGCTAATGCATTGCAAAACTAAAAATCTGAAATAACAAAAAATATATATACACATAGATAGAGTTAATATAATATATAACTCAAATATAACATTACTAACGATTATTACAGAACAAAAGAAAACATCATATGGTTGGGTGAAATAACACCAAATGAAATAAAGTCAAATCGGTAATAAAACCGAAAGCAATGGTAATAAAGTAGGATTAGAAACTGTGTATAACAGCAATAAAATTAACATAAATGTTATTCCCAAGAGTAAAAGTTGATTACACAATTGGAGTTTACCACTCTTGTGTTTAAAATATTACGTCATAGTACAGTAAATATTACGTAATAGTAGAATATGTAATAGTCTCGGGTTATATTAACATTATCCTTAGCTTTTAACACATTAGGCCAGATAGATATATAAAAGTACTTACATTTTTGTGCAGGATTATATTCTCAGACGATTACGCTATGTGTATCTATCTATTTATCTGTCCGTCCGTTCGTTCGTTCAAAAACTTGGTAGGCTAGAGTCATGAAATTTAAGCAAATTATATTTGAAATTATTTCAAGATTCCCGAAGAATGAGTTCCGCATGGTGTGAAGTGTTCTAAACTCCCTCGTTGAACAATATAACTGTAAAACTATTCAATATGAATTGATTGTAGGCAGATTGATTGTTCTACGTATTTTAAAAACTGTTCCGCACGAACCTGTATATATCAGAATTGAAATAGTCAACTACACATTCATACACATTGTAATGATTAGAGGTCGAAAAAAGAGGTTTCAGATTAAGAAGGCAATTAATTCTGTTATTTTATCATATTCATATATTTATTATGAAAATGGATGGACCCATTAACTCTAAAGTATTCATTTAAGGCTTGCCCTAATATAAACATATATAAATATTACGTCAGTTTGATTCTTAGATTTAATTCAATTCTCAAATTGCTTTTGGTATTAAAATCCATTTAATTCAATTTCATTTGATTTTATTTCACTCCACCCTACAGTACTCATAGAGACGAAAAAAAAAAACAATCGATTAGATTTTTCATTTCAGTTTCCCATTTTCAAAAAAAAAAATTTTTTCAATATTCAAGCGTTTTTTTTTTAATCTGATAAGAATTTCAAAAAAAAAAGTTTCACTTTACAACAACAACAAAGTTCTAAAATTTGAATAGAACTGCCAGCCATAGCAAAACTGTATCTAAATCCAAAATTTATATATTCAAAGTTGTCAACATAATAAAAAAAAAATATATAATAATCAACAAACAAAATATATATCTACTTATTAAATATGAATTCATCATTAAAACCAACAACAGCAACATCAACATCAACAACAACAAAAACAACAACAACAATACAATCTAATATTCATCCAACTGATATTGCAATAATAATTGAAAATGTTGATGGTTCACCATTAAAACGTGATACAGATTATTTAAATTGGAATGATGATGAAGATGCATATGTTGCTAAATGTAGTTTACCACTTGGTAGTCAAGATGATTCATTTTTAGAACATGTTATACGTGGTGATAATGATAGTATTACATCAAGAGCATCATCTGCATCTGAATTATATTATAATGATAAAATAAAATCTTCAACAAATTTTTTAGCATTAAAATTTTATGATGATACAAATGCACCAAAATATTTAACGAGGTCAGATAATAAGAGTTTGTAATTTGTATTTTGTTTTTAAATACATATTTAATTTTAATTTGGTATTAATATTATTATTTACATATTTACATTTAAATATTTTAATTTGTTTTCTTTTTAAGAATTTTCTTTATTTTTTAGTATTGTTTAATTTATTTTATTTCGATATATTGGATGTCATTAATCCATATACGACCCTTTCTAATATGCACCCCTGAAAATTTTTTTTAATTATAATATTCAATACATTATTTTTAATAATGTATTTTACTGAATTTGCGCTGTGGCTTTAAAATCTTTAAGATGAATAATGAGACGATGCCTCAGAAATGAAGATGAGTGATAAAAAATGTAGGGGTGATTGTTAATAGTGGTTAGGGCTTGTACATTAAATTTCCCAAATTTAATTGATTTGATTTTTTAATATTAATGGGCAAGAAATCTGATCTGAAAATCTTAAGAAATCTGATTGATTCAGAGTTGGTTGTCCAGTTTTTGGGCACTTGGGCAAAGCGTATTTATTTTAAAAATTGCCCGTAAAAATAAGTCCCTCATCCACTATATATGAATATCCTCAATAGTTAAATAGCTTTCGGTAAATTGAAGTTTTCAAAAGGCATAAAAAAAACCTTGGTAAAGCCTGCAGGTAAAATGAGGTTTCTACTTTCTAAAGTCATTTACCTAAACTGCTTGCGCTCTACAATGGCAGAAACGTAAAACCACAGCTGCAAAATTGAAGCTCACAAAATTGATTAGATATAATTAGTGATTCTTAATTCTTTTAGAAAAAGTTTTGGTATTTAAAAACTTTATTTAAAAAGCTATACTTTAATACTTCCTTTAATCCCAGCACTTCACCTTAACCGAGGTTCTATCGAAACGCACCTCTTGTAATACTGAAAATTGTTAAAAGGTTAAATGAAGGCAGGATAGAGAAACATTTCTAAAGACGCAAATTTCAAGAATCTTAAAATAAAATTTAATTATTAAGTAATAAGACTCCACAAACCCTTTATCCTTTGGTTTCAAATGTCACTTATTCCTTTTAAAATTACAAGCTTAAGTTTCATTTATACCTACAAGTTTTAAGTTCAGATCTATAAAATCATCTATAAATTACCGCGAATAACGGTAAATTAAAATATACTTTTATTTTTGTACTCAAGAACTCAAGGTTTCAAGAACTAAATGGAGAATTACTATTTCATTTTTCCTTTAAGTGAAATAATTTTTATTTTAAGTGCAAGTTTATTTTTTTTTAGCAGCAAGATTTACTTTTTGAATTCAGGTTTTTTCCTTAACAGTATGTTTTTTGTTTTAAGTGCATGATTGTGTTTTTTAAGTGAAAGGTCTATAAAAGTCTCCAAAAAAAAAGAAAGCAGAAACCGAACCAGTGAGAATTGAAATAACATAATTCCTGATTCTTTAACAGATTTGTAATTTTATTTTTGTAATATTTTAAGGTCGGTGTTTTTCGAAGATTTCAAAAACTAAGTGGTCAATTACGAAATCGGTTTGTATGTTTTTTAAATCATGTTGGTCCAATTTTTATTTAAAAATTTTTAATATGATTCTAGGGAATTTTCTCTCAAATCTAAACATAAATTCAATTGTAAAAGTATTTATTTTCTGCAATTAATAGTCAAAGTTACAAGATGCATATATAATGGATTTAATTACTATTTTCTTGGGAATTTAATTAAAAAAGGGTTAAATTAGAAACTAATTACATAATTTTAAGAAAATATTTACAGATAATTTTAAATTTAATTAAATTTCAATACCATATGCAGGACATTTTAATTATAAATAATATTCTTTGCTCAAAGTTCAATGTAAGATAACTATAATAACAAATATCAGATTTGAAATCTGTTAATAGTTTGTTGTATCTGCTTTAAATTGGAAAAGGTAGTGTAAATAAATTAAAAATGGATATTTATAAGCAAACATTTCCAAAAAAAACTTAAAGTTCCCGAATATAGGATTAATTACTTAAGAAATTCTTTACGTCATAATAAATTTGAATTAAATTTGAATTAAATATTTGATTTATTTAATGACAAAACCTCATACCAATGGTGCAGTGTCATAACACCAGGATCATAATTCCCTTATAAAGTTATGACTAATTTAGTGGGGCATAAATCCCTAAGGGACTTAAGATTCATGGCAATGAATCATTACTACATAGGGGACTTCTGACCGTTTTAACTTGTTTTTACTCAGAAAGGCGGGTCATAACTCCCTTATACAGTTCTCAGCTGAAGCATTATAAATAATATAAAAACAAATATTAATTTTAATTATGTAACATCAGTTACAGGTAAATTTTTGAGTTGGATTCGAAATCAGGGTATTCCCTTTTTCCAAAATTAAGAAAACATCGAAAATATTATAATATAGAATCCAGCATAGACAAATGTATAAATACATATTTTCCATCTAATACTTAACTTCATAAAGACCGGAAAGACTTACAGAAATTATTATAAAATAAAATTCAACTAAATATATTAGTATATGTGTACGCTCAATTACACAATGTAAGTTATATAATGTTATAACTATCATTAACATTTAGTAAAGCGAGTTATAACTCACTTGATGGGTTAACTGCCAAAAGGAACTTATGAACCACTTGTTAAGATAGTTATGTCCCACGTAAATATTTTGAAGTGTGTCCAAGATCCCTTAGTGACTTATGTACTACTAAATAAGTCAAAAGCCAGTAAAGGACTTAAAACCCTGGGAGTTATGACCCTGCACTTATATCGATATATCAGGATAAAAACATTAAATATTAAATTAATGATTCTTTAAATTCTGATTCTTTTAAGTTTTTTTTGCATAATTTGCATTTTAAGTTAAGCATCCAATTTTGAACGATTATTTTTACTTCATTAATCTTCTTTGAAATTTTTTTAGAACTCATATTTTAGTTATTTTAAAATCAGTGTGTAGTTTGGTTCGTGAAGAAATAATTATAGTTCCGTGAATTCATTGTGAATTAATAATTTATATTTAATATTTTTGAATATACATTGGATCTAATTTTAATTTTTCAACCAAAGGTAACAGATTCTGTTAATATAATATTTTTATTTTATTTAAAAGAATTAGAAACATTTTTTGAGACAAGATTTCGATTTTTCGATTTTGTTTCACAATTAAATAAAATTGTGAGTTTGAGAATAAAATTAAACTTAGTTTTTAACTTTAAATTTATTAACTAAAAAAAAAAAATTAAACTAAGGGCAAGTTTATTTATTTGATTATTTATTTTGATCTGACCGATAACTCAGTGGTAAAGTGGTGTCTTTTAAATCGAAAAATCTCGTGTTCAAATCTCTGGTCGGAACATATCAAATAAAAAATATCGTGTACTTTAATATAATAATTTAATTAGAAGTCCAAATGTTAAAATACACAAATATCTTATAACTCAGATATTAAAACAATAGAATTGTATCTATTAAAAATCGAAGACGTTTCTACATATTATAAGGCCTAGTATTATCTCATATTTAAATTGCATGTGGAATTCATTAAGATCAATTATAAAGGGTGGCTGATAAATATTGCTACATTAAGAAACCCAAATAACTTTTTATTAAATCGATGAAATTAATCTTAGAAACGAGGAAGAGTGTAGTAGAGTAGACTGTGTCAACTCTGGGATACCCGTATGACCGTAATATAAACATTATACCATCCGGTTAAATACTTTTGGCAAAATTTTAAACATACCGTTTTATTAGGTGTAAAGTAAAAAGAAGGAGTTGTATGGCAGCTACTCGAACTCACTGCAGTAGACCAACCAAATTTTGCAGAAACTTCGGCCATAAAACTAAACTACTTTTGACAAAATTTCAGACATGCAGGTGTTATAGGTACAGAGTATTACTCATATAAAAAAAGAAGTTGTATGGCAGCTACCCGAACCCATGTACCAAAGTGGCTGGATTTGAATGGCGATGACGGCTATTGCAAAAAAAGCGAAAATTTCAAGATTCTAGCTCCTTTAGTTTTTGAGTTATCGTGATGACGGACGGACGGACATACATAGCTAAATCGATTTTTTTTTCGATTCTGATCCTATCAATACACTTAAGTCTATATCTACCCCCCTCCTTCTCTGCGTCACAAACGTAATGACAAATTTATTATACCCTTTGACCTATAGTCTATAGGTATAATTAAACATTTTTATTAAGTTTTTTTTTTTTTTTTTTTTTTTTCTTTATTTATTCAATATAATTCAAAAATATAACAATAACAAATTTATATATATATATTTTTTTTTTTTTTTTTAATATAATTTTTTTATAGACCCTAGCTTTTGCTGTTTGGTCTTTGGTTATTTTAATTGCTTTTGAATATTATTGAATTTAAATGGCCTCCACGTTCAGTGATGCAAGTACGACATCTTATCAAAAAGTTGTTCATTACTGCTTTTAGAGTATAAGCGGGAATTGCCTCATTACCGTTCTAATTGATTGTTTTAAAGCGCTCAAATTTATTGGTTTTGTTTTGTACTCTTCTTGTTTGCAATAACCTCATAAGAAAAAATCAGATGCAGTAAAGTCAGGAGACCTTGGAATGTGGAGTTTCTTGAAATCAGTTTATTGCGTAATTTTTTCTGCAATTCTTTCATAACTGTTCCGGCTATGTGTGCAGTTGCATTATCTTGTTGAAACCAAACAGAGTTGAAAAGAATTCTGTTTCGGCGTAGTTCTGGATAGAGAAACTCTCTCAATATCTTTAAGTAACGGTGTCCAGTGACCGTAACAGTAACACCGTCTTCTTCAAAAAAGTAAGGCCTGACAATACACCTTGATGAAATTCTGACGCGTAGTGGATGCGATTCCATCTCATAGAGTATCTGTGGGTTTGAATGACTCCATATTCTACAGTTTTGTTTATTAACATTGCCATTTAAGTCAAATTGGCCTAGTCAGACATAAAAATGCAGTTTAGGATGTTTTCGTCCTGTTCTAACATTTTAATCATTTTCTGGCAAAATTACAAGCGAATCGGAAAGTCTGCTGTATTAATTCCAATGTCAGTAGATCCAAATATAGTTAGTAGTTGCTTCGTGCTTCTTAAAATAAAATTTAAAATGTTTTTTATTTTTAAATTTAAAGAAATTAATAAATTCTTCAGAAAGTCTTTATAGGTTTTTGAAAGAAATAAGCCTTTTCAGAAGAAAAACCTTAAGTTTTATTTTTTTTACAATTTATATTTATATTTTATATCTCTTTCTTTTTTACATTGAAATATTAACATCAGATCTAATAAAATTTAATTCAACAACACAAGACGTGTTATTGAACAAAACAACTTATCAGAATCATTTTAAATTTAATTCAAAAGCTCTTCTTAACCAACAAACCAAAAGAAAATTCAAAATAATTCTATTAAAAGAAGCTTAGGTACCTTTTTAAGATAAGTATAGGTACGCCCTAAAAGAAAAGTTTCTTAACATTAATATTTTTATTTCATAATAACTTTTATAACTGTTTTCATAATAACATATACATACAAACATAATAATAAAAATCAATTTTCTATTTTTGTATGCATTCTTATATTATTTAATTTGATAACTTTTAATGAAGTTTGAAATTTTCTTTAATAATAGGCAAAAAAAAAAAAATAAAGATGAGAATAATAAAATAGAAAAATAAAATGTAATTCTCTAACAATTATTTTGTAACGTCTAGACTTATTAAGTGTGACCTAAATATAATGGTTTGATTATTAAACTAACAAAATAAAAAAAAAATAAATCAATTTTTTTTTTATATTTTATTCAACACAATGTTGATAAACAAAAAAAAAAAAAAAACAAAAACAACAAACGTTTGTAATGTGCCTATTTAGTGATGTGAATTGTAAATTCAGAAAGACGTTTTTTTGTGTGTCAAATTAAAATTGAAAAAAAAAATTGTATTTTGGCATTAAATACAAAAAAAAATTAAATTGTTTTTTTTTTTTCTAATTATATAAATAATAAAAAAATATGTAATTGTTTGTTGTTTTTTTTTTTTAAAGTACCATTTTGGTACACAAAAGCAAATTTTGACATATAAAAATAATTCAATTGACTGTCTATTTGTCAATGTATCCCAAATTGAAATTTACTTCTAACAGTTAAATTGAATTTTTGACAATGTGTGATGCAGTGTGTGATGCAAATGTTAGTCTCTTGGTTGAAGTCAAGTAATTCATAAAAGAGCATTTGTTGGAAAACAGTTTTATTGTAAATGTTGGAACGCGTTTAGACCTTAATATTTTATGCGAAGTCTTTTAATTAATCCAGATATTTTAAAGCCGTGACCTTGATATCATAATATATCCATTTTATCGGTAACACCTAAATACGAAAAGTGTGTTCGTGTGTGTTTGAGTGTCTCTGTATATAAAAACGATAACTCTCTTTCATTTCAATGGATTCTGATGAAATTTTTATGAATTATTTGTTCGTAAGGTTAAGTTCAAAGATAGGCCAAAAGACATATCCAGTAGAAGGCTACCATACAAAAACACCAGACTTTTTGAGAAAGACTTCAAATCTGGTGCATATACAATTGGTGGAAGTCTAAATTGATTCTATTATCATGGGATCTAGAGATTCTAGGAGTTTCGAGAATGTCAAGTTCTAATAATTCATCAAAATCTCAATCGATTTAAAAGAAGTATGGCATAAATGCTTTTTTTGCCAAAATAAAGAACGACAGATGGATTAAATTGGACCATGAGATCAGGCGGGCTCCCAAATTCAATAACAAAATTTTACAATACAAGCCACATTATACTTGTGCAAGAAGAAAAGTTCATACAATCCATCTTGGATTTATTTTTTTCGTTTATAAATTTCTTGATTTCAAAATTTTTTAAGAGTTGGCTAGGGATAGTGATATTATAAGTACCAGGTGTATTCGAAGAATTGAAATCCAAGCAATTTTTTTGTTAGATTTTGATCATTTCCAAACACATTATCTGTTATTGATAAAAAGTTGGTGTAAGTCAATATGTCTAAACAACACATATCCGAATTGGTTTGTTTTTGCAGAAAATAAAACGGCAACACTATTTTAATTTACTTATATTATAGTTCCGGCTATTATACTTCGTAATAAACTTAGTTATTTTAGAATTTTAGTCTGTTTTTTAAATTCTTTAGATTTTCGGCCACGTACTCAAAGTTTAATAAAGTTTTTCTCAAAATTCTTCAAATTTCAGCTTTTCATACTTCTTGCCCATGGTGAAATTTTGAATAATATGAGTTGATAAATATTCTATAGTTTAAAATGTGCTCTTTTGAAAAAATTTATTTAAAAATTAATTTAATCAAAATTTTGATGATTCATTTTATTAGAAAAGAAATGAATTATTTTTAATTTGGTACAGTGTCTTAAATGATTATAGATTTATTTCATAGACGTTGCAAATGACAGATATTACAATTTATTTGGTAAAATTTATTTTGAAATTTTTTTAATTAAATTAAATTGTGTTGAAAATAAATTATTTTTTTATAATAAGGAAATAATTACATTTTGTCTTTTTAAAAGTTAATTGATAATTAATCTTATTTCTTTTAAATTAAAACAAAATGTATAAAATATTTTATATAAAGATTTAAAATTTTTAAATAAATTCATATTCAACTTCCTATATTCTATATTATTAATATTAATTTTAAATTACTATAATTTTTTGAATGATATAAGGAATGATTTTATAAGAAATAAAATTACAAACCTATAATATTATAAATTAAAAATACATCTCTTATTAACTAATGTAATTACTAATTCAATTATTTGATTTTTTTTTATTTATTTACAGTGCGTGCAAGCTTACCGATAGGGGCCGAGCCGATAGGCTTGCACAACCACGAATGTCACTACTGGGGAAACCATTAAATTATAATCGCGGCTCACGACGTGATGCCCGGTATAGAAGGTTACAAAGTCGGATCTATAATTTTTTAGAGAGACCTAGAGGTGTGCCTGCTATACTTTATCACGTTATGGTGTAAGTAAAATTATTTTATACTATTTAATAATTTTTTTCTAATTTTTAATAAAAATTTTTTATATACAGTTTTTAATTTAACTGAAGGCATTTTTATTTTAAGTGAAGAATTTTTTACTTTAAGTGAAAATAAATTTAGGTGAAGATATTTTTACAAATTTTTTATGTTATATGAATAAATTTTGCTTTAGTTAATTATTAATATATATATATATATATTACTAAATTGGTTTAAACACCATTATTGAAATTTAAGGTAAAGCGTCTTTTTGAAAAATTTATTTTATTTGAAATAAACTGATCCGTAAAAACTGAACTTTTAGATAACCGGGTAGCTTATTTTATAAATTTTTAAAATTTCGGAACGAATCTTTATTTAAAATAATTAAGTTTCACTTAAAGTAAATATATTTACATTCAAATTAAAAACTCTTTAGTTAAAATATAAGAATTTCACTTAAATTAAAAACCGCTTCAAGTAAAGTTGAATAAGAATATTTATTAATAAATGCAATTTGTATATAAATAATGTATATTCAACACACTTAAATAAAAAATAACTTCTTGTGGTTCATTTGCCTAGGTCATTTACTTATTAAAGGGTTATAGTCGATGTAATCCAATGCAAGACCAATATATATTGGTTAACCTTAAGACCAATATACACATTCTTATATTTTGTTTGATTTACATTATTTAATGTAGTTTATTAATAGGGATCAGTACCTTCAGGGATTTCCATCGAAGCGTTTGTTGATGTTAAATTTAAAAATCCCAGGAAATTTTTTTTTAATTCCAACTTACAAAAACCTTTAATAATGGTATTAAACCAATATTTAAAAATAAGAGCCTTTGATGTAATTATTTGAAATTAATAAAGCCATAATTTATGATAAATATAAATGCTTATATTTTATGAAATATAAAAAGAATTAAAATAAAATTAAAAACAAGGAAGAAAACATAGAGTAGTTTTGCGTCACCTCTGAAAAAAATAATATATTGTATGCATATTATATGTAGTACATTCATATTTGTCGAAGTATTAAAAAATTTTCTAAAGTAACTCGGTATTACAAAATACTTCAAAATGACAGTATCTAATGCTAAAAGAGTTGAAATACCTGTGCAATTGCACAGGGATCCTACTAATAAGATTTTAATATTTAAAATTTTTATCGATTATATGGCACTTGCATTAAATTGGCCTTAAACTTTAATTCCGTGGACATGGTTTCTGCCCCAAACTTAATTACATCCCAAAATATCGATCATCTTTAAGCAATGGGTCGTGTGAATTAAAATTCGGGGAAAAATGGAAGTGAACTTTGTTGAGTGGAGTGAATCGCGGTTAGGGTGAACGCCCCATTTGGAGTGAAACCGAGGGAATGAGGGTTCCATTCCCGTACCAGTACGAGCCATTGAAAAATAATTTTTCTTTACAAATCTCCATGGTGATCAAATATCTATATATATAAAAGGGAAAGTTTGTTTGTATGTTTGTTTGTTTGTATGTAGCGAATAGACTCCTAAACTGCCCAGCCGATTTTCATGAAAATTTGTATATAGGGGTTTTTGGTTACGGAAAGAAATCGTGGCCCAAAAATTTTGCTCTAACGGACCGACAAGTTGGAGCTGTGGTGCAAGTATTTAAACTTCTTTGTTCTAAAATGAAAACGGTTTGACCGATTGACTTCAAATTTTGTATACGTGATGCTCTTTGAGAATTGAGTTGACACTATTAACAGTTTTGGAATTTATTAACCCATGTTGGGCCGACGGGGTGTCAAAAAAAATTTTGGGTCCGAATTTTGTCCGATTTTATGAAATTCTGCTTTGGCTAGAAAGAAAACCCACAAAAAAATTTTATTGACTTGCATTAACCCATTGGGGCCAACAGCTTTTTATAGGTTTTTTCAATACTTAACTCTAAATTAAAAACGTTTTGACCGATTTTATTTAAATTTTGTATACGTGCTCCCCTTTGAGAATTGAGTTGACACTATTAACAGATTTAGAATTTGTTAACCCATGTCGGCCCGACGGTTGGTCAAAATAATTTTGGAAGCTAATATTGTCAAAATTTGCTTTGGCTAAAAAGAAAGCCTCAAAAAATTTTGTTGAGTGATTTGGAAGCAAATTACGTCCAATTTTGCGCAATACTGCTTTGCCCAAAGAGAAAGTGTAGTTCCGTTAACCCAGTGGGGCACAGTGGCTTTTAATAGATTTTTGCGTTACTTAACTCTAAATTAGAAACGATTTGACCGGTTGACCTCAAATTTTATATGTGTGAATCAACTTGAAAATGGAGTTGAGTCTGTTAACAGTCGGTCCTGCGATTTTTCAAAAAAAATTTTTTGGAATAAATTACGTCAAAATTTGGAAAGTAGTTCGTACTGCTTTGAATTACAGAAAGTTTCAAAAATTACTAGAATAATCCTAGAAAAATCGTTTTAAAAAAACATTTTAAAATTTACATGTGTAAACCGTGTGTAAGTTTTGTGTTAACTTTTTGCAGTAAGATCAAATTCAATTAAACCTCCATTGAGAGGCGCAGCAACGCGCACCGGGTATTAGCTAGTATATAATATAAAATATACGATATAAACAAAATATATAATAATACTTTTAAAAATATAAAAGTATATAATAATATTGTTGGAAACGGGCCCGTCAATTTGTAAAGTCATTTTATGCACTCGGAAATACTTGTAATAAATAAATAAATAAACAATTATACAAAATAAATTTAATTAATTATTCTGACGCTAGATGGCGAAGCCGACAATACTTAATGAAGTCCAATTATATTATAGCATTTACCAAACAACTCAAGTCACTTTACGATTCTAATGTAATTAGTGCATTTAAGTCATTATTTAACTTGTCTCTTTCGTATGTACCAAACTTAATTACATACACACATACATAAACATATTTATAGTATATAGTACAATTTTAGAACAACGTTAATATGCATTAAATACATTTAATTAAACTTAATTTAAAATTCATAAATATAATTTAAAGTTGGATTTATTTGAATTTGATTAAAAATTAAAAAAAATTATTAAAATTTTCTACATTCACTCAGTGTCACTGACACGATTTTATTATAATAAGCTTTATTAATTATTTAAAATTATAGTATATTGATTAATTGTCATTCGGTTATTGATTTTTGTGGTAATTAATTTTAAATTAAATTTTATTTATTAATAGTGGTTAATTTAGTTAACCATATTTGTAATGATATTTATTATACATATATACGAGTATTATGCAGGTGAACATAATAAAAAAACAAAATATTTTAATTGTATAATACTTTAATAACAAGAAATGAAAACTAGTTCAAGTTATATGTTACCTGATTTTCATTAATATTAATTTAGTAATTATTAGTATATTTTTTTTTTGTCTCAATGTTTCGCAGTCAATTTAATAAAGTGACCATTGTTTATCAATTAGAAGGTACAACAGAAACCGTTTTAATCGATTAGAATATTTTATGCAATAAATTTTAAGGTAATAACTGCCTCTTACATTGTTTATCTTCGTAGAAATTGAAGTTAATTTACAATTTGTTTTCTTTAGGTTCCAGCCTCAGGTCCCCTTCCACATACAATGTGATAAGTGAGTGAATCTGCCTTTCATTCTCTGGCGTGGCAGTTAAATTTATTTTATTATATGGTATAAACTACTACCATATCAATTATAAATTATATTCTTTTAATTAGATATGATCTGACTACAATTTGAACCCGAAACTTTTCAATTGAAAAGCCGCCACTCTAACCACTGAGCTATCAGTCAGATATTCAAATATCATAAATTAAAAACTTGTTTAAAAATTAAATAGCTACTACAGATACCAAATGTCTAAGTTGCAAATTTTGAAATAAAAATTTCATGTAATTCCTATTAACAGCTGGGTGGCACAGTGGTTGAATGCCGACCTTTCATGCGGAAAGGCCCGGGTTCGAATTCTATTGGAAGACCTTTCTGTTTTTCGACACGACTCAGCTACCATTCGCCATTGAGTTCAAATTAATGGCATAATCAATAATTAAAAATTATAGATCTTAAATAAAAAATATATTAATATAACAACATATACAAATGCAAAATATAAACAAATAATTTAATTGAATAATATAATTCGCAGATATAGAATACAATATAACTCAAATACAAAATATTACAATATAAACAAAAAATAGAATTGTAAATATTGAAAATCTTAAACGTTTCTACATGGTATAACTAGTAGTACTAACTACCTAGTACTATCTCATGTTTAAATTGTATGTGGAATGCAATAAGACCAATTCTAATAACACGAATATAATATGACTTTCTTTTCCAATATGTACCTATGGTATAGACAGACTTATTAGCCTAACATTTGAACAGTTAGCGCTTAAAAAAAAAATAAAATAATTATAAGTAATTAGTATGATGGAACCACACCTTTATATTTCAAGTACCAATACAATTACCATCTCCTGATACTCATTACTTTGGCAAGTATTAATTAGATTTCGATACTTACAAAATTTAAGTATAAATAAAAGAATGAATTAAAAATACATACTTGTAATTCCCTGAAAGTAATTAAATTTTAAATTTAAGCATCAAGAATTCAATTACTTTCCAAGTATTTAAGTATTACACAAATACTTTCATTCATAAAGTCCAATACATTATTATAAGAACCTTAAGGAGACTTAATTAAGGATGAATTATTATATGAAATTGATTTGAAATTTCAATTCCAGGAGTTTTGGAATGGTTTGGTTCTTGGTACTTACAACTGTACTTGTATTACTTATTATACGATTTGATTGAACTAATTAAAAATAACAAATTATTATTTTTCAAATACTCAAGTTCCTATTGTATTATTTCAAATCAATATTTTGTACTTAGTTGTGTATTAGTGATACAACTTTAATGGTCACTTTAATTACATTTAATATCTCATTGTTATACCCGTATGACTATATAGTCAAAGGGTATAATAAATTTGCCATTACGTTTGTGACGCACAGAAGGAGGGGGGGTAGATATAGACTCAAGTGTATGGATCGGATCAGAATCGAAAAATAAATCGATTTAGCTATGTATGTCCGTCCGTCCGTCTGTCCGTCCGTCCGCACGATAACTCAAAAACTAAAGGAGCTAGGATCTTGAAATTTTCGCAAATTCGTTTTTTTGCAATAGCCGTCATCGCTATTTAAATCCAGCCATTTTGGTCCATGGGTTCGGGTAGCTGCCATACAACTTCTTTTTTTATATGAGCATTACTTTGTACCTATTACAGCTGCGTGTCTGAAATTTTGCCAAAAGTAGTTTAGTTTTATGGCCAAAGTTTCTGCAAAATTTGGTTGGTCTAGTGGAGTGGGTTCGAGTAGCTGCCATACAACTTCTTATTTTATATGAGCATTACTCTCCACCTAATGAAGCTGGGTATCTGAATTTTTGCCAAAAATTGTTTAGTGTAATGGCCAAAGTTTCTGCAAAATTTAGTTGGTCTGCTGCAGAGGGTTCGAGTAGCTGCCATACAACTCCTTATTTTATATGAGCATTACTCTCCACCTAATGAAGCTGGGTGTCTGAATTTTTGCCAAAAATTGTTTAGTGTAATGGCCAAAGTTTCTGCAAAATTTGGTTGGTCTACGACAGAGGGTTCGAGTAGCTGCCATACAACTCTTTATTTTATATGAGTATTCCACTACACTTAATAAAGCCAAAAGTAATTAACCGGATGATATAATGTATATGTTACGGTCATACGGGTATCCCAGAGTTGGCACAGTCTGCTCTACTACACTCTTCCTCGTTTTTAAATGTAAATGCGATTTTAATTGCTGTCCACTTAAATAAACTTTATTGTCGTACTTAATGTTAGTCATACGTACATTAAACCATCTGATATACCATCTGATATACATTTTTTAATTTTCAATTTTTCATAATAAATATTTTAAATTAATAAATGTTTGATTACAATTTGATTTAAAAAAAAAAATAGAATGAAAGGAATTAGAAGGATATTCTAAATATTTAATTTTTTATTGTAATACTATGATATGATTTCCTTAATTAAAAGAAAATTCTATTTTTAAATGTATGACGTAAATTTTGATTTTGTATATTGAAAATGTATTTGTGTAGTAGTCACAATGTAAAAATATAATATTTTTAAAGTTTTTACCTATAGGTCTTTGGTAGTGAAGGTATAAATAAAAGATTATAATTAATATAAAGTTATTTTTTAACAATATATTAAAAATTGTGTTGCTCTTTTTAAACCAAGTTGTAAAGTTATTATACTCTCATTATCAGAGCTCTCATTGAAACTGTTGTCTCAATCTTTGGTATCTCATGAGACTTTGCCTCTCTACAATAAGTCAAAAGTCCCGTTTTAATAGGAAATAATTTTGAAAAGAATTGCAAGGGTTCCATGGAATTTTTATAAATTTAAAGTGAGTTAAAATTCCCATGGAAATAAAAAAATGTTATATTATCCTAAATAATTGTCTTAAAGTTATAAGTTGAGTGTGGACTCACTTCAGTGAGTTGACCATAAGACTTCTGACACTTCGTCTAAAGTCTTTTAGAAGAGAAGAAAGAGAAATTCGAATCCAAAACTTCCTGTTAATCTGTTTAAAAATACTAAATTTAAATAAATATGAAAATTTAAGAAAATTAAGAATATAAAAGGAATTTTGTGTGAACTCTGTTTTTTTAAATATATTTTTTTTTTTACGCGGGAATGGAAAGCTCGAAAGCCACCCATTGAAACTTTGCGTTGTTTCTTTGGGTTGTGTATGATTTTAACACAACAAAACCACACCCTTTTTGAATCAAGCTTTAGAAGGGAACCTTTAATACAAATGTAATTCTGTTGATTTCACCCCATTTTTGGATTTTAATTAAATCCTTGTTTAATTCACTTATAGTGCAATTTTTTGCTGTTGAATCAATCTGATGATTAATACTACAGCAGCTATGAAATTCATAGGAAGCAACAAGGGTACTGTCGTCTTCGAATCTATGGGTTGGATTGAAGTTTATTGATAGTAGGCCATTTATAAATATTAGGGAAAGACTGGGGGATTAAACAGATTCCTGAGGAATCTTTGGATGAAAATCCATCGACAACAACACAAATCGTGCGATACGAAAGGAAATCCTCAATCCATTTAACAAAAACCCTACCTAAACCTAAAGCCCTGCATTTTGCCGATAAAGCACAATGCCAAACTCGATCGAAAGCTTTAGAAATAACCAAAGCCCCAACATCAGACTCGCCCGAATGGTGAAGACTGATATTAAACTTTTCGCACAGGTAGGTTTCGCACTGCAGAACAATGTTATAAATCGAAGTTATATATCTGAAGTAATTTATAAAAATTCATCTAAACAATTGATTTGTAATTTAGTGTAAGTGCATTGTACTAAATTTTCTAAGAATCTTATTCTTAAATAATAACTAATTTAATATGTAAAATATTTATATCCTGAACTTTAATTACAAAATACCACATCTGTAACAATATGTTGAATACTGATATATTACTTAACTCTGTTGTACAGTTTACATATTACATATTACTGTATTCTATAATTGAAAGGATTTTATGATAATCCTTAAAACCGTTATATTTTATTACATTTTGTCTTAAATTTGTTAAAGGTTTGACCACAAAACGAATATATGTATGTATGTGTATGTATATGTAATTCAATTTAGAATTTCAATTTTAATTAAAATATTTTAATTTTATAATCTGATGTTAGATTTAGATTTATGTGAAGAGTTACCAGGCAAATATTTCTACCTTTGTGTTTGTAAAAAACTTTGTATTTCTATATATATACATATTCTATGTATATACAAATATTTAAGTATTAGTAATTAAAGACGATGTAATATCTAAACCTTTCAGCTGCTGTAACCACTGATTTTGTTAATTAAATATAAAATATTAGTATATATTTTATATTTACATTATATATTAGAATTACTTTATATATCTGTTAATTTATATATATGTATTGAAAAAATATTGTAGAATGTTAAAATTAAATTCAGTAGAAATTGAACTTAGTTATAAAATTTTAATTTAATTTGAATTTTTATTTAGTAAACATTTGTCAATTCATTAGTTTGTAGTAACCAAATCAAGAAGTAGCAGATTTATCAATTTTATTGAGTTCTAAAAATAATTTTCATAGTAATATCATTGTAGGTTTGCAGTTAAATCAGAAGGTGGTGTGAAATGAACATAGTTTTTGATTTAGCAAAAAATGCTGCTAATATCTATAAAGCCTATATGCGGCTTATGGAGTTTCGAGTAAAACTCTCACAAAATCAAAACTTGTCCTTACGCCTAGGCCCTATCGAACAAAAAACACTTACTCCATTTAGCTTTCCTCCAAATATTGGAGCGGTTTCTCGTTTTTGTAGATATCTTACTTATAGGTAATGACACTTGCTCTATTGAACTAAAGTTCATTATGCCTTCTCTTAAACAATTCCAATGTAACACCAGAGGGGTTGTAAAAGCTTACTCCTACACTGTGGGGAATTCTAAGGAGATGGTTTGAAATTGATTTTGGAAACTCATTTGATCTGAGATAAAGAACATGCTTCCACCTAATGTGCTCCTTACGTTTTATTCGCATGTAAACATAACAGATACTTAGAATACTCTATATTAAATAAAGAGCTGGGAAGTGTAACTTTGTTTATACTCTTAAGAAATTTTATGAGAGTATAGTAGAGTTTGGATTCCAATTCTTGTACTAAAGATATTATAGTTATAGTTTTCCTCACATTTGATAGTGAACTATGGACCTAGAGTCTAGTGATTACTTATGCGTTAATTCAATTAAAATCAAAATCAGTTTTAGCCCAATAACTTACCGTAAGTGTCATTGGTAGAAGAATATACATATTTACTTTTGAGAACAGTAGTAAGCCTAAAATTTTTTTTTTTTTTTTTTTTATAAAAGCACCAATTGGTGTATTTATTATATAACAATCTAGTAAATTAACACTAATAAGTTATTTGATTTTATCATACTAATTTGCTAAGTTTAAAAGTTTACAAAGTATTTATCCTATGATAATTGCTTTTCGTTTATAATTATGAAATATCAATTTTTACAAAAGTTCAAACGGTTTTATTCGTTTTAACCTTCTAGTTATACCATCATTATCTAGGAGTTGAAGAGCCTCGACATTGATGTGTTGTTCTAGTCGTTTTTGGTGACTTTGTGCATACTTTTTGATGACGTTATCTATCATTTCTACTTCTAAGTCCTTGTGTAGATTGATATTTCGTATATACCATGGTGCGTCGACTATGCCTCGAAGTACTTTATTTTGGAATCTTTGTATAATTTTTCTGTTATTTTGACTGGTACAACCCCAAAGTTGTATACCATACGTCCATATTGGTTTCAGGACTTGTTGATACAACAGAAGCTTGTTGTATGTTGACAGGGTAGAATTTCGGCCTAATAGCCAGTACATTTTTCGGTACTTTAAGTTTAGTTCTTCTTGCTTTTTTTTCACATGAGGTTTCCACTTCAGCTTTGCGTCTAAGGTCATACCAAGATATTTAGCTGTATTTTCGAACCGAACTATCTTTTCATTGATATACACTGGTTTATGAATTGTACGTTTATTTGTAAAATCAACATGTACAGATTTTGTTTCATTTAGTTTAATGCGCCATTTATCAGTCCAGCTTTGCACCTCGGTGATAGCTGCCTGTAGTTTGGTTGTTGCTTCAGTACTATTATTTCCAATAGCCAATATTGCAGTGTCATCAGCAAATGTTGCAATAATGTTTTCCTCAAATATCGGCAGATCACTTGTGTATAGGAGGTAAAGGATTGGTCCCAATACACTACCTTGTGGTACACCTGCCCGGATTTCCTTCAATTCAGAGTAAGTATCTTCCTGTTTGACTCTGAAATATCGTTCTGTTAAATATGACTGTAATATTTTTGCATATTGGCTCGGAAGAAATAAATTTAACTTATGCTTTAGCCCTTCTTGCCAAACTTTATCAAAAGCCTGTGCAACATCTAAAAATAATGCAGAACAAACTTTCTTTTCTTCTAAAGTATTTTCAATGACATTGACAATGCGGTGTACCTGGTCAATAGTTGAGTGTTGATTTCGGAAGCCGAACTGGTGATTCGGGATCAGTTGTTTTTCTTCAATGATTGGATTTAGCCTTTTTAGGAGAAGTTTTTCGAATAATTTTGACATTACCGGTAATAATGAAATCGGTCGATACGATGCAACTTCATGTGGCGGTTTTCCAGGTTTGGGTATCATTATGACTTCAGCTATTTTCCATAGCTGTGGCACATAGTGCATTCGAAACGATGCATTAATCAGGTAAGTTAATATTATTAGTGCTTTTTCAGGAAGTTCTTTCAAAATTTGACCGGTTATTAGATCGAACCCAGGAGCTTTTTTTGGTTTTATATTTGTTAATATTTCATTTCTAACTTCAGCCAATGTAACAGATGGAATATTATTGTTTTCCTGCCATAAAACCTCTGGAAGTAATTCAAGGTTTTCTGTAGAATTAGGTTGGAAAGTGTTTTCTAGGTGATCAGCAAAAGTAAATGCTTTTTGTCTGTTATTTTTGGACCAACTACCATCACCATTTTTTATTGGAGGCGTTTGTGTGATTGGTCTTTTAAAATTCTTGGTAGCTTTCCAAAGAGAGTATTCAGTACTAGAATCGTTATTTAGGTTCTGCAGAAATTCACTCATTGTGTCGTTCTTTAATTGTTTAATTTCATGTCTCAACTGAGCTGTAAGATTATTTAATTTGGTTTTATATTGTGGTGCTCTGGTCTGTTGCCATTTCTTTCTCATTTTTCTTTTTTCAGAAACTAGCTCTAATATTTCTTTGGGATAATTATTACCTTTCAATTTTCTTGTTATTAATGGTGTACTTTTCCATGCTGATAACTGGATATCATTGATTAGCTTTTCTACCTCAAAGTCCAGTTGCTCCTCATTTCTCAGTGGTATATTTAAATCAATTCGGTCTTCTAATGTTTTTTTAAAGCATGCCCAATCAGTTTTTTTATTAACCAGGCTGGGATTAGTTGGTTTAGAGATAATGTGTTCGCTAAGTAACAATATAATCGGAACGTGATCTGAATTGAGCTTTACGACAATATCTTTGAGTGTGTCCAAATCCTTGACAATTCTTACATTGAGGAATTAATTTAATTCCCTTTATTGGTACAATCTCTACTTTACTTCCAAGTATAGTAGTAATTTTATAGATTTTTTCAATGTTCTCTTTGTTGTCGAAAGTTAATGTAAACATATTCAATGGCCTTTTATCTTTCCATGATAGTTTGTTGTTAACTGAGATTATAAAGAAATTTTTCTCTATTAAATACTCTTTTATTTTGTCAGAATTACACGAATGATGCAGATTCTTTACCATGACTCTTATAGGTCTAGTTTGTTTATTTTCATACGTGTGGAACTTAAACTCATTTTGACTTAAGATGTCGATTATTTTTCTGTAGCAGTCTGAATCAGTGGTATTAATTTTAGCTGTTGTATTATTAATCAACTTAATTTGAAAGTTTTTTTCTGAAACTTTTGTTGTTAATGTGTGATAAAGGACCTCATACGACCCAAATTCATCTAGGATGATAGGTGGAGGTGTTTTTTCTTTTTTTGTCTGTTGTGACAAGTTTTCTTTATTATTATTATCATTATTACCACTATTAGTATTATTACTAAATTGAAAAAATTTAGTTTTGACAAAATAAACACTCAAAAAAATTCTTATGATATTTCAATTTAACGTTTTAGTGGAGAATTGTATTTTATTCTTAAAAATATCCGAGAAACTGAAGTTTTTAATTGAATCCACCGAACTAACTGAACTTCATAATCTTTTTAATTTCCCACCTTTAATCCAAAACTTGTCCCTTTCACAACCACAATTTATGGACTTGGAAAACCGAGTTAAAAATTCTATAATTACAATGTACAAAAAAGCTTCTTTTAATATCCAATATAAAGTACAATTAATTAATAAATCTTAAAGTGCTAAATAAAAACGGGGAAGAAAGTAGAGTAGACTGCGTCAACACTGGGATACCTGCACGATCGTATTAAAAATATTAAATTAAGTCATCCAATTTAAAGAAACCTAAATATTGTAATTCTAATTATAGAAGTTGGCCATAAAACTTGACACTTTTGGTGAAATTTTCCACCCTCGCTTTTGGTGAAATTTTACACCCCCGCTTTTGCAAGTTTCAGAACTTCAGACACCCACCTACAGTAGATATAGAGCAATGCTGTTGATGTTGTATGGCAACTACTGAGAAAACTGACTGAATTTCAAAAACGATATTGGCTCTACCAATAAAGAGCTAAAAATTCTAGATACTTTAATTTTTGAATTATCATGCAGACAGACAGGCGGATGGACGTACTTCCATTGTTAGATCAACTCTCTTCTTCTATGCGTCTATGCTCGTACGGTTATAATGAAAGACTGGATTTATTTACTAACTAAATTAAATGTCTTATTAAATGTCTAAAATAAATGTCTTAAAACTATATTATAGGATACATTAGTCTCAACTCCTTAATGCCTATATTCTTACATTTTAATCATTCCATTCCATATTTTATTAATAATTTAATTGGAATTTTAAATTTAATTATAATGTACTGGTTTATTATACATTATCCTTTTTCGAATCCTTTATAGACTGAAAACCATATTAACTTAAAGTATATCATATATATTATGTATACACATTTTGTATTATTAATGACAAGATTTTTATTTAAATAAACAAAAAGTTTTTCGAAATCAAACGTTGAATTCTTTTAACTGTAAAACAAAGTTTTTATTTTTTTTTGTCATATAAATAATACATTGAAATTATCATACGAGTGTATCGTATATATCGATGGCTCCAAACTATAACAATGTAATTCTAAAATAATTTTTTTCAAAAAATTTTTTTACTTAAACCGTTTGAATAACTTAAAAAGTCAAAATTAAGTTTTACATAACAATAAATTAAATATCGTATAACAATCTTACGTACTTTTTGCAAATACTTATAATGCTTGTAAAAATTGCAATCGTTTGGCGTTTCGAAATTAAAATAAAAACTTTTGAAAAACTTTTTTATAACAATTTAAATAAAGGGGTTTTCCGGACTTCCAGACTTCTATAACGAGAGAAATAACATAAACAAGTTCTTGAAGTTCATGAAGTTAATTTTTTGGGTAAATCTATCTGTGGCTAAAGAGTTGTTACATTAATTTAAACGATTTAAAAGTTTTATATATTTATTGGATTCCTTATTATATACTTTTAAATGAACTTGCCTGTGTCTATGGTTTTATTTTTCATTCCGTCAGTTAGAGATACATTTATATTAGAAATCTGAACACAAATTTATAAGAATTGTATGGTTCAGTGGTTAGCAAAGTGGCTTAGGGTGTAAATATATCTGAGTTCGATCCTCCTTCAAAGATAAAACATTAAGACTATCTGGAAGAAGAACTGTCACCATTTCAGCAATTTACTTTAATACTAAAACACTTTTAAATGCAAAAGATCTACCATCAAAGATAAAACATTAAGACTATCTGGAAGAAGAACTGTCACCATTTCAGCAATTTACTTTAATACTAAAACACTTTTAAATGCAAAAGATCTACTATCAAGATCTACCTTTTTTTAGTTAATGAAAATTTTCAACATTTTAAGCTCAAAAATTTTCAAATATTAAAAGAACTGTTTCTTATACCAGCAATTTACTTTTATATTAAAACAGTAACATATTTCCAAGATCTACCTTCAATTTTTTATTTTCTACATTTCAAATAAAAGTATATATTGAAAAAAATATTTTTTTTTATTTTATTTTATTTTAAATCTAACCCTAAAACAGTTTCTAAACTTTGTTCAAATATTAAAAAGTTTTCAAAATAGAAATTTTGAAAAACGAGATTCCGTTTCAGAGGATCGGAAGTTTTACAATCCTTTCAGATAAAATATACAACCATCGTTCAAAATAAACCATTTTTCATTCAAATAAAATTATTTTTGTCATATTAAACCATTTTTCTTGATGTAAAACCATTTTTTTGACATTTTAGATGAATTTGTATTTTCTTAATTTATTTGGTAAATAGTTGACCTCCCCAGTTGAACTATTTTACACTTGAAAAATAACAGGATTTAAAACTGGATTTTGAAAACTTGATTTTAAAAATCTAAATTTTGCAAAACTAGATTTTAAAAAACAGGATTATAAAAAACTTGATTTTAAAACTGGATTATAATAAACTTGATTTTAAAAAACTGAATTTTACAAAACTGGATTTTCAAAAACCGGATTATGAAAAACCAATTTTCGGAACGCTCCCCGCTTAACTTACGTCGTTATAATTTGGAGCCATCGATACACACTATATTCACATACATGAAATTAATTACTTATTGATTAAACAAATAAACAAAGTACATATACATGCAAATATACAATAAATATTTATCTGTTTTTAAATTTTTGATAAGTCATACCCTTTTTACAGGGACATCCGTTTTATCTTGCTTTTGTTTTTTTTTTGTCACCATTTCTCGGAAAAAAAAAAACTGAAAAATTTTGTTGTTTCATTGGAAATATAATGCGTATAAAAGGATTGAAGGAGGTGGTTGTAAAAACCTTGATATCCTTTTTTTATTTTTCGCCTTTTTATAAAAATTTCTTTGCTGTTTTTTCATTTGTTTTTTTTTAGGATGACAGAGCAGGAAAAAAAATAATGAAATAACCCATAAGGAATATCCTATTTATGATAGACTTTTAATTTATGAATTAAAACGGTTGGTGCTTTTTTTTTTTTTTTAACGGTTAAAGGATAACAAAGGCTTAATTTTTAACCGCGTTCCATATTCATATTGAAGAACAATTTAATGTTGTGTAGGAGTTAAAAGAGTTGCAGTTTCATTATCTTTTCAATGATTTTAAATGAAAAACAATGGGTTGATTTTTTTTGAGGCTTTTAAATATTTTATTTTCATTAATAACTAAACAAGGAAGGGTTGGCGTGGATCAAAGAAGGGTTGGATTTATGTGTACATGATTAATGATATCTAAAATATGATGTTTTAAAAGAATTATTTATGGATTTGACATTATTGTATTATGGCAGTTTTTATAATATAACCGTTTAGGAAATGAATGCCATTGTTTAGAAGAAAAAAAAACTTTTAATCAGGTCAAAAGTATTTATCAGACCTGATTTGTTATATAATGAATTAATATTTAAAACTTTTATTATCTAAAAATCTCATATCTCATCATCATGTAGGAGTAGCAGATGAGGGGGCAATTCTACTTTTTGTATTGATAGTTGATACAGAGAGAAAGCAACTTAGAAGCTCAATTACAGATTACAGTCATATTTTGTATTTGATTAATATATTTGGTAAGTAGTTGACTACCCCAATTGAACTATTTTACGATGAGCTGAATTTTTACACTTGAAAACAAGTTTGTTAACAAATCTCGTGTTTCAAAATCTCATGTGTCAAAATCTCGTGTTTCAAAATCTCGTATGTCAAAATCTCGCGTTTTAAAATCTCGCGTTTCATAATCTCAACCCTAATTTTGAATACAACTCTAAATTCCCTCTTAATTTAGAATCTGACACATCCAGATATATACATAATCTGGAAAAAGCGTATAATCCAGCCTATGAATTCAACCCTAAAATCCCTCCTATACACATATTCTGCAAAAGGCGTTCAATCCTGATTTGTGACTGGTACAAAATCCCTTTTAATTATGGCTTGGATACATATTTCAATATTAAGACATTAAAAAACATTTTACAATAGTGGGGATGCCGCTTCTTCCCTCCGAATTATGTTTTTGTATACATATTTCAGTATTAAAACATTTAAAAAGTTTAAAAATGGTGTGGGCTGTCGCCTTTAAATCTTCACTAAGAAATTATATGGAAACCCTTATTTTGAAATCAACTTTAAAATCGTTTCTAATTTTATTTCCTACATTAATGTTTCAACTACAAAACTTTTTAAATAGTAGCGGCTGACGGCTCCAGAGCCATGCTAAACAAATTATGAAAACCCTGATTTTGAAACCAACTTTAAAATCCTTCCTAATTGTATTTCCGTGCTTATATATTTCAACTACAAAACTTTTAAAATAGTGCGGCCTACCACCCCAAGCTCCCGTTAAACTAATTATTAAAACCCTCTGAAACCTAAAATCGCTTCTAGTTATATTTCCTACATATATTTATAGTAATTCAACTACGAAATTATAAAAAGCACGTGATTTTGCAACACAAGATTTTGAAAGTCTAGATTTTGACGCACTAGATTTTGATACACGAGAATTTGATACGCTCCCATGAACACTTCTCTAACATTCACCTTTAATTATGTTGTTTTCTACTTCTCTCTAGAAGGGACAATTGTGCGATTTCATTGTATTCGGGTTCTAACCTTACCCAATGGGGTTCTAATCTAACACATTCGGGGTTCTAATTTTAGTTATTGGGGTTCTAATCTAACTCAGTGGGGTTCTAATATTACAATTTGGGGTTCTAATCTAAGCCATTGGTGTTCTAATCTTACCTATTGGGGTTCTAATCTTACCCATTGGGGTTCTAGTCCTACATATTGGGATTTTAATCTAACCCATTGGTTAGTTTTAACTTTTAACCCCTTGTAGTAAAAAAACCTTTCAATAATATCTGAGGTATTTACATTTACTCAGTTTATTCATGTCAATTTTTCTAGATGACTTCTATAAATTGTAAACCACCCAGGGGCATCAATGTTATTGAAACTTTAATTGATTAACAAAGAAATAACAAATTGACACGTGATGCTGACGCTAACATTGATTAATGAAATTTTAGATAAATGACTAATGATTTTCAATGTTTTGTTTATTTATCCCTTTTTTTATTTGTTTGTATTGTAAACAAATCCTTACAGATACTTTCCGGTATTGATAGAAAAGTTAAAATTAAATTCATTGTCTTTTGTACCTTTTTAAATTAATATTATTTTTTTTTTAATGATAAAATCTAGGTGAAAAATTATTAATGCAACTGATATATGTAAATAATTAATTATATTATTTTTTGTGAATACACTGTGTTTGGTTTAACTAATTGGTTATGATTAAAAGAGAATATGAAAAAGGTTTAAAACAATGTTTGCGTAATGGGAGAATTTGCATTATGTAGAGTTGGTTTGTAATATCCAAATGGTGGGTTGGTTGTTTGAATGTAAAATACAAAATAATTGTTTCCTGTATGGTTTGACAGACTCATATAAAAGGAAAATAACGTATCCCCATAAAACCTCTTGGTTGAATCACCTTACAAACTTGATGTCTCGGTAACCTTTAACATTGGACTCAAGTTGCACTAGGTGTGGTAGAATGTCTTAAGTTCAAGGTGTTCGAACTACCACTTCAGTTTATCCCGAAATATAGTACCAAATTTGAAGGATCCATCTTAATTAGTTTCGGAGATATGTTTATTTGCTCGTGGCTATGATATAAAAAACATCCTGTTCCATTTCATAAACGCCTAAAGCTCCCCCTCCCTCTTCAATTTTATCATTTTACCATTTTAAAGAATTTTCTAAATTAAGTGAGGCATCAAAATATCCACATTTTAAATTAGATTTTCAAAGTGATTATTCTTCAATTTTTACAACCCCATTTTTATTTAATTTAAAATTTAATTGCAGTTACGAATGTGTCAATCACTTGGACTTAGTTACCTTTCATAATTTTATTTATAACTATATAAGCATATATATATATATATATATATTTTAAAGGAATCTAAATATCAAAGAATCAAATGAAGGTTTAAAAAAAAATTTTAGTTGATCTGAAAAATCCGGGAGAAGTAATTTAGATACATTTCAAAATCAATGACAACGTTTATTTACAATTTTTTTCTTTATATTGACCTTTTATTGCCTTTTGTTCTTTTTAACTATTAACTGTCATTGATTTTGATAAAGGTCAAAACTGACTACGGTTCTATATATGTAGATAGATTTTAATAATTTAATTATGCAAGGTTGGAATTTTTATATTTAAACACCAATATATACAAAGAGAAATTTAAGCATTCGTTGAATTTTTGAAATTACAGTTCAAATTTTTGTTCTGAGTGTAACTCAATTTTTATTAAAGGTCAAAATTAAGGGTTTTATAGCAGTTCGTATCTCGAAACTTCATCTGATCTAAATCGGCTTTTGGAAAATTGCAGTTTTTCCTTTATTGGTATCTATTTTGAAGTGAATTTGGTGTTCTTTTCATCAAATTGGTCTAGTTTCAAATCAATTTGTTCCTTTTTTTTTTTATAATGTCCTTGTAACAGGCTCACAAGTCGAACTGACACGATTTGAAATACCTTGTCCATAATTTTGTAATTGAAACTAATTAAGAAGAAAAAAGTTAGGGTAAGTCCCTATTAAGTTTCTTTTGTCCCTATAAGAAACCTATTTTTTAGGGAGGGTTTAAGAGCTTAACTTTTGAAATTATTCTTGCCGTATTTAAGTTCCACAATAAAGTCGATAGGTATCTTTTTTTAAGTATGTCCATCCGACTACTGGGTCCCAAGGAACGGAGCTGAATAATCCTGATATTGGAACTAACTGTTCGGTAATTTTTCGGTCGGTCAATTGTTTATTCATAATCTCACATATCCAAATCTTAATATGTAATATAAAATAGGGCTTTCTTAAATTACATGCCCAATCATCTGGACTACTAGCATCTCTATATCCTATATATCAAATCTATAGACTTAAGGGTTAAACAATTCAGTTTTTTGAAATCAGTTTCCTTCTAATCTACATAATTTAATTTCGAAATAAGTTATCACTGTGTACTGTTATGTAAAATCACATTTAGGTTTTATCATTCTAACAACTACATTTTAATCAAATTAGAGTCCATGAACTAAAAAAATCTTAAATATTAAAGTATAAAAGTAATACAAAATATTCAATTTCCGGTAATTTTCGATAAATAAAATAACTTTATAAACTGTTTTCTATTATTTAAAGACACAAAAGTTTTTCTAAATAAGAAAACGTAGACTCCGGAACCACTTGTTACTTTAATACAAAGTGGTTTTCTATTTTTTTTTTTTAAATTCATTTCCGCTTCTTTAAAACTTAGGTTTTTCTTACTTCCTTTTAATCAAAAGGAAGGGATCAATAGAAAATAAAAAACCAAAAAAACAGAAAAATATTTTCAGGAAATCTGTTAGGTTATCATTATATAGTTTTCAAAATTAAATAGTAAATACACTACCGGTCATATCATTAATTTTATAATTTTTACTATTCACGTGTTTCACGATAAAAGACATCTTTCCAGCGGGTGATAGAGGAGATAAAAACTAATAAATTAAAATATTAAGTTACGTCTAAATTTCCACGGTTTTGGGAGATTCAGAACTTACAGATTTTCGGTTCTATAAAATAAAATTAAAAATGTTATTTTAATTAAATTTAAATTTGTTATTTAATTATTTAGGAACTAACACAAGAATCCCCCTTAATACCATTTTTTGGAGCTTAATAAATCCTCTATTTTACACTATATTAAAAAAGATCGGGTAGCATTTTAATAAGGATCTATTTAACTTTTAATTTAAAATTTCTGGCATTTTAAAAAGTGTCACTTAAACTGTTTCTCTAAAAAATAACGGTATTAACTTATTGGTTTAAAGTAAAATTACGATTATCTGTCTATTGTTGCACATTTTAAGTGTTTTAAAAACAAAAATAAATAAAAAATTGTAAAATTTATAAATAAAGTTAATAATAAAATGTCTCCACTTTGATTTTTTCAAGAGTATAATATTTAGGCTATCAAAAAAATGAAATCTTAGAAGTCATTATAAGATTATATAGACATTAGATCATAATATTTATGCTAATCTGTTCAGTACTTTTAATAAATTCACTTGAAACAAATATACCATAGTCATAACATTTTATTAATTTATTGAGATATTATTTTAATAATTATTTAATTGATTTATTTTATAAATTTTGTCAAAATTCAGTAGTTAAATCACATAATTGTACAACTTTGAAGTATTCATGGTGTTACACTTGACTTGTATCCCAAAAATTTTTATAAATTACATATAAAAAAGGATATGCCTAAAACTATGCAATTTTTATGTTGCTTAAATGAAACAAAGTAATTTTTTACTATGCGGTGTAATCAACATAGAAACTTAAATTATATCGATCAAGTCAAATACATTATACAAGAGGTAAAAAAGGTTTATGGCAGCGATATACCAAACACCAATTAGACCAAAACTTGTATATGGTGAACCAATATGGTACACAATTAGCACAAGCTTAATGGAAACATTACGACAATTTCAAAGAAAATGTATAAGAGTTTGTACAAATATAAACAGAAAGTCCCAGTCCGACTACAAGTATTTTCACTCTAAAAAGAAAGCTAAAATCATAAGAATAGACAATTTTATTGCATGCGTTTCTTTTAGTAAAAAGAGCAGATAAGACCATGGGAGTAATTTGTTAATGGAACACTAATTTTTGACTCGGCAGTATATAATTGTCAGATAAATTGTCATACATGTATATTTGAAATTAATTATAAAACTAGCTGTCATTTAAAAAATTTATTATTCTTAATAAACATATATAGAATTTTTGAATTAATATACCTATTGAAAAAATTAAGGTTAATTGCTGATATATTTAAATATTAAATATGATTTAACATAAATTTTTCATATGAAAATCCATCAAAAGTCACCTGTCGGAAAGTTTTTAATTACCTAATCCACATTCCAGCTGATGTAGCTGGATATAGTTGAGAGTAGAAAGGAGTTCCTCACCAAGGATTGATTAGGAACTACTATGAAAAAGCACAAAACACTGCAGAAAATGGTTTAATATCTTATATACAATACATTAGAATGACCTTGATCACAGACTTTAAAGCTCCTGAACACTTTATCTTTCTGAACAAAAATGGCTATTTTAAAAATTAATCACACGGAAATTATGAAATTTTAAATTTTTTTTACTACTAAATTTTAATAGTAATCACGAATTAAAGCTCGAATCGCTCTAAAACGGTTTTAAATGGCTTTAGAATGAGTTTAAAGTTTTCAAAGACAAAAATTATAAAAAATTTGGTTTTACATGGAAATTATGAAATTTTCTATATATCTATTAAATCACTATAATAGACGGACTACATGCAAAGTCACAGAATATAATCCAAGCGATATAAACGGAGAAAATCTGAGATACTATTATGTCAAATCTGAGATAATATTAGTCAATACCAGGTATAAATAATTTAAAAAAAGATATTCTTGGTAGTTGGAAATCTCTTAAGATTAGGTCAAACTATAAAACAACTAGCATTGTAGTATTTTATACAAATCGTTTTTAATTAGATAAGGGTTTTAGCATCTGACTAGTTGTAGGTTAAGTTTTTCAAAAAAAAATTATGAATAGTTAGTAGTGGTTTTTATGTTCTCAACTTTTTCCAATATTGATGAAATTAGTATTATAAGTTTATAATTTTAGTCAATGCTATCAATGATAATTTTTTGAATTTATTTGATTGATTAAAAAATTTTGAAAATGTTTGATTCAATATGTGTGTCTAAATATAAATTTTAAATTTCTGAATGACCTACAAGCTTCTTCTTAAACTACATAATAATATTTAATTTAAAAATGAAATTGGTTTTTTAATTAAATAATAGTATAAATTTTATTTGTTTCTATTACCCTTCTGCTCTATAGAGTTGAAACCTTCCATCCTTTAAGTGACATTGACCATTAAAAATCTTCAAAATTTAAAAAACAAATAAACATAAGAAATTGAAGAATATTACCTTGGCAAAATATAAAATAATTTTAAATAAAATCTTGTTTTTCTTTTTATACTTTATTTTAATTTTCAACAGTATTGTAAGTTAATCTGGATAATATCTGATAAATGTCGCTTGGTATAACAATTTAAAAAAAAACCAAAGTAAAATACAAAAATAAACAACAATAATAAAAAATAAAAGGATGAAATTCCTGGAAAAATTCAAGGATATTTTTGTTTTATGGAAGGAAGGATTGGAATTCATTATATTTGATCTTCAAATAATAAAAATCAATAAAATATAATATAGAGTTATGCAATAATTATATTACCTGGAAATTAAATGAAAATTTATATTGTATAACAAATGGAAATATAAATAAGTTTTAACTTGGAAAAAGTTATTAACTATAGGTCCAGAAGGACTAAAATTACTGTATGAATTCCTTTCATCCTTATAAATTAATGTTTTCAATAGCAATTTTATTCAAATTATTTCACAAAATTTCATATTATATTTTATTAAAATCGTTGAATATTTCCAATCAATAGGAATATGTATTTACTTATCGGAATCGATATATGTATAAATTTGGCTATATAAAATACTATTATATTTGTAAAATATAAATATCTTTAATTAACAAATTTAATTAAAAGTTAATATGAATTTTATTTCAAAGGAATTTTGTAAAGTTGAATATTTTTTTATTAAAATAATTTCCAGTTATTTTTTATTCGTTATTCGAAATATACTTACTTGTAAAAATATAAGAAATGCATTGTTAAAAATTAAGCATATTGTAATGCATTGAACTCCAAATTAAATTTAAATTATAAAATTTAATTTCAATTACCCTTTAACTCCTCTCTAGGTCTCCTTTATAAACCACCCAATAAAACACTTTTATTTCGAAAATTCGGAATTAATTAATATTTGTACCTAAATATTGATAGTATTAATCATAAAATAAGCTGTACAAAAAAAGTCCCAAACAAAAATGTAAAAAAACTTCCCAAAATACAATTTTCATTAAAGTCCCGAAAATAAAGGAAAAAAGTTCACAAATTTAATTTTTCTTTGCCGTCATATAATCATTAAAAAAAAGTAGAAGGGTTTTCAGATTTGAAAATAAATTCAGGGTTACAGTAATTTGTTTAGTGGGGGTTCGTGGACGGCACCCCTCGTTATTATAAAATTTTTATTCCTGATTTTATTAATTTGAGAGTTATTTAGGACAAAAGTTAGCAGGGGTTGAGTTGGTTATAAAATCATAAATCGAATAATTTGTTTAGCGAGGCTTTGGGGATGGCAGCCCCCATTATATTAAATACATATATTAGTATAGAAAAAACCATAATTATTTTATATTTTCTGGAAAAATCGAAACTACCCCATTAGAACTTTGCAGGTCCGAAAAAATTTTATAACGAAAACTAAACTAGCTACAAACTAAATCTTACTGTCATATAAAAATACTTTTAGGGATTATTTTCATATGCAAAAATTCCTCAAAATACTATTTTTAACAAGTCTCCAAAACATAGGAAAAGGTTCCAAAGTTTTCCCAAGTTTCTTGTAAAATGTTGGGGACTTCATTCATATTTGGTTTTAAGATTTTGAGGACTTTTTTCATACATTCATAAGAACATTAAATATCTTTAAATTTGTGAGAATAAAAAAATTTTAAATTTAATTTTGGATCTCTACTATGACCATAAGTAGAAATCTTTCAAATAATCCAAAATTCTCAAGAAAATCTGAATCTAGAAAAATTTCTTAGCTCCCTAAATCTTATAATTGTTTTATAGTTATCAAATGAATAATAAAATATCATATAATAATATGAACCTCTTAACTAAAGACATCTAATATGATAACTTAGGTTGACTGTTATTCAAATCAATCTAAGAATTAAATCATTATAAAATTCTTCTCGGAAGTATTTTTGTCAATTTCGAAGATAAATGCTTATTAGATAGGTACCTAAGACATCACTTCAATTTATTTTAAAATTCAATTACATAATGGAAATATGACAGAACTATCTTGAGCTAAATTTCAGATTTCCGGCATAGGAGGTTTTTGGGAGTTGCTCGAATGACCACATTAATTGATCCCAATAAAAGAATAGATACCCTTGCACCAAATTTGAAATTCCTATATTTATTGGTTTCGAAATTATGCTGGTTTGATCTTAGTGCAGTCGTTTGATCTTCAAATTTCCAGTTTTCGAACTCATATTTCAAACCGATTTCGTTCATTCTTTTGGCATTAATTATATACAACACAAATCTATTCAATTAAGCATCATTATTGAGTTAAGAAATTGTTATATATAGGTACATTAGTTTTATAATTATCGAATTTTTTGTCAGCACAGGTATCACAATTCTAAAAACATTCAGAAATATTTAAAGAAACCAACGTAGTAAATGAAGGTGCTTAATAGAAATGCCCATTCGAAATTGAAAAAAAAATTTAACTATTAATATCTAACAACTAATAATTCTCTCTTAATTTTGAAAATACATAATTAATGAATAAAATAATTACCAAAATAATAAATTAACCACAATAAAATAATTCAATTACAATAAATTATAGTCAAATGAATATTTTAATTATCAGTTTATGTTGTCATTAACATGGTGTTCTTCTTAAATTTCATCTTTTTAACTACATATAGAACTTCTATTGTGCTTAAGCGAAGAAGCTTCTTAAACAATTGCACTTTCATACAGATATATATTTACATATACATACACAAATAAATATGCCACTACAAATATTGTATTTAAGATAAAGAATACAAAAGAACAAAACAACATTAAAATAAAAATAAAAAAAAAAATATAAACATGAACAATACAAAAAAATAAAATAATTTATTAGCAACATGTTGCTTAGCCTAAAACAAAAAATTTCAATAACATATGTGTGTAAACATGTTAATTATTTCGAAAAACAAAAGTAATATGCATTCACATATATTTTTTATATTAAAAAAGAAAAACTTAATTATATGTATATTACATAACAATAGTATTACAGTGCAGGACAAAATTTTCAATATATTTAAATTTTTATTATAATTAGTAATGGATTAAACGGAGGTCTCGGTGGGTAAGTGAGTAAGCAGTTAAATTACTAACGTCATGATTAGCTGCTGCGATTATTTGCAGTAAGTTCAGTGATTGGGTGCTATAATTCGTATTAATAGGTAACAGCTTGATAAAATTATTACAATTCGATTTTTTTTTACACAACCCTTGCTTAAATTATAGTTTTTTAAGTTCTTTGGAAATCAAATTTGATCACAAAGAGAACAGGTGGTCCTCATTTTTTTTGTACCTTTGATCCCTTACCCTTAAATCATTTAAAAATCGTAAAGAAAGAGCCAAAAGATTTAGAAATGCTTTGAAATTAACTTAGTATACTATGAATAAGATAAAAAGTTAGAAAACAAATTTTTAGTAAAGAATCATTTTTTTAATCAATGTAACATTTAAGGATTAGTTTTAAACTGCTACAAAAAACAATGTTGAAACTTATTCAAAATTAACTTGTTAGGAAGTATGGATCAACACTATTTGTTATAAATATACTAAATCAAGTTTAAAAGTTTAAACCGAATGCAGTTCAAAAATTAATTATCTTAGTTTGTTTGTTTGTTTGTATGTAGCGAATAGACACCTAAACTGCCCAGCCGATTTTCATGAAAATTTGTATATAGAGGTTTTTGGGTACGGAAAGAAATCGTGGCCCAAAAATTTTGCTGTAACGGACCGCCAAGTTGGGGCTTTGGTGCAAGTATTTAAACTTCTTTGGTCTAAAATGAAAACGGTTTAACCAATTGATTTCAAATTTTGCATACGTGATACTCCTTGACAATTGAGTTGACACTATTAGCAGTTTTGGAATTTGTTAACCCATGTCGGGCCGACGGGTGGTCAAAAAAATGTTGGGTCCAAATTTTGTCCGATTTTGCGAAATTCTGCTTTGGCTTAAAAGAAAGCCCCAAAAAAAATTTTGTTGAATTCCATTAACCCATTGCGGGCCAACAGCTTTTTATAAATTTTTTGGTTACTTTACTCTAAATTAGAAACGGTTTAACCGATTTTCTTCAAATTTTGTATATGTTTTCCGTTTTGAGAATGAAATTAACTCTTTTAACAGACTTGCAATTGGTTAACCCATACCGGCGCGACGATTGACAAAAAAAAGATTTGGCAGCAACGTTACTTAACTCTAAATTAGAAACGATTTGGCCGGTTGACATGAAATTTTATATGTGTGATACAACTTGAAAATGGAGTTGAGTCTGTTTACAGTGGGTCCTAAGATTGGTCAAAAAAATTTTGTTGGAAGTAACAGAATTTTGAATTACAGAAAGTTTCAAAAATTACTGGAATAATCCTAGAAAAATCGTTTTAAAAAGATTGATTTCATACATTTTAAAATTTACATGTGTAAACCGTGTGTAATTTATGTGTTAACTTTTTGCAGTAACATCAACTTCAATTAAACCTCCATTGAGAGGCGCAGCAACGCGCACCGGGTATTAGCTAGTATAATATATTCTTCATAATCATAATCTCTTGAGAATTCTTAAGAAACTTGAAAAACCAATCTGCCAATTTTTTGCCATAAATCAAATTGTATGATTAGATGAACCCTGCTTTTGAATATACTCATGAAATAATTTGACTGCACCTTATAATTTTTTATTAACTTAAGAACTTTCAAATTCAGTGTTCATATTTCTATTATCAAACAGTGTATTTTTTCATCTAATTAGGTTTATAAAACTTTTCTAAATTTTTTTAAGTAAAATTTAAATTTAGGATTACACTGTAATTGTTTGTTCATGAGTTTTATTCATACCAAAAGTACACCCCAAAATAAAAACAAGGAAGAGTGTAATAGAGTAGACTGTGTCAACTCTGAGATGACCGTAATAAAAACATTATATAATTCGATTACTTAATTAATTTTGAAAAATTTTTAAATATGAACATAACTTATTAGGCTCTCAATTATGTGCAATAGAAAATACAAGTTGAAATGCAGCGCTTGGAACTTCTTCCAGTACACCAACTTTATTTTATTCAAACCTTGGCCTACAAATGACAAAATTTCAGACATCCAGCTTCATTAGGTATAGAGTAATGCTCATATAAAAGAAGAAGTTGTATGGCAGCTATTCGAACCCGCGGAGTAAAATCACCCCTTCTTCACTGGGTTACAAACGTAATGTCAAATTTAGTATACCCTATTGACTTATACTCTTACGGGTATAATAAAAGGCACAATTTTTTCAAAAAATTTTTCAATTAACATTATGGTATTGTCAAATTTCCACCTCTATTATCTTTATCATACAGGTATTAAACACACCTAATTAATATTTATAAGTTAATATATATTTTATTATAGCTATATATATATATATAGTGTATTCAAACTTAATTCACGTGTTCTTATTCTAATTCATAATATATATTATCAACACATACTACAGTGTATACCTGTAAGTATTACAGTGTTCGAATATCTCTTTATGAATTAAAATGAAAGCACGTAAATTACAAATGTGTTTTTGTTTTTTTTTTTTTATTTAATAATTTCACTTTCAGACTTTGACTATCCCGATCTACTTAAACTTTAATAATATATATATATATATAGTGTATGTTATAAAATAATAAAAGGTTGGGTAAAACTGATTACATTTAATTTGAAAATTGTTAATATTACTTATGCTGTTTTTTTTTTATTAATTTTTTACTTACTGGCTTACTTACTTACTTATTTATCATGGTTACGGTCATGTAAATTTTGTTTTATAGCTCTTAATATTATTACATTAATGAGAATCTACAGTATCATAAAATAGTTTTGTTCCACCGGGTCATCAGGTATATATTGGAACTGTGTCTGACTGTAATAATGAAATATATAATTTAAAATTCTAGTTTACTAAAGCATCAATAATATCAATTCGATTAAGCTTAGGATTGTAGTTGTGAACTTCTAGAATAAAAATCATGAGTAGCCGTTTCAATCAACTAGGACTCGCTGATTCAAAATGTTGGACAGAAATGTGAATTGTGTTAGAATTTAACAAGCTTTGAATGTTATACGAAAAAGTGTCCACACGAATCCATTTCTGCCTACTCGTTGATGTGCTATTCAATTTAAAGTCCTTAGAGCATCGCTCAGACGCATTCTGAGAAGTTTGATCTAAGAAGTTATTAGTATTCTGATCTAGTTAATCTGAGAAGATTGCGCGTAAATTTGAACTGGCCCATTAATTAATTCTTGGAAATGCACAATAACGGCAACAATATACTAATAGTGTAGAATTTTGCTAGCAATAGAAAATACAAGCTTTTCAACAATCTCATTTTGAAAATTTTTTTTCCACCGTACTACTGGGTAATAATCGTGACATATGGTTCCATCAAGATTAAGCCACAGCTAAAAGTGCTAGTAAAACAATAATCATTCTTCGAAGAAAGAACTTTTTAATAACCGAATAATTTAAAAAAAATGCTGGTTTGGCATGCAGCTAACTGCTGATTCCCTGATTTAAATTTGTGAAGTTTCGCCACAATAAATCACAAAACAAATCACAAAACAAGTCACAAAGCATTCGTAGTTCCTGAAGTGGAATATTCGCACTGAAATTGCAAAATGGAAGTCAGAAATATTGTGGTTTTTAGGACATCGGCCTATCAATGGAAAGATTTTGGATTAAGACCCAAGTCATATTTATAGCCAAAATATATATATCATAATATAAATATCAAACATATGAAGGAAAGGCTCTATTATCACATTGTATGTCGAAGGGGATAGAATCTTTTAAACCATCAAGAGCCAAGTGTTGTTTTCTAAAATTAAAGTTAAATCTTTTTTCGTTAAAAGTCAAGTTTCATTCAGGATTTTATCGGAGCCACAAAAATATGTAAAAACGCAAAATTTAACAAGTAATTGAGATAACTTGATGATCCTGTGATCCAGTGATCCAGGATGTTATAACTATGGGTTAATATATAAAAAAACGATTTAAATCACTAGGCATTTTTCTTTTATAAAGAAGGTACTATAATATACCACCAAAACGTTTATCCATCTTAAAAGCACTTCAATTTGCTTTTATTTTCATTGAAATAATTTTTAACTAAAACTTTCCAAAGACCAGTTTCCTTAAGTCTTTCAATAAATTTTCAATACTTTCTGAACTGAATTATACAAGATTCAAGAATCCACATTAGAAATAAATTTCCATAAAATATTTTTAAAAGAAAGCCATTGGACCTAAAGGCTAAACTCTTTTAAAACGCATACTAAAAAGCTTATTCCAACAAACAAAGTATTTTAAAAAATCTTAAGTACTTATCCACTATTTATTATTTTTAATTTTATTAATAAATTTAAAAAAAATTCAAAAGTACTTAAGATAACTCACCTATATTCTTAGAGTTCTGTAAAATAATTTTAACCCAAATATTCAAAATAAATTTCTTTGTATGCCTTATTTAATTTTTTATTTTGAAGCTTTTTAAAATGTCTAAAAAAATATATGATTGCCCATTAATAAAAAAAATATCCATATGATAATGCTAGATACTTATAGATATTTAAAATAATTTCGGATAGTACTCTTTAAAGTAAGAACGTGTTACAAATGGAAACTTATCTACTAAAAAAAATTTTGAAATATTACTCATACATTAATACCTTTAATATAAACATATTTACACATTTATATTTAAGCAGTTACAGGGCGATGCAGGTTTCATTAATCAAAATGAGGAGTGGTAAATATATGGATAAGCCGTAAATATATGGTAAAGGCGCCACATTTACCACTACGTGGAAAGTCATGGATTTGGCATGTGAAAAGCCTCAGGTTCAAACCCCGGTCAGATCATATAAATATATAAAAATCTATTATGTAGGATAATAGATGGCGCACCACAAAATTAATTTGTGTGTATTCATAATTTAGCTACAGCCGAGTAATCAACGGCTAAGTGAATGTGAAGATAAAGGGAACTGAATCCTAGTCTAAATAGACTTGGTAAATGCTCTATACTCCTTAAAAAGAGTGGAAAAAGAATAAAAAAAAAAAAAATTAAAATTAAACAAAGTTGTGCAAATTCAAATCAAGCTCATATTTCAAAGTTATATGCCACTCAGTAAAATTCCCGACTTTTCCGATACTTGATGGTGCACTTAAAACGTAAAATTCGGTGATAACTGATAACCAATGCATTGGTTCACCTTGCAATACAAAAAGAAAGAGGTGTGAAATAAGGGAGACACAAGTTAGTAAACGCATGTCACAGCACTTTCTTTTAAGATTTTTGGGATAATTCAAGCTAAAAACTTAATTCACAAGATTTGAATGTTGTGTCTATCACCTAAAGAGTGGTATATTGTGTTAACCACCTATAAGAGTGAATCGAATGATCTAATATATTAAATGCCATTTAGTTATAGGATCTATAGGTAACACTTTCTTATAAAACTTAATAATTATAGATCCAATTTTAATTTTCCATATTTTAATTTTTTAGCCTCTATATTACAATTTCAATTTCAATTTGTTTTGCATTATTATATATACGGTGATGTAATTAATCTCTACAATATGTAGACATAGTTAAAGAAAAGCACAAAAGTTGATCTTCCTTTTCACTCTAATAAGATAGTATTGCAAGTCTTCTACACACAAAATTTGATCTTCCTTTTCACCGTAATAAGTTAGTATTGCAAGGCTTCTACAAAGTCTGACGTCTTACACGAAGCTGTAAGGTGTCTAGCTTAAGAGACAAGCGACAATAATGTTCGACAAGAATACGAAATAAAATAACCTGACCCTAGGTCAATCCCAAGAACTAAAAATCATCGCGTCTTATAACCACTATGTCACTGGTCATTTGAACTGTACTTGTTATTGTATTTAACAATATGACCATAATTTATACAAATCACCCTGTATAAATTAACTTACTAACTAATTTCCATATAAATTTTTTATTATACTAATATAAATATCAAGCTTAAGCATTATATATTAGGTAAATAAAAGGTATTTTTTAAAAAATTTTAATATAGCTATATACATATATATATTTATTTACTTTTTTTTAACTCTCACCATTATTGCAAAGAGTACTAGTACCTAGTCTAAAGGTAAATAATTTGATAAACTATTTTCATCTATTTACTAAATAGAACCTTTATATGGTCTCCTTAATAAATGTAAATAGATTTAATAACTGTCAGTATCTTTTTACTCGTAGTAAAAAATAAAAAAATTACCGTTAACAGAAAAAAATTCCAAAAAAAAAAAAATTCGGAGCTTCTTATTTGTATAAAACAGTTTTTTTGCTGCAAAAGTCAAACTTTGTAGGACGAAACTGTAAAAGAGGGAGTAAAAGAATATATAAAATGAATAAAAAAATATTATATTTTTTTTTTTTGTATTTTTTTTGTTGTTGTTGTCTTTTTCTTTTCATTCTTTTTCTTTTCTTCCTTATTGCCATAGTTATAAGCTTAACAAATATTACAAGGATGATGCCCAAAGGACTACTTATGTGGTATAAAAAAAAAAACCATTTTTTTTTTATTATTTTTCTCAAAGGATCTGACCTAACAGTTTTATTCTGTTATGATTATTTTTTTTTTTTTTTTTTTTTTATTGTGTACTCCTCTTATTCAAATGATGGTAATAGCACTTAATTTTTCTAGCATCTTTTCTATCTCTTTCATTTTTTTTATTCTGTCAAATTTTTTTTGTTTTTTTTCTCTTTTTTTTTTCCTACATTGTTATTGTTGTTGTTTTTTTTTTACATTTGAAAGCCATGTAAATACGACGAATTACTCTTTTTAAAAGGACTTTTTAATAATATTTTGTTTTTGTATACTTCCTTTTTTTTTAAAAAAAAAAATTTTGTTTATTTGGTTTGTATTTTTTACCGTTAGAATTATTACTGAAAATGCTAATGTCAATATTGTACATGGATATATACAATATGAAGTATAAAGTTATTAAATTTTTTTTGTGTATATAAATATAATATTCAGTGCATATTTGGTGACATTTACAACTCAATTAAAACTTAATTATTGTGTATTTTTTCTTGAATTTGAAAAAAATTGAGTACTTGCATCGTTTTTGATTTCAGTAATCGTAGGAAGAACGAGTACATATATAGTTTTTTAGAGTAATTTTGAAGAATCTTGGTTTTTGTTTTAGCCGTTCTTTAGTACTTTACTATAGAAGAAAAGGTTTTAAGTTCCTCGGTAAAAAAAGAATAGAATATGTTCCGTCTTAACCTAACAAAAGTTGTTTCGTTATGTCGGAAACTTATGTGTGTGTGCCAGTCTGTAAGTACGATAACTCACGTAAATTTCAACTGATTTTGATGAATAGTAAATTTGATATGAATAGTAAGGTTAAGTTCGTAGATGGATTAAATCGGACTTCGGGATCGGATAGTTCCCATACAAAAACAACCAGACATTTTGAAAAATTTCGAGTTCCAATCGTCGAAATGAGTTAAAATTTTGAATATAGACTATTTGTGGGTACCTATGAAGAGGAGCTTTCATAAATTGATTTTAGTATCATGGTGTCTAGAGATTCTAGGAGTTTCGGGAATATTAAAATCTAATAATTCATCAAAATCTAAAATGATTTTAATTAATATTATAAGATTTGGAACAAATACTTTTTTTGCCAAAAGAAAAAACAACTTTGCAGATGGGCCAAATTGGATCACGGGTTTGTTTCCCATAAAAAAAAAAAAAAAACTTTACAAGAAATATTGACACAATTTATAGACTTTACAAAACTAAAAATGTGGGAGATACAAAAAGAAAAACTTGTATAATCAATCTTGAATTTATTTCAAAGCTTAGTTTTCAAATTATTAGAAATTCGTTAGATATTACTTATATTTTTTAAATATTCAAAAATCGATATTTTGCGAATTAGTTACAAATTACATTACAAAAAAATTAGTTGAAATTTCTAAATTCAGAAATTAACATTTATTAATATTTTGAAAATGAAAATTACCTTCGAACACCAAAGTTACGAGGGAAGTAAATCTGATTTAAACCACAAAACCTAAAGTTAACTTTATGCATTTCAAAAAATGATTGTATTCTACTAAGGGAACTTGTGAATTTATTTCTATACCCTAATAAGAAAAAGTATTTAAATTTATTTTTATACCCAACACCTAAAATAGAGATGAGGTGTATTAACTTTGGTACGATATTTGTAACCACCAAAATGAAGCAAGCCAGATAAAGAAAGTATATATATTATTGCCCAACGTCACCTTCTGAGTTGATTTAGCGATGTCTATCCACGCAACTGTTCGTTCGTTCGTCAGTGGGATATCTCAAAAAATATTGCTAATGACGGCGATATCGAACCGTAAATTCGAATTCTGGAAGCTTCCGACCGAACCAAGAACAAACGAACATATCTTTAAATACTGTTTCTTCCTATTTCCCCTTTGTCCCTAAAGTTTGGAAACAATTGGAGGGATGATTCTGGAAATTAATAAGAATAGAATCTCTGAACTTGGTGAGTGTGGGAGACACACATTCCAACCTTGGCACAAGAGTGTTTTGTTCTGTTTTCATTATGTTGTAAAATTCTTGGATTAATTTAAGTGATTTTTCGGGTATCTGCGATATACCTCCCAAAATCTAACAAACATCTATCTTCGAAATTAATAAAGATATAAATTTGAATTTTAGAAAAAAATAGTTCAGTTTTATTTCCATTGTGTTCTAAAATTTCGGAATGAATAAGAGTGGCGTTTTGGGTCTCCAAAGACCAAATAAGTATATCTTCTACACTGATAAAGATATATAAACTTAAAATTTTTTCTAAGAGCTTTCCTGTTTACTTCATGTTTCTTAAATTTAGAAGAGCTTAATATTCATTTAAGTAGTGGTTCGAATAGCTGCCACACACCTTCCTAGACCAAACCAGCTTATTTTCGACATTAATAGAGTTTGAAATTAGTTCTCTTGTTTGCTCAAATAAAATTATTTGCAGATGCACCGCGTTTCATTACTTGATAAATGTGGAATTTTGACTAATATTGTTAAACTTGGTGAATAATAATTACAAATTCAAAATTGAGAAGAAAATATGTTTATAAGTATTTTACCAAATATGAATATGAGAATACAATTTACTGTTAAAAAATTTTCCATCCTTTAAATATTTCACAACATTTCACTCACTTTAAAAGCACGTATAGCATATTTGAATTTCAAAACCATGTGTACTCGTACATTTATAACATGTTTAATGTATTCAATAAAACAACCATGTTAGAATCGTGACATAATTTACTTTTCTTTTTAGAATATTTAAATGTATGTGTATTATTTTTGATTGTCTTAAGTGAATTATATAATATAAATTTATTTAGTACACGATTTTTGCATATATATATTTGAATAAACGTACAGGGTAAAACAAAAATTGTCATTTAAATTTATGAAAATTATTAATCATGAAAAAACAACTTATTTTTATACCAAATAAATTTTGGATTTAAGAAGTTTTTATGTCCCAAAAAGTGGCACCAAAATTTTTGAGAGCTATTTATTGGGGCAGACTTAAGAGTCAATATTTGTCCACTTTATCTTGCTGTATTTAGGTTCTACTGAAAAATTTGTGATTACCTTTTTTAAATTATGTCAGTCCTACTAATGAGTTCCGGGAAATGGAGTCTCTTGAATTTTTTGGCTTCTGATTTTTGTGATTAAAGTTTTAAATAGAACGTTCCACAAATTTGTTTTGGATAAAGTTACGGAACGATATTTTAAATCGGAGGAATTTTATTTGGTTCGGGAATAAATACCGCTTCGAAACTTTTTATTTATATTTCGTTCCGTTCCGCTCCGAACCCCTGGCATAAACAAGAAAAGAGCTTTAATGGTTTACAGGATAAGAACCTAGTTCCCCAATCTCAACTCTCAATTGAAAATAAAGTTAAGTTTTTCATAACAATCTCTCCACCAAACTTTAGGTTTCATTTAATAAAACCCATTCTTTCCAGAGGTTTTGAAATTAGAACAAGCCTTTAAAGAACCTTAGTTTATAAGAAAAGATGGATTATCAGAAGCACTTCCTGTGGCATATACTTTTGTGAAGAGATACTTAAACTACTAGTTCTGCAATCAAACCGCATTATACTTTGGATCAGGATGCTTATTAAGGAATGTGATGTTCCAGATTTAATTGCGTTCTGATCAATTACAATAATTATCCGAAAAATTTCAAAAAACTTTTTTTTTACTTGAATCGTTCTAGTAAAACTAGAATCTTTCAATCAGTTTCAGTTTTAAATAACACCGAGTTTAGGTACAAATCTACATATACTTCTAAGATTTTGCAATACCTTGTACAATCTAAGTATTAAATCAATGTATCATTTTAAACGGATTTATAATATTTTAAGGAGTAAATTGTGTTGATTTTTCCGCCTTACTAAAAGAAAATTATAATTCTTAAACATATATCAAGATGATAAAAATATTTTATAAGTGATTTTCTTTAAGGATAAAAACAAAAAAGAAGAAAATTAATTTTATTTAAAGGATAAAATGATAAAATATGATTTAAACGATTAATGATGTGTGAGGATTATTTGTTAGTAGAAAGAAATTCCATAATTGAGAGAGTTTTTATTTTACATAATATTTTATTTTCATTATGCATGTACGAAAGTAGTTTTAAGGGTATAATAAATTTGCCATTAAGTTTGTGACGCTGTAAAGGTGAACAGATAGAGAACGAGTCAAATCAGATCAGAATCGAAAAGTAAATCAATACATCTATTTGTGTCCATCTGTCTGTGTATATGATTCAAAAGGAGTTAAGTCTTATGGCCAGTATTTGTATAAATCAGGATTGCCCATATTAGAAGAGGTTCAAGTAGCTGCATAGAATTTTTATGGTAATACTTACTAGCTCTTAAGATTGATTAGAACGAACTCTAAAGTATTTGATCTAACCAATCTCGATTTGTGTAACTGAAACTTTTACAAAAGAAGAAAGGTTAATTTTTTTTCATGTTTGTTTAAAGTTGGTACTTGAATCTCATAATTGACAAGTTCCACCCTACTTTTCTTCCACATTTTTCTTTTTAATTGAAACAAAAAGAAAACTTGTACCGAACTTGATAAATCGATTTATTTGAGAAGAATTTCTTTACATTTTTCTTTTAATTAAAGAATATTTTTTTACTTACACTTCTAACGGTATTTCCTGCTCTTAAAAATTTAATCTTTGTAATTATTTCCTTTGATAATAAAATATCATAATGTAACACAATTATAATGTTTAATAATAAAAAATGTCAAATGTAATTCTTTTTTAATTTTAAAGTATTGAATTTTATAGTTTCTTTGTTACTGCATCTATGTATTAAATCATACACTTAGTTATTTTGAGTTTTCCATCCAAATAGGAAATATTAGGTATCATGATCTATTAGATTGTCACTTAATCATTTGAAGTCATTTAATCAACACCTACGGAATATTATGGAACTAGTAACCTTAAATTAAACTCTTAAGATAACGTGCGACACCAATCATGAGATAAGGTTGTTAATATCAAGGTGATTTAAGTGCTTTAAACAATGCCGGAAGCACTTTGAGCAAAGCACGTGGAATTTAAGTTATTTATTGTTAATGGAGTAGCTGGTTCGAATGCAAAGGTTCGAGCAAAAAATATCAGTAAAAACAAATCAGACCCAGACCATCCCTAAATGTCATTTATTCGATGAAAGCACTCTTCTACTTATACTCTATGAAACAGAATATGAAAACGTGGTTAGAGTGAAATTTTTTTTTTATGGGACAATTGGACAATTCATTTTTTGAATTGGACACTAAAATTGAAGAATTCTCTCATACTATTATTCGGTCTTAACTTGATTTCTTCCCAGGGTTAGTTGAGAGGACCGATTAAGCTATTTTTGCCCTTGTTGTCGATCTCGTCTTCGAATGCCTGCGGGTTTATATTCTAAAGCCATTTAGTTTATTTTCTTACTTCTTTTCTCAAAGTATGACCAATCTATCTCCATTTATTCCAGAATATTATATATCCAGAATATTCCGCTTATTCTTCGTGGGACTTGTTCTTAAAAACTTGGAGCTTACTATTTAATTATATAAAAATGTATTAGACTTATTTAGTCTAAAACATTACTAAATTTAGCAACTAACTAAATTATACAAAATAATTTTACATTTTTTTCCTATTATTCAACAAAAATTGCATACTTTTAGGTAATTATTATTTTATTTAACCAATTTTATAAAATCAAAAATAATTAAAAATAAATTAAATTACAGAGAAAATATTTTAATTTCAAATGTATTTCAATTCAAAAACTTCTGTGATTTTTTAATAAAATTGTATGTACGATAATAGTTTTATATTTTAAGATATTTTTAAAAGTTTCTATTTCGTTGTTTCCATTGGTTTCAAAACCAAAAATTTATTTTATAATAAAGGATCCACCATTGAAATATAATTTAGTAATTTTTACCTTAGACTATTCTAGAATAAAATTGAAAAGTTATCTTCATCTTTTTTCAAAAAAATTGTTGTATCATGAAGTGAATTTTTGAATTTTTTTTGAAGTGAAGTGGTTTTAATAAATTTTCTATGTTATTAAAAATAAGTATGTTTTAATATATTTTCAACTAATACAGGGTGATTTGTATGAGATTTTTTTGTCGTGTTTTTTTTTTTAAACACGCTAACTAAACGTTAGGAACGGATTCTTTTATATCGATTACTGAAGGGGAATTTGAGGTTAGATTTGGAAATGGATCTGGAAGGATTAGTTTTGAATTTTTGCAAATTGTAGTATAGAAATGATTGGCAGAAGGTTAGATGGAAGAATGTTCCACATATCTTAGCAGTCCTCACAGCTAATGAGTTTTCACAAGCAATTTTAAACCCTCTTGGAGTTTCCATAGGTATGAAAGGGGGCACTTTCTGCTCCTCTGGTTTTTCGTTGAAATTGTTTTAGATAAGACATAACTGACTTTAGTTCAATAGAGCAACTATCATTACCTACAGATATCTATAAAACAGAAAAATTTCTCTAATATTTCGATGAGAGTTAAACTAAGTGAAGTAAGTGTTACTTGTTCGACAGGATCGCCTATTAGGTGTAAAGTGCGATTTTGAATTTTTCGAGGTAACTCAAAGAAGCTTGTTATTAACCAGTCCTAATCTGGATTTGCACTCTATCTCAGGTCAAATATAAGATTAAAAGATATTAGACAGATCTCTAGAGGAGAAATATCATTTCCATATATATCATATCTATTCGGTGGTTTCAAATTCCGTGGCAAATTGAATACCCCAATACCTATTTTGGATGTAAAGTTTAAAAAAGGGGGTTTTCAAAAACTTATGAATTTATGAAAAATTATGGTATGTTATTTCGGGATCAGTATTAGTAAATTCCAAACTTATAAACACTGTATTACCCTGTGAAACTGTATAATTTATACGTACCTTATGCGGTACTTACTTATCGGTTTAAATATAATTTTTAATAATTATTATATTTACTCCTATTTTCGAAGTACTTTTTAAATTCTTTTGCAGAGAAATTTTACTAATTCTTTTTTTTACCCATTATTAACAAAGATAAAATAATTTTCTAATATTAAAATTTTTTAGATTTTTAATTTTAATTTGAAAAACTTTTTGAATTTTATTTTAAATACTTTTAAAAACCAGAAAAAAAATTAAAATAAAAACTGCTGTATCACTGAATGAAAACTAAATTTTTGGAAAATATTTTTCACTTTCCATTAAGTATTCACTATTAGTTTGTAAAATTTTGAAATAGAAAAGCGTTGGCAATTGAAAAACTTTTCCAAAAATTTGTTATAGATTTTTGAGATATGAAGAATATTTAATGTGTTGTTAAGTATTCATTAAAATAAAATTTAAAGTTAAATATTTAAGTGATGGTATTTTTTCAAAATTAATTAGGAAACGAACAGTGGTTGTTTTTAAAATTGATTCCAGTTCCGGTATATTATAGTTAAAGAAATATACAGTATCGCTCATAACTATAGCACCCCCTATACAAAAAAATCAAATAATAATAATAAATTAAAAATTTTCACTGTTATATTGGTCAAATGGTAAAAAATATAATTTTATTTTTAAGTTTTTTTATCATTAATTTATTTTATATTAAAATTTACTTCAATAATTCGTAAAAACAATTAAACAAAATGAAAGAAAAACAAAAAATACGTTCATATATAAAAATATTGAGTTCAAAACTAAAGCACCCCCCTATAAAAATATTATAAAAATCTTAAAAATACCGCTGTTTTTATAGATTTTAGCAAATTATAGTTAAAAAATAAAGTTCATATTTTCTCCAACATCCATTTTTTTTTGATTACGGCAGCCAGCTAGTCTTTTGGAAATTGAAGAAATAAAATTATTAATCATAATTGAGGATACGTTGTGCCATTTGTCTTTTATTACGTTAAATAACCTACTTTTATTGATAAAGTCTCTTCAATTTAGGCTCTGATCTACTATTTCCCATAAGTTTTCTATGGGATTAAAATCCAGAGATTGTGGAGGCCACTTGAAAACCCCAATATTATTTTCTTGAAACCAGTTTTACACCATATAACTTGTATGTTTTGGGTCATTATCTAGCTGATATCTCCATTTCAATGGCATTTCTTCTTCAGCATTACGTTATATAAAATATCGACATACACAAAACGATCCATTATTTGTTCTACGTGATGAATTGATCCAATACCGAACCCAGAAAAACAACCCCAGACCATAATATTTCCATCACCGAATTTTACTGTAGGCACGCAATATTTAGGGTGTAATATTTGCCCTTTTGGACGTGGTGCATGTCTTATAATATCTGATTTCATTTCAAATTTCGATTCATCTGAAAAGAGAACCGTGTTCCATTTTGAAATATTCCAATTCAGATGATCAGCAAATTTTAATCTTGTTCTTCGATTTTTTCTAAAATATAAGATTTTCTCGCTAAACGAAAACTCCGCAAATTAAATTCTAAAGCCCTTCTTTTAATCGGGCTGCCACTAATGTCGAAATTCAAATGTTTTCGGATATCACGCGAAGATATTGAAGGATCTTTTGATCAGTTTATGGTTTTTTTGATGATTTTGTCTTCACTAATAGTTGTTTTTCTATTTCTGGCTCCCGAATGCTTAAAATCGACATTTTTGGTTTCGTTATATTTTTTAATTAATCTTTATATCACAGGGCTATTTATAAAATATTTCTCACTTAATTTATGGCGAGATAATCCTGTTTGAAAATCAAACAATTATTCTCGATTTCAATTCATCACTGTATTTATTTTGAGCCATTTTATGAGATCTAGTTATTATTTTTTTAATTTTATGCTCTGCTACTATTTAATAAGGTCTACATAAACACTAAATTGTAGATATTAATTTTAATTATTATAATATTGTTCTAAGACATAAAATCATTTCTAAAAGTCTTATCAGTTAACTTAATCTATAGAAATAGCGGTATTTTTAATATTTTAAATAGGGGGTGCTTTAGTTTTGAACGCAATATTTTTATATATGAACGTATGTTTTGTTTTTCTTTTATTTTATTTAATTATTTTTACGAATTGTTGATTTAAATTTTAATATAAAATAAATTAGTGATAAAAAAACTTAAAAATAAAATATATTTTTTTACCATTTGACCAATATAACAGTTAAAATTTTTAATTTATTATTGTTAACTGACTTTTTTGTATAGGGGGTGCTATAGTTATGAGCGATACTGTATTTTTTTAAATTCTCCATTGCAAGTTTTTTTCACAAAAGCTACCTGTTCTACAGCTGTTTTCAAGTGCAGACTAATTAAACCTTCCTAACATAAGATAATCTTAAAATACTTTAAGACAATCAGACTAATATTATATTATTATTATTATTATTAGAATTGATCTTAAGGAGTTCTACAACTTAAATGTGACACATTACTAGACCTTATAACACTTAGAAACGTAAGATTTTTAATACATACAATTCTATTTGTTATATATTGTAATAATTTTATATTTGGATTATAAGATTTTTCTATCTGTGAGTTATATTATTCAATTTAATTATTTGTTTATATTACAATATTAATGTATTTTCTATTATAAATTAATTATTAATATTTGATTATACTATTGGGAATGTATGCGAATTATAGTTCAGTCGACTCGAAAATCAGATGAATCCTTTCACTTTTACTGGAATTCGAACCCGGGAATTTCGAATGAAAGGTTAGCTGACAAACCATTCTCCCACCGAACTGTTAAAAATCATAGCGCATTATTATTTGAATTGGTCATAAAACAATTGAATAAGTAGGAAAATGTATATCAAATAGTAACTAAATCAGATCTAGATTAATTATATTAGCCCTTACTAATATAATTGATTCTTGTGAGAACTTTTTATTAAAAGAAAGTTAGTCCTTGCCCAAATATGGTTTTATAAAAACAATTCAAAACTTTAACTGATTCCCAGTCAAGTCTTAGCTTTCTTCGTAGTGCCATTAAATAAAACATGTTTTTAAGGAAATTAACTTAGGACTATAATAAAGTTTGCTATCTATCTTACTTATTTGAATCTTGAGGATTTTCCCATGGATGCATAATATTTAAATGAAAAAACAATTTCGAAAATAAACCTTGGACGAAAAAATCTCGAAAAAAAACATTTCGAATTTAAATTTTGAGAGAAAAACTCCGAATGTTACAAAATCCTAAAAAACACAAGCTGGAAACCAAAAGTACCGAATTTAAATATTCCAAAAAAAGGGTTTGAGAATTTTATTACAAATACAAAACCAGATTATACGCTATTTCGAAAGTATATTTTCCATAGATTAAATTATTCGGTAAGATGTTAGAGTTGTTTTCAAAATCATCCGCAGCCGCATAAATCATTCGGAATTTTCTTTTCAGGATTTTTTCGTTCGAGATTGTTTTTTCAGTAAAATGCCATAGACCCTTTTCTCATATTTTATTTACCTTTGTTTCACTGGAAAAATTAATATTTTCCCAATGTGGAAATTAGGAATGGAGTACTTATCTTATAATATTATAAAGTTTGTAATAAATTTAGTTAATTGTTTCGAAAAACATCTATGATATGCGATATAAAATTTTGTTATGAAATTAGTCATATGTAAATTTATTTAAAAGTTTCTCAGAAATTATTACGACTGTTCTCCTCATTTATTTATATAAATACTTGAATACCATAGAAACCATATGTGGAATTTATATATACGGTTTATTTAAAAAGGAAATACTTCTATTTTAAAAACCACATTACTAAATGGAATTTTATGCTAAGGATTCATTTGCCTTAAAAAATAGAAAATTTTTGATTAAGAAATTCAAATATAGAATATTTCAGGTTCTTCAAGCGTTTTAAATGTTTTTAAGAAAACATATAGAGGAATTTATAATTTAATTTAAATTCAAATATAATTATTTGTTTAAACTTTTACATAAGTTTGATAGTTGCTTCAGTTCATCAAAAAATAAATATAGAAATTAAAACTTAATGCATATTCATATATTATTAGCATATTGCTGCACAAGTATTTTACTAAAATTTTATTAGTATTTAATTTATATTATAAAATATTTTAAGAAATTTATCTTATCGTTTATATAAAGGAAATACTTATGAAAGATTTATTTTATCAAAATTTCAAAATCTGAATGTATCTTCAAGAACGATTAAGACTGTTGATTTTTAAATTGTACGATTTGAAATACATACGATTTTAAGACATCACTAAATGGGTATCAAGAGTTAGTTATAATAATAATAAATTACATAGACTATTTTTTATAATAATTTGATTTCTTTAAGTCCTATCAGCTCTTCTTAGATCAATATATTCAATTCAATCTAATTATATACATCTTGACATGATTCAAGGAAAACAGCCTCCAAAAGTATATGACAATGTACACAATTAGATTTAGTGGGTTGGCCAGAAATTTTAATATTTTCTATAGCAAGTTCAGAATCAGACGTTCCATGGAGTTTCCTCGACTTTCTATTACTTACGAATAAATATAACTAAAGAGTGGAGAAGCGTGAAAAGGGTATAGGTTTTATTGCTTCAAAAATATAAAATGATGAAGAGTTGTCTTCCTGAAGATAAAGAAAGCCTGTGTAATGACTTAAGTCTTCTATTGTAACTAGAAATATTAGCAAAATTAGAAAGATTTTACAGATTTCTAAATGTAAATAAGAGAAATTGCTTTTGAACTGATTCAATTCTTTTGAAGTTAATTTGAAAGGCTGAAATTATGTTATCTTATTTTGCAATATATATATCAAACAAGGGATCAATAGAGATATTTTGTCACAGCTAAATCATTTAATTTTTTAGCTCTTCTCATAATATAATCTTACATTTTATTAGGCCCAAAAACCAATTAATCATTGTGAAGATTATAATTAAGTTTATTACCAAGAAGAATTCCTAAATCAGGAATGCTAGAAATCAGGAATGCTAGGATCTCTTTCCAGAGTTACGTTATCTATTTTATAGACATATACTAAAGAAGTTCGTTTTTAGGTAAAGCTGATAACATTAAATTTCTGTATGTTGAGTTCTAAAATATTCTACGTCCACCAAGTTTCTAAATTTGATAAGTTTGATTGAAGTATAATTGCATCAGAATTATCTTTTACAACTTGATATATATTTAAAGTCTTCAACGAAAGCATTATGCGGTATGACGCCTAAATATTCCCAAAGGTCAGAAATGTAGACATTGAAAAAAAAGAAGTGGGCTCAAATTACTTCCTCGTGATACACCAGAAGTAACATTAATAAATTTGGATAACAACCCTTGAAATTTTAACTGAGCCTAAACTAAGCCAAAAATTTATAGCTTATTTAGCAAAATAAAATGATCTACACAATCGAAAGCTTTACTCAAATCAGTGTAAATTTTATCAATTTGGTATCCTTCCTCCGTTTGATTTAGTATGTCGGAAGTATACACCATAAGATTATAATATGTAGTAGAGCGACCCTTTCTTTAATGGTAAAAGTAATCCTACCGACGACAATTTTTTTCAAATAATTTGGGAATACAACGTCCACAACTTAATCCATAACCTAGCCATATTGTGCTAGTTGCCTTAGCTATATTAACGCCATAACTATGACTTTAAACTTTATAAGTCTTGGGCCTATGTATTAAAATTTTTTCTACTAGATAAGTAGCATAATATCTTTAATAAAATATCTTTTCATTTCGGTTTATTTAATTTAATTCTATTGACATACTTAATTCTTTATTATACCTGTATGACTATAGATAAAAAGGGTATACTAAATTTGCCATTACGTTTTGGACGCAGAGAAGGAGAGGGATAGATATAGACTCAAAGGTATGGATCGGATCAGAATCGAAAAGTAAATCGATTTAGATATGTATGTCCGTCAGTCGGTTCATCCGTCTGGCTGTCAGTCCATCCGCACTATAACTCAAAAAATAAAGGAGCTAGGATTTTGAAATTTTGCCAAATTCGTTTTTGTGCAATAACCGTTATTGAAATGCAGTCAGTTTTCTAAACGGGTTCGAATGCCTGCTATACAACTTCTTTTTTCATATGAGCATTCGTCTATACTTGTTGAAGCTAGATGTTTGATATTTTGTCAAAGATAGTTTAGTTTTATGGCCAAAGTTTGTGTAAAATGTAGTTGGGGTAGTGCAGTTGGTTCGAGTGGTTGCCATACATCTTCATCTTTTGTAACAGCATTACTCTATACCTAATATAGGTGGATGTCTGAAACTTTGTCAATAGTAGTTAACTTTAATGTCCATCGTCTAAATAAAATAAAGTTGGTGTAGTGGAAGGGGTTCAAAGAGTTGCTTTTCAACTTATATTTTCTTTTGTACATAACTGAAAGCCTAAATAGCTATGCATTTATGATTTTGTCAAAAGTAATAAACCGGATGACATAATATCGATATTAAGGTCAAACGGATATCCCAGAGTTGACACAGTCTACTCAACTACATTCTCCCTCATTTTTTTTTAATTTTATTTTCTTAGAAATTTTTTTTAAGGTTTAGATACTTTGGAATAGATTTATTTTTTAAGTTTTAAAACCAATTTTCAAGTATCTTAATCAAGGATGAGTATATCCTAAAGTAAAATCTTACCCTACCTATCCAATTAAAATGTGCTATTGTTTTTTTTTTTTTTGTATTTCAAATAAAAAAATGTTTACAAATAAAATTTGTAATTTAAAATGAAAAACAAACAAAATAGTTTTAAGAAGTGTTTTTTAATTTTTTTATTTCCTTGGAATTATTCTTAAGATTTTCTTTTGTACAATGAGAACACAAAAAAAAACTTATATAGCAATTATTTGCAGAAATGGATCCCAAAAATAGTTATAAAAATATAAACAATAGATTAAAAAATAAATAGGGTATGAAAAAAAACAATTATCTTGTAAATAAAATAAAATTTGGAACAATAGAAGAATATTTTAACACAATTATTATTTCTAAGAATAAAATTATTATATAGATACTTTTTTTCATATACAAGATACAATTTTATACATAAAATTGATACAAATACATGGATAAGTATCTTGTTTTTTTCCTTGTAAGTTTTTTATTTTTAAAAATGTCCTGTTTATTTGTTTTTATATTTTTTACAATTTTGTATAACATAGGGTACAAGAGTTCTAAGAAAATACAAAAAAGTAAACTACAGATTATTCGAGTGTTCATCCTTAAGATATTTCTTAAGAAACGAGGAAGATTATAGTTGCCCTTGTCAACTTTTAGATACCCGTGCATACCCACTAACCGTTATTTATTTCCTCTATGCTATTATAAATATTACAAAAAAAATATAAGAAAGTAAAATAGTTAAAAAAAAATTTACCTTTTTATCCCATAATTTTAGCTTAAAAAAAAAATTAAATTTTTAATTCCATTATACTACCATAATTTTTGCTTAAAAACAAAAAAAAAAAAAATAGCCCGCCCTAAAAGTTGGTCCGACTGATGTCCAACTTTGCCAACTAACTTGCCCTATTACTTTATCTGCCCAGTTTTGATTTTAACCTCGTAGCTTCATTAGATTCACAGTTATCGAATTGATAACTTTGTATGGCAGTTGCCCGAAAACGGGGCCGTAACATTTTGAAACTTCATATAAGTGCTCGATTCATTATATAACTAACAGTGTGTAATTTTCATCCTCGTAGTATAATCAGTTTTCAAGAAATTCATATTGGTGCAAAAAAGTTGTATGGCAGCCCCCCGAAAATGAAGTCGTAACATTTTGAAACTTCATATAAGTTCTTGATTCATTATAAAACTAACCGTGTGTAATTTTCATCTTCCTGGTATAATTACTTTTGAAGAAATTCATATTGATTTAAATAAGTTGTGTGGCAGCTCCCCGAAACCTTGATCTGGTCTTAACCAAAAAGAATAGGGAACCTCAAAAATGTCCCAAAAATGTTTTGTGTGAATTTCAAAACTCTTGCTCTAATTTTTCAATTCCATCTCTTATAATTAATTTTTAATTCACGAATATATTAAACTTAAGCCAAATCAACTTCATATGATCATTATTCATATAATAATCATCAGATGATTCATCATATATATTCATAATTATCTATCAATATCAATAAGCCATTTACTTAAAAAAATCTTTGTCTTCTTTTTTTTTGCTTATCTTAAATAAACTACGCATCATTTAAATCATATGAAATTCTAACTCGAAACTTTATCTACTTTTTGTAACAAAAACAATAAACAAAAAAAAAACAAAAACAAACAAAATTCATATAATTTCATGTTAAATACTTCATGTTAAAATTTTTGTATGAAAATATTGGAGTTAAAAAAGTTAGCTGTTCGAGAGCTACCCGAAGTTTTGGTCCGATCTTAACCAAAAAAAATAGGGAACCTAGAAATTGATTGAAAAATATTTTGTGAAAATTTCAAAACTGTAGCTCTTTTAGTTTTTGAGTTATCGTGCTGACACACAGACGGACGGACGGACGGACGGACGGACGGACGGACGGACAGACACACATAGCTAGATCGACTAATTTTTCGATTCTGAGCCGATACGTACCCTTGACACTATATCTAGCTCGTCTAGATCGATGCGTTACAAACGGAGGAGCAAATCTAATATACCCGATGTCATATATGTATGCACGGGTATAAAAATAAAATTTAATAAAATTTTTTAATTGGAATATGCTAAATTTATATATTGTTAGTCAGTACAGTGGTTTTAAATCTTATTAGAATTTTTCAAGAATTAAAAGTTATTAGAAATTGAAATCCAAAACCTAAGCAGGGAATCGATACTTCCAAATTCTTAAAAACCAAATCACCTCGAAGATAAAATCTTCAAAGCCAAAATCGTTAAATGCGAAATCGCTGTAGTCGAAATTTTCTAAAATTAATATCTCAAAAATCTTTCATAAAATTTTTATATACGAGTGTCTAAGTATATCTATTCTTGGGTATGTGAGAATTTGAATTGGGAGAGCTGCTATAGTAAGTTACAATTAGAAGCAATGCAGCTGTTGGACACAATTCAAGGATTTTAATGTTGGTTACAGCCATTTTGATTTGGTAGTTTTGGTTTTGAGGATTAAGATTTTAAAGATTTTCGAGATTTTGTCTTTGGAGTTTTTGTTTTGGGATTTTATCTTGGGAATTTCCTAGTCATACCTTAAAACCCTTATTTAAAAAAAAAAAAACTGTATTTGCACAAGAGAACACAAGATTAATGAAATACGTTTATGTAACCGAGCTTCAGAATTAAAAATGGTTTATAGGAATTCAAAATTTTTGATTGGATCTTATAACTCACAAGAGGTTTTCTGTTAAATTTGCTATAAGTATAATGCACACAGTTGGGCTGGTGGCCCATATTTCGACGTTGGGATATCTTGATAAAGTGCAAAATAAAGCTATTTGTCTTATATATGGCCCCAACGTCACCGCAACAGTCACTCCACTCAGCCATCGACTTACAGTTGGGTCACTAACCTAGTTTTACAGATAACTTGTAGCGACTAACACCTGTTCTAAAGAAATTAAATAACTACTTAATGCCATCACTCAAGATTTTCAATCGTCCTACACAGTTAAACTAATCAGATGGCGCAATGCAACCAATGGAAAATTAGTTTGTCATGCACTATATTTCGCATAACATATCCAGTCAAATGCGTTCCTCAAAGTAAGTAACTTACATGTGTACGATTAAGAAAGGTTTAAGAAGAACATTAACTTCTTCTAAATAGCTCATTAAATTTTTCTCATCCCTCTTTAACCCAGGATTCTATGTATTCCCAAACCTTATAAAACGTAAAATATTTTCACATCCTCATCCTCGAAACCAAGCTGTACATTTGTATCACAGGTCACAACCTAAAGTTTACTTCAAAAAGTAATGTAGTTTTGGTGTTTTAAAATCGAACTATAAGTACTTATAGGAACTCGCACAGCTGCTTCTAATGTAACCCTGAGAGATTAAAATATCGACTACCGTTATTTTCCTAACGGTAAAAACTGTATATTCTAATATTTTTTTTTATTATTATTATTATTTGAAATTGAAATTCTATAATATTATTATGTTAGTTGTTTAATTTTATCTATTTGTACATTAAAATGATCCAGATACATTAGAAAAGATGTGTTTAATAAACACAAACTAGATTTACATTATTAACAATATCTATATAATATTTTTTTTTTACTATTTATTTTCAGTTTTTTTATGGTGTTCACGTGCCTGGCCTTAAGCGTATTTTCCACAATTAAAGAATACGAAGATCAATCGTTATATATATTATATAGAATGGAAATTTTAGTGGTTATTTGGTTTATAATAGAATTTTTTTTAAGGTAAGTTATATTTTATTTTAATATGGTAAGCCTATATTGATTCAATGATTTTATATAATTGTTAAATAATATTACAGTTTATATTTTAGAAAATGAACTAATCTTTTAAATTGTATTTTGATTTTTAATAAGTAATTTTGAAAAATATTCTGACTGCTTTAGGACCATGTTCTATTCTTAGAAACAGGATTTTACAACTATTATATTATTTTTTATAATAAGTTTTTTTTAAGAATCATCACAATTAGTCAGAATTCAGGATTATTATTTTTGAAAAAATAAAGTAATTATGATTTCCGAGTATCCAATTCGATATCTTGCTTTGAAGAGCATTCAATTTTGTGAAGAAATTCATGACAAATATTTAGGTACGGGATATTAAACCTATATATAGTTAAACAGAATGTACTTCAAATTTTTGGTTAAAAATGTAAAAATTTTAAAAAATAAATTAGATTAAAAATATTTTAGGATTCTATGATTCAATTATTTTAATGTTGATCCTTTGTTAGAAATGTGTTAATTTATATTTTCTTAGAAATTAGCTTAGAAGATTTATTTAGAAGATGATCAAAGAGGCTTTATTAGAAATTAATAGATTTAAATCATCCATTTTTTTATAATCTTGGAGCTCTTATACTAATTATTATTATTTTTTTGTTTACAAAAATTCTTTCCGATGTACAATGGATCCAAAAAATATATGAAAGATTTGCAGAAGCGAAAATGGAACCTTAAAAGTAGTGTTACTATATAAAAAAGCCATTAGTACATAGTGTATGCCAACAATTACTGAAAAAAAGATTATCTGTTCTAAACTGAAAATTATTGTAAAAAAGCCTCTAAACCTAGTTTAGCATTCAGAGCTGTCTCCAGAGAATCCTACACATACACAATCTAGAGATTCTTAATTCAGCTACTTCATCCTTCAATTTGCTCCTCTCAATCTTAAAATAAAAAATGTTATTTAAAACTTTCGGAACCTAAGAGCAATCGATTAATGCATCTCGGTTTTATAACATTTTCCACAATTTCTAGACAACGCACAATTCAGAATATATAATTTTTCGTTTCGTAAAAGTATTTTTCCTTTAAGTGCAAATTTCTTTTTTAATAACAATATCTTGTTTTTAAGTGAAAGTTTTTGTTTCTATCGAAACGTTAAAAAAATTTCTTTTTTTGCGAATTAAAAATCACACCACACTGGTGTGATTAAAAAAAGTCTCCACTCGATTGTGTAATAGAAACTAAAAATGTTTCCAAAAAAAGTGTTATGGAACATTCCAAAAATTGGTTCAATAATTTTGAGGTGGAGCTAGTTTTTGAGGTGGGAAATTTTTTGTAAAATATTTTTTGTCATATTTAAAATTTACTAAAAAATCAGTAAGTACGTTTCTTCATGTCAATCCCACTTCTGTTTTCCAAGATATGGAAATATCCTTTTCAGGTGTCCTTTAGAATAAAAACTTTAGAAAGAAAAACCAAGAAATATCTTACATTTATATGAAAACAAAAACTTGCACTTAAACAGAAAAACTTGATCTTTTAAGAAAAAATTTTGCACTTAAAACGAAAACTGACATTTTAACTAAAATCTTAAATTTAAAAACAAGAAAACTTACTGTTTAAAAAAAATCTTTCACTTAAACTAAAAATTATAAATATTCCAAAATTTTGTTTCATAATTTTCTAAAACCGATAATTTTTAAAACCAAACTCAAAAACAAACAGTTATACTGATTTTTAAAGTTATAACTTATCTAGGTTAAAATATCTTTAGACATAAAATCTATTATGAAAAATGAAAATCCAGTGCTGGAAAGTTTCGAATAGCAAAAAATAAAAATACCTTACCTAAATACTATTAAAAAAAAACCTTTAAATAAAAATTTTCAATTTTTCATCTATTATTTGAATTTTTTGCAGAAAATTACTCAAGTTTTTATTTCCAAAAAAATTTCCATTCAAAAGTATTTTTAATACTAATTTGATAAGAGCACAAATATGTACTTTTCCAAAATCAATTTTCTGGAAAATAAAAATAAAAATATTTTATCACATTTTCTAAGTTAAAAATAAAATTATTCAATACACAATGTAAATAAAAACACAAAAAAATTGAAATTGATCCCCTTTTTTCCAGATTTTCCGGAAATTTTTTTTTTATTTAATAAATTTAAAAAAGTTTTCAATCCTAAGAAAAGTATACAAAAAAAAAATAAATAAAGTTTATTTTAAAAATACTTCTACTTCTAAATGCAAATATTATAAAATAAAAATATCTTTAACAAAAAGTTTTACCCAAAATATTTTGATTACTTCAAAAGTTCCTTTTAATATTGTATTAAAAAAAAATTTAAAGATTAATGAGAGTTACCAATGTGTTTAAAAAACTATTTAAAAAGTTTTTTTTTTTTAAACAAAAGCACGATTTTTGCAAAAAAAATAAAGTTGATTGAACTGTCTGAACTAAATAGGTGCGTACGGTGCGAATAACGTACCTGTCTGTCATAACTGTCAAAACGCTTGTTAACCCGCGTAAATTACGACCACTTAAATACGTGAGAAATAATCGCTGAATTCTCGATCTTTTTATTTTGACTCTAGTTTAGTTTGAGTTTCTGAAAACATGGGTGTTGCCGATGGGTGTTTTATTGTGACAGACTTCAATGTTTATTCGTATATAGCTCTTATATATTGCTGGTTGTACTCGTATAACTTTAGGTCAAAAGGGTATGTTAAATTTGCCATTACGTTTGTGACGCTGAGAAGGAGGGGAACTCAAAGACTCAAATATAGACTCAAAGGATCGGATCAGAATTGAATAGTAAATAGATCTGGCTATGAATGCTCCTCCGTCTGTTCGTCTCAAAAACTCATAAAACTAGGATTCTGAAATTTGTAGTTAATTCTGAGATTAATTGTGTATTTGAATTTTTGTCAAAAGTAATTAACCGAATGATATAATGTATATATTACGATCATACGGATATCCCAGAGTTGACACAGCCTATACTCTACTACACTCTTTCTCGCTTTATATAGATCAGATGGTAATAATTAAGTTAAGTAATTAATAATCATTCGATTTTTAATAACAATTTGAAAGTTTAGTTCAGTTATTCAATTAGTTCAAATAAATTTTTATTACTCTATAACAAAATCTATGGTCTATATAAAGCAAAACTCCTCTTTGGTGTTAACGAACTTTATTTAAGTGTTTACTTGAAGGAGAAGATTTAAAAATGGTTACATTAAAAAAACCACAATAAAAAACCATTTTGAAAGTGAAAATAACCTGTGAAATATAAAGATGAAATGAACTTTTGATTTTATTAGACATTTTTTATGATTATTTTACTTTTACTTTTAATCACTTTTATTCAATCACTTCTTATACTTGATGAATCAGTACAAATACTTATCTGAAAGATGCTTCCATTATAACCTAGAAAAATCGTAGAAAAAAGATGTTCACTTTACTACCACATTAGATATTTTTTTTGTATTTTTGATCAATTAAAGGCTTAAGGACGCAAGTCCACCATATAATTCTTTTGAAACTCAATTGAAAAATAATTTTTAATTGAAAAAAATTATTGAAAAATCATATTCTTTACAAATCTCCATGGTGACAAAATATAGATATAGTAAAATATGAAATATTTGAAAATAAATAATATTACTGATGAAATTAATACCCCGCCTTAGAAGGAAATCAATGTTTCACTCACTTATCACTTTGTATGAGGTAAGGGACTGTTTATAACAAACAATAGGGCCTAGTACTACATCTCATATATTAATTTTATATAGAATTTAAAAAGGTCAATTCTAATTATATGAACATAATATGTCCTTATGATATAGACAGGTTCTAAGATTTGTAACAGTGAATAGTTATCACTTAGTTAAAATACAAAATCAAAGTTTTTTCAGCCTATAATTTATTTGAATAAATTCAAGTATAATGGTAACTCTCATTACTATAAAAAATACCAGCACAATATATTTATTGTAAAGTAATAATAAGGTAATTGTATATATATTTGGGTTAAAAATAAAATAAATCCTATTTTAACCATTTAAAATTTTATATGTTTACATATTATTAGTTTTAAGTTTTCCTTTTTTTATTTTACAAAAAAATTTCTTTAATTCTAGTTTAAAAAAGGTTTTTATACCCGTATGACTATATAGTCCAAGGGTATAATAAATTTGCCATTACGTTTGTGACGCAGAGAAGGAGGGGGGGGTAGATATAAATATATATAAAAATAAATCGATTTAGCTATGTATGTCCGTCCGTCCGTCAGTCCGTCAGTCCGTCAGTCCGTCAGTCCGTCCGTCAGTCCGTCCGTCCGTCCGTCCGTTATCACGATAACTCAAAAAGTAAAGGAGCTAGGATTATGAAATTTTCACAAATTCGTTTTTATGCAAAAAACGGAATCGAGTTTTAAATTCAGCCATTTTGGTCCACGGGTTCGAGTACCTGCCATACAACTTCTAATTTTATATGAGCATTACTCTATACCTATTACAGCTGCGTGTCTGAAATTTTGCCAAAAGTAGTTTAGTTTTATGGCCAAAGTTACTGCAAAATTTGGTTGGTCTACTGCAAAGGGTTCGAGTAGCTGCCATACAACTCCTTCTTTTATATGAGGATTACACTACACCAAATGAAGCTGGGTGTCTGAAATTTTGCCAAAAATATTTTAGTGTAATGGCCAAGGTTACTGCAAAATTTGGTTGGTCTACTGCAAAGGGTTCGAGTAGCTGCCATACAACTCCTTCTTTTATATGAGGATTACACTACACCAAATGAAGCTGGGTGTCTGAAATTTTGCCAAAAATAGTTTAGTGTAATGGCCAAGGTTACTGCAAAATTTGGTTGGTCTACTGCAAAGGGTTCGAGTAGCTGCCATACAACTTCTTCTTTTATATGAGGATTACTCTACACCTAATAAAGCTGAATGTTTGAAATTTTGCCAAAAGTAATTAACCGGATGATATAATGTATATGTTACCGTCATACGGGTATCCCAGAGTTGACACAGTCTACTCTACTACACTCTTCCTCGTTTTTACAAATTTCGTTTGCTACGAAATTTATTCAACAGAAAAATAAAAAAAAATAAACAATAAAAAATTATAATATTTATACATAATCATTTTTCATTCTTATAAAATGTGAAAAAAAAAAACAACAAAATATTATGAAAATTTTCCATTTCCATCCTTGAAATTTTTTTTAAGCTAATATGAATTTCCCAATTATAATTCATAATTTCCCTTTCATTATATACTTATTTTTTCTTCTGTTATTTTGTTTTTCTTGTTTTTTTTTTTATTATTACTATTATATTGTAAACGTAATTTTTATTCCATATTTTACCTGTGTTTTTAGAACATTTTTAAAAAATTTTGTAAAGATGTGACTATATAATTCCACTCTGTCCGTCCGTCCGCCAGTACGTATATTTTCAATAACTTTTACGCCGTTTGAAAAAAAAAAATAAATTTTAACTACTCTCAGATACTGCAAACTAATAATTTAATGGAATAACTTTGTTCTGTAGCCGCACCCGTTACGGAGCTACAACACCCCACAAAGGCCGAAAAAGCCCTAAATTTAAATTGTTATAACAAGAGTTCTGCTAGGTATATTTTCAATCTGAAAAGACAACTTTTTTTACAAGCTTTATAAATTTGTATAAAATATGTATGGCAAATGTATAAAGTTGCCATTAGGTATCAAATATCACAGTAATACAAAACTCAATTTTTGACCTCTCATATCTTCTAAATGGTAATTTGAAATTTTGGAAGAAGTTAGATCCTCTGAAATTAGTACGAATCCATGAGAAAATATTTTTGTCACGCCCCCTGTTTAGGAGTTGTTAGAGATCGAAAATTGAAATTTTGCTATTTTTAATATAACCTCTAAACTTTTAATTTACAGGGGGTCTTTAATTTTGAAAAAAATGTTTCTTAAATTTATTTAGCTTGGATAATAAAATTCTAAAAAAACTTCAAATTATAGAGGAAGCCACAATTTAATTCCTAAAACTTCATTATTTTGGAAGAGGGGAGGTGGCGTTAGGTCCTCGAGAATAATCAATAAGTTTGCATAGTAAAAATTTGGCAACCTTCCTTATTGAAGGGCTATTATGACTTAAAAGTTTCCCATTTTTATAAATCAGTAACTTATTCACCAGTGTATATATTCCCAAAATTAAACTCAGTATGAAACACTATATAATTTTGAAAATGTGCTTTTTTAAAAACCCTTAATCATTTCATCACTTGTTTTTGGCTTTATTTTAGTCAATATAAACATTTGAAATTACATATGTATATTTTCAAAACACTAGTATTTTGGTTTTGTTATTTTTTTTTTGTATTTTAAAAAATATCTTTATAATACCAATGTTAATATCCTGTTTTTTTTGCAACTTATATTATTATTTAAATAATAATATTAAATTATTTCGTATACAGAAAAATGAAAACAAAAATAACGGTATATAAAAAGAAAATTAATGGAAAATTTTATTATATTAATACTGAAAAAGGTGGAAAAACTTTAGTTTTATAATCGGGTTTGCTTACTTAATAATATTTGTTTAAGTACTTGTAACTAAAAAAAAGGAGTAACTAAAACAGGTAGAAATACATTTTATATTGACGTATATTTATAGAGAAGAGTTACCAGTACTGTTTATTAATTTTTAATAAAAATTTTAATTTTAAATTTAAAAATAATTGAATTCTTGCTACCTAAGTACTTCTAGGAACTATTTTACTCAAAATTACTTCAGTATCAAAAAATTATTACAAAAGTAATTTAATAACTTCTGGGAAATATAAGTATTTTTATGTGATTATTTGACTTGTACTTAAATTTTAAAAAAGTATCGAAATCTAAGAAATACTGGTACTTGACAAAATCAGTACCTGTAATCAGAGTAGCTGTAATCTTACAACTGTATACTTAATTTACCATTTTACACCGTATTATACAGATCGGATTAAAATAACTGTATTAAATCAGAATTACAGAATTAAAAATTCAAATATTTTATTTTATGCATTACTGTTTAACAACTATAATTCAACTTAGTATTATCTATTTTAAATTTTAATAAATTTCAGTATTTTAGAGTATTTCGGAATCATTTCTTTAAAATGTATTTTTACTCATTATTATATAGATTGGATTAAAATAATTGTGTTAAAACTCGACAGATTAAAAATATCATTAAATTACAAAATATAACTATTATTCAACTTATTATTAACATATTTTAATTTTGAATCCAGTACTTTAGAGTACTTTGGAATCATACCTTTCAAATGTATTCAATGTATTTAAATGTATTCAGTATTCACCAAATTCAAAAAATTTATTATATATGTATTTGTGTAACACATATTATATATAAAATTTTAAATTTCGAATTTTGACATAACTTTGACATAAATTTGACATTTTTTCGAATTATTATTTCTTTGACAAAAAATATCTGTCATAATTTAATATTTAAAATTATTAATGAATGTATGTTTAACGAAAAAGTCGACAAATAATTAACCAATCAAAACAACACCAATTTTTGCAAAAAAAATCAAACCAAAAATTCAGAAATAACGGAAATTATTGGATGTTAAAATACGACAAAAATAACAGCAAAACATTTTTTTAACATTTATATTTTTGTCAAAATTGTTGTTGTTTTTTTTTTAAATTATTCCGTATTACCTTTTAGCATGTAATGATTTTTTTTATGAATTTCTATTTATTTTCAAATGAGATTTTTCTTTTCTTATAATACCTTTAAGTACCTGTATACATCCTGTATACATAAGTATTTTATAAAATTAATATATAATTTTATTTTAACATTTACATATACATATACATATACAAAATACAACTATTAAATTCATTAATAACATTGACATTAAACTATATTCCAATGCAAAATAATCACGCAATAGAACTAACACTTTTTTTTTAATTTTTTATTTTTCATTTTATTTATACCACCCCCACCACCACCAGCTTTCCTTCCCCCTCATTAATTTCCTTTTCATTTTAATTGTATTTAAACCCTACTTCCTTTTAATTTTAGATTTATAGTAATTTTATGAAACTATAAGATCTATATAAGTGTAAGTGTAATTTGGTTGGGTTACACCTTTTATAGGTAATTTAATATTCAAAGTTAAATGAGATTAAAATACAGACGTGGACAGATTTTTAGAAAGTTTTTGAATAACTAAATTATACTTTTTTTGGTAGTGAAAGGATTTGTGTTCAATTTATTGGAAAAAGTAAGATGTTTATTGGATTTTTTAGTATATTTATAATATTTTTATAAAAATTTGAAGAAATTTTATTTAATATTATAAAAATATTCTGTATATAATCGTATTAAATGATTTATTTATTACAATGTTTATTTACAAGAATTTATATTTTACTTGTAAGATTTAAAATATTATTGAATTTAAAAAAAAAAGGCAAATCATAAGCTGCTTGGCTTTTTTTTAAAGGAGTTGAAGTATTATTATATTGAATAATATTTTGTAAGCTATTGGATTATTTAAAATTTATATAGAAATTTATTTTCAAAAAATAAATCTTCAATAAAAAGTAAAGAGTGTTTAAAAATTACACTAAAAAATTTATGCATTATAAATTCAATATGAAATGTTCAAGTTAAAGAATTAAAACTTTTAAAAGTTCTATAATGAAACTTGTCTACCTCTTTATCTCTCTTAAATTTTTTCAAAAATCTGAAATGAAAGCAGAATTTCTGAGATGTATTACTACAGGTCCGGAACGAAATGAAATTGGAGCAAAATTCAATCGTTCCTTAACATTTTGATAAATTATTATCAAATATTGTTCCGGAAAGAATGAAAAAAATTATGCTGCGAAGAACAAATTTAAATTGAACACAAATTATCTTGCGACCCAGAAGTCGGACTGGCTTAAATTAAAAAACGAGGAAGAGTGTAGTAGAGTAGACTGTGTCAACTCTGGGATACCCGTATGACCTAACATATACATTATATAATCCGGTTAATTACTTTTGGCAAAATTTCAAACATTCAGCTTTATAGGTGTAGAGTAATGCTCATATAAAAGAAGGAGTTGTATGGCAGCTACTTGAACCCTTTACAGTAGACCAACCAAATTTTGCAGTAACCTTGGCCATTACACAAAACTATTTTTGGCAAAATTTCAGACACCCAGCTTCATTTGGTGTAGAGTAATCAGACACGCAGCTTCCATAGGTATAGAGTAATGCTCATATAAAATTAGAAGTTGTATGGCAGGTACTCGAACCCGTGGACCAAAATGGCTGAATTTAAAACTCGATTCCGTTTTTTGCATAAAAACGAATTTGTGAAAATTTCATAATCCTAGCTCCTTTACTTTTTGAGTTATCGTGATGACGGACGGACGGACGGACAGACGGACAGACGGACAGACGGACAGACGGACAGACGGACAGACGGACAGACGGACGGACGGACGGACGGACGGACATACATAGCTAAATCGATTTATTTTTCGATTCTGATCCGATCCATACACTTGAGTCTATATCTACCCCCCCTCCTTCTCTGCGTCACAAACGTAATGGCAAATTTATTATACCCTTGGACTATATAGTCATACGGGTATAATTAGAGTCCCCGATTCTGAAGTAGACCCTAAAAAGGCAAAAATAAATTTGAAAAATACCTAAAAGTAGAACTAAAATTTATGAGAGCTATTGGTTGGAGAGGGCTCAAAGAAGGTTCAAAGTGCATAAATTTACGAGTAAATTTTTTTCAGTTTTTTATACTGTATTTAGGTTCTACCAAAAAATCAGTGATTACTCTTATTAAATTATGTCAGTCCCAAGAAACGGGGACTTTTTATTTTTTAATTTTTCAAAAACTTGTAAACCCCTAGGGCAGTTTAAATTTAGGTTTTTGTAATTAAAGTTACAAAAAGATTATTAAAAAAATTAAATTGTGATAAAGTTCCACAACGATATTGTAAATTAGAGCAATATTGTTTTTGTTCCGAACATTTTTAATTTTTATTACGTTACGTTCTGGACTCCTGATAGATATGGAATTCAACGATTATTAGAGGTTGTCGAAATATAATTCTTTTAAAATCCTTCAGTTTTCATTTTAACTTGTATTATTATATATAATAAATACTTTAGTCAGGTCTTCGGTAATAGGTGGTATTAGGGTGTATATATGTTCGTAATTAACTAATTAATAGAAAAACATTAATGTTCCTTAAATATGTATACCTAGTATTTTTCCTCTATTAATATTTAAATATTTAAATTAAAATATAATTGCATTACTAAGAATAACAAAATTTATTTTAATTAAAAGTAAAATAAAACGGAAAAGTATTTATTAAGAAATATTAATTCGGAACTAATATTTTAAGTATAAATTTTATACATTTATTAACTAACAAAAATTATAACCGGGAAAAATATTACTTTTTATTTTATTTAAAAGTAAGTAATTAAAATGGGGCCTCGGTGGTGCAGTGGGTAAGCATTTGGCTTATTAACCGAGGGGGTCCGGGTTCGATTCCCGGTCAGGTCATACAATATTTAATTAAAAAAAAAAATTATTGAAAAATAATTTTTCTTTACGAATCCCCATGGTGACCAAATATAATATAAATATACAAATATATAATATAAACAAAATAAATAATATAGTAGTTATAAATAAATAGAAAGTATTTAATGAGGGGTGCACAACGGGCCGCAAGGCCTAGGTGTAAGGGAGACTTGCTTTCCCCCCCGTCTAAACAACAACAACAACAAGTAATTAAAATTCAGTGAAAATATTTAAATTGGCTTCTTTGTTGAATTTATTTATTTTATTGAAATTCAAATAAATTTGAAAAATTCGGTATAAATTTTATATAGCCCTCAAAAAAGCTGTTAAAAAAATTTATTATAATAAAAATTTAATAATTCGGAAAAAATGGTTTTAATAAAAAACATACAAAATAATAATGTACGGCCCTGCCAACTCTCAGATACCCGTATGTAAAACTTTTACTTTTATTTGAATATTTGCCAAAGGAAACGTGTTTGGAGGAATCCGAACATTATTTTTTCCAGTTTAGGTCTGTTTGGTGTAAATTGAAAATTTGCGAGAAAATGGTATGTAAACTTGTTCCAAGACTTTTATATTAACTTGCCTAAGCCTTGACCACGATATCTTTTCTGTTATTAAAATTTCCAATTCCAATAATTTACATTTTACAGAAATGATTTCGTAAGCAATTATTTCCGTTGATGCCAATGGTTTTTGGTTTTGCGCTACTACTTTAATTCCTAGCCTTAGAAATTTGAGATGATAAGCAAAGTTTATTTGGAAATTTGTATGGCAGTTCGATTTTATTAAATCGAAAAGCTTCTTTCAAAAATCTTCGGGATCTAGTTATCTCAGGTTTTGAGTTGCTATGGCAACCGAAGGGAGGAATAGTTAAAAGGATGCTTTAGTTATGCAACCGATTGGAGGAATAGTGATATGGATGCTGATATGATCCATATACACTTGAATCTACTCTTATGTTTATTGGTATAAGTTACAAACGGAGAAGCAATTTCATTATATGTTGATGAGCATCGATGTGACTATACATGTGAATCAAAATTCTATTATTTTTAAAAGAAAAGGGACCTAAGAATTTGTGGGCCTTAAATATAAAAATTAAATAGTAACAAATATAAGTTCATGTTTAATTTTAATTAATATTTTAAGATCCTATATAAGATCCAATGTTCCTTACTTTTAAGAAATGAGTCTAAAAATGGATTTTTTCAATGAAATTTTTTATTGTTTTATAAGTAATTTTTTATTGTTTTTTTTTTATTTTTTATTTTGGATGTTAAAAATAAATAAATTCGTGTCTTAATTAAATCAGTGCTTAATTTTTTATTAGGCAGGAATAAATAAAACAACTGGAAGTAATAATATATAATACTGCCTTGTTTGAACTGCTATATCCGGAAATTTAATTGCTCCCAGTAATATTTAAATAATTTTAGAAAAATTTTTATAATATACATATACGTATATATTATAATATATTTTGAATATTAATTATGGAAAAATTCTTAACGGAATTAATTGTTCATAATTCTTTTTTTTTTTATTTGAATTCTTCTTAGAAGTATAAACTCCTTGTTGTTTACTCCTAAAGTCCTGCAAGGGTTTTTCAAAACGTCCGTTAGCGAAATCAACTTGAATTGTTTCAAAAATCAGAATTTTCATAGGTATTTTTAAGTTCAAATTAAAGTTTATTTCTTAATATTATTGCTACAGACAAATATAACAAACTTTTATTATAATGACTTTGTATTTTCGAAAATATTTCGAAAATATTTTCTGGAGTCCTGACTTGATGTTTTAAATAACTCTTTCGTACAAATCCTACATATTTTTACTGAACCAAAATTCTATCACTTTGCGATGTAGAAAGAATCGGAAGCCAGCCAATGAAGTTGTTCAGAATTGTCTGTAACCTATTTTAAAGGCAGTAGTATTTGATCATAGGACCTTTGGTAAATATATACTGTTCGATTTTGAGGGAGGATATTAAAAAATTTTGGGTAATGATTATTGTATTAGTATTAAGTACTGATACCTTATTCAATTAATATTAAGCTCAAACGAAATTTTCTATTTTATATTTTGTAATTTACAATAAACTTATAAAATATTATATCATCATATATATACTCTTTTCACGTGAACTTGGTCTTTTCCACTTGAGCTTAGTCTAAATTTCAAATTAAATTGGTCTTTTTTTATCAGCCCTGTTTCTTGGATCTAGCAGTTGGATTGGAATATTGAAAAAAAGGTTTTCACATATCTTATAGTAAAACCCAAATACAGCTAGAAAAATTGAAAAGTTAGATCTTAAAGTACGTCCTTAAAAATGCGCCAATTATTAGTGACTTTTCTTAATTTTTTTTTCCTTTTAAGTGTCTATTACAGAACCAGGTACTAGATTTTTTAAATCTTGTAGGTCTGGCTTCTGATTTCCAAGATACCTGCGCATTTTTTAACAGAAAGCCTAATTGATTTGAAAATAGACATATTCAATGCTCAATTATTTGTAAAAAAAATTATTTGACTGCGAAAATTGCTCGAGTTTTGAGTGCTTCGCGACTATAGATCTTTATTATTATTTAATTAAAATTAAAATTGAATTAAAATTACTTAAACTTTTTTATAAGGACTATTGAATTTGTAACAGTTATTAATAAGTTTCTCATTTTGAAGTCAGTGGCTATTTAAAAATGTGTCCATGTGGAGTTCTACATATCAATTCAACAAGTACACGAATAATATCAAATTATTTCTTAAATGAAAGTACTGTCTGATGGGTTCAGTAATGTTGTTCTATCTTTAAAATTTTATAAAGACTTAAATTGCTTACACTTTGTAAAGCTTATACATTGAATTTTTTTCATTAGCAAGATTAAAGAATTTTCAATTACGTTAAATAATTAAAAAGTCGTTAAAGCAAGAACAATGAAGAACAGACCAAAAACCCTCATGAAGATAATTAAAAAAAAATTTTTTTATATACCAACCTACTTCAATTCAAAAATAAATTCTTAATTTATTTGTATTTTTTTAACATAGTTCTACCTACCAAAAAAAAAACAATCGACAGTCCCATCACTATTTTTGAAAATCGATAATGTCAGTAACCTAAATAAATTCATGCTAACAATGTGTGAAATATTTTCTATTTATATGCAAATCAGACAATCATTTTTTTAACAATATTCTAGTTAAACTTTAACTACAATTATTTTTATAATAATATAAGCATACGTATGTATACGTATGTGTGTATATAAAATCTATATTATATATATCCCCACATATACACAAAAAAATATACACATGCCATTAACAAAACAAAACAAATATTAACAAATAAACAAACAAACAATAAAATAAATAGTTAAAAAAAAAGGGATACCCCCCGCATTTCTCCACCGACAAATTAAAAAAAATAACAGGCCTTTATATTCACATTGAAGTTAAATAAAAATTACAAATAAAGAAAAAAGGTGCCGGAAATAGGGTTAATAAAAGTTTCAAAATAAAAAGGAAAAAAAATAAAATTATCTGCATGCGGATATCGCCCTTTCTCTTTCATTATTACATGTTGTTTCCTTCTTTATCTTTATTCCGGAATTAATAATGAACTGTGCCCAATACATATGGTTTTTTCTTATCGTGATGAATACAAATACCAGTATGGTTCACATTCACAAAAAAAAAAATAACAGGACAATTTCTTTTATAGTAAGGGACTTTTAAACCGAACCTCGAATGGTATTTTGTATCAATATTTTATCAATTTGGTCAGTGAGTAAACGTCAAAATGACATATTGCCGAAAACGTAAATTAAGTCACATCGAATGAAACTTATATAACAAATCATGATTTCTCTGGCTTTCGGACTAAATTGAAAAGCTTATAGCATAAAAAAATTTCCTAACTTTTTTTACGAGAGTTTACTGTACGAAGCTCAACTGAGTAATATTGAACTTTAAACCACTAAAATCAACCCCTTTTTTAAACCAAAATTGGGATGATAAATTTGATAGAGAGAAAATATGAAAAGGTGGACATAGGAAGAAATTATGAGGTCCTAAGTATATTAATTACTAGCTTTAGGGAGGATATTAACTGGTAACTGATTCCGTTGCCTCGACCATTTTGTTTTTTTACTTCGTTTTCCACTCCTTTAAGGATTATTGGGTATTCACGAAGTCAATTAAGACTAGGCTTGTTTCTTTAATCGTTATATTTATTAAACCTTTGATTACTCGACTGTAGCTATTGTGCAAAAATATGAATGCACAAATCTATTATCCTACTTAAGAGTAGTTTAATTTGTATTAAATCTTATTTTATATTCCGATATAAACTATTACGATATAATTATACAATTTTACGATATTGTGTTACTAGTTATGATCTAATGTGGTTTGAGCCCGAAACCTTGCACATGAATTGCGATGTCCTCACACTTTGTTATTTGTCAAATATTATCGCGACGTACGAGTAATAAATGAAATTCTATAAGCTGTGCTTCATTAAGCTGTACAAATAAGTTTTTAATTCTGTCAGAATTTTTTAAGTATTTTCGAAATTTCTGTAGAGCATCTCAATTTTAGCAGGGGTTAAAATCCTATTTGCTAGATAATTTACACCAGTTATTTACTCTATCTACATTTTGTGTAATTCATCTTTTCTTATACAATTTTTATATCAGTTCACTCCGATGTATTAATTAATTTCAACGTTCCTTTTCGTTTTTTGACTATATTTCACCTTGGCTAAAATTCACAAAGTCATTTGTAATGATTAACAAAGAAAAAGGTTACGTATCCTTCATTTTGATTTTTTTGCTGGCGCACATTTTTTTTTAATTTTTTTTTAAGCTGCAACCGAAAACAAAACTTAATATATTGTGAATGATAACTGTATATTAAAAAAAAACAATGTGGTAAACAACTATTAAATAACAATACATGAATAAATTATTATCCAGCATTTTATAAGAATTTATATGTGGTGGAACAGGATGTTGAACTGCTTTTCATTAAAAAAAAATTTAATATGCATATGGTAATTTTTTTGAAAAATTTTTTTATAAATAAATATTTTTGGATCAAAATTGGTTTGTTTTTGTTAATGAGCTCAGACTTGAATGGCACCTAAATTGTCTTTTATCCCATTCTGTCGGATGGTCGTCAGCCATGCTCGGGTTTTGTTTTACCTATGCTAAGTTTTCCTTTAGCATCCTTTCCGCTACTATCTCTGTAGCAGAGATGCTTTTGCGCAGGTTGGACTAGATTATTTTCGAGGCCATGTCTGCTCCCATCGTAACTTACTGAGTGTAAATTACTCGGATGGACAAATTATCTAAACGAGTATTAGAATTTTAATATAATAATCAATTGCAAAATTATTAAATTACATTTATTAGATTGGTACTCTAAATTAAGACTTTTGCAAAATTTTGAGTTATAAAATATTGAGTTATAAAATATAGGAAATAATACTTGAAAGCATTCTTCGTTTGATTTAAATTTTAAAGAAGAAATACACCTGGATTGAGCCTCGGTGGGTTAGTGTAAAAGAGGCGATGCATGTTCTTTACAAATCCAAATCCCCTAGGTGACCAAAATATAATTTAAAATATATAAATATATAATATAAACAAAATATATAATATTACTTATAAATTGTCAGAAAGTATTGAGGGAAAACTTGGCACTAACTAACGCCTATACGTTAGTGAGGCACAATAAGCTATTCCCCCATAACAAACAACGACAAAGCACATTTTCCTATGCAAATATTATGAAATCATATATGAAATAATCATCATTAAAGTATCAGAATTCAATAAAAAATTTGAATTATCAAAATTACTTTGTATTTTCATTCATTCTCTTTGCTTATTAGGCCTTCCTGAAAAAAAATTTGAAACATCGACTCGAACTCTATCGAAATCTGACATTTTGTTTAAATTTTTAAACCTTGTTTACCGAAGTTCAAGTTAATTTACTGTTTTATTATGTCCTTTGTTTCAAGACTATAAATAGTCATGACTGTAACTAGTCTTGAGGAGCTTATTATATTCTGACTTGAGTTAGTGCAATTTCTAAACACTTTATTAATGGATACATTATAGATATCATTTATTTACACTATATAGTACCTTCTTTTTTTAATTCCAAAATTTCAATAACTTTCTTTTCGTGGAGTTCAATCTTCTTCTAAGGCACCCATTGCAACTTGTGCAATGTTTTATTGGGTAAAGTGTGATTTGAACACTCCAAAACTATACCCTTTTTGAAATTTTCAAACTTCAGGGGTTAACTTGTAATACAAATGTACAGTTTGATTAGAGGGATGGGGGTATGAAAGGATTTGGAATTATGGTGGTAGCCATTTGAGATTTCTGAATTAAAAGAGATGGGGATGGGATATTTCGAAGAAAGATGTTAATGTTCTTCTTAAATTTAGCTAAATCGTAAATGGTTTTATAAATGTGTTGAGTGCATGATAAACGAATTTCCATAAGCCGTGTTACGTCTTCTGAAATGTCGTTTAATTTATTGAAATTTTATAAGTCTTCTTACAACTCAGAATTAATTTCAATTTTTTCATAATTGCTTTTTTATTAAATTCTAATCACATCTAAATATTCATTACAAAATTTTCTCCAAAACACAGCCTAGATACCATAGACTTCCCATTTAAATGATTATTCTATAATTGGATTATGTCATTTAGACATTCGTTTACAAAGAGTACAAAAGCACTGAAGCTTTACGCTTTCGTGAATGACAAAATATTCATGTTTAAAAAGTTAATTAAAATTATTAAAAAACTTATTAAAAATTATAACAAATAAAAAGGTTTAGTTTTTATAAAAACTTTTAATTATTTTTAACAATGTTATTTCTTCCATATTTAATTATTATACCTAGGTTACTTTTTTTCTAGGCTTGTTTATTTTTAATTAATAAAATATAAAAAAAAAATTATTAAATTAAATAAGAAAAAATATAATAGACCTAATTTTACATGAAATTCGTGATATACTACATGCGAAATTGATGTTTATATAACACGTTAATAAAATATTTTCTTTTAAATTTTAAAATAATCAAAATATGACAACGTCAGTATTAATAAAATGTCATAAACACATTAAAGTACTAAAATTCACCCAAAAGTATGCAATTATTTCAAAATAAAACTATTCACAATATAAAATTAACTTTTCTTTTCTACAGCTCAGTAATAGTTGAAATATGGACGTGTAATACTATTCTATTATATAATTTTTTAATTTAAAATAATATTTTAAAGTTTTTTAATTCGAGTGTTTTTGTATATATCTAGAAATTCAATCTAAATAAATAGTATCAGGTGTAGTATCAATATGCGACATCTTAAAATATTTGTAATTTTACTGCATAACAATTTTCAAATAATTGTTATGTTGTTTCAGAAGATTTTGAAAGTTATAATTATTTAAAATTAACCTAGTATTAACAAAATTATTTCAATAATTCAAATAATTGCATTATATTTTTTTATACACAATAAAATGTTAAAAATCTGACTCTACATTATTTTTTATTTTATAAATTAAAATTTGTGATATTTTAAAGGTTATATGAAAAAAGTCCTCAAAACCAAAAACGAAGCAAGCCCCAAAAAAATTGAATCCAAATTTTCGGACTATTTTAAGTTCTTATATAGGGACATTTAAATATCGTAAAATTATATAATTATATCGTAATATTTTATATCGTAAATAAGATTTAATAAAAATATATAAATAATTCTTGTGTAAGATAATAGATGGCGCACAAAGTTAACATTTGTGCATTCATATTTCATAACCTTATACAATAGCTACAGCCGAGTAATCAACGGCTTAGTGAATATTATGATTAAAGAAACTGAAGCCTAGTTTAAAATAAAAACTTGGTGAATGCCCTATACTCCTTAAAGGAGTGGAAAAGGAATAAAAAAAAAAAAAAAAATATAGGGACATTTATAAAACTTGTATTTTAAGAACTTTTTTTATATTGAAACATTCCTGAAATTGCGAATTTCTTCTTCTGTAAACTCTCCTTTCTAGGTTATATCTTGCATTTTTTTCAATGTCATCACCTTAGAGTATAATTTTAGTAAGTGTAGATTAAAATACTTAGAGACATCTCTTATATTTCTTTAGCTCTTTTCCTAATGAAGAACTAAACGATGAGACCAATTTTTAAAATATATTAAATGGTTATTAAAAGCTTTAATTTATTTTAAATTTAATTCAGATTTCCCTGAAAAACAAGTATGTAATCAAAAGAAATTTTAGAATTAATTATTAATTTGACCAGTGGCGTAGTGCGATTACAACGTCGGTTTTTAATTAAAGGATCTTGGGTTCAAACCTACAACGTATTTAATTAAAAAAATATGTATATTATAAAAGTTTAAATAAAATAAATAAGAATATATACCTGCCACAACTGAAAAGGTAGGGCTAAATCACTCTCTGACCATATTGTGTGTTGTAGGAGATTGCTTATATATAAATAAATAAAAAATCATTTCAATGTTCCATTTTTAAAATTACACAAAATACTGCAATTTAAAAAAAAAACGGTTGAATTTTGTAGATAAAAATCACAGTAGTTACTATCAGACTAATGATTTTTTAGTTTAAAAAATTTCACAAATACACAAATTATTTCCAAAAAAATACTCCAATATATTTTTGGATTTGTTGGTTGAAAAATTTTTCAACATTTTCAACACATAAATTTATTTTGTTTTTAGAACAGTTTAATTTCCTGCCATTTTTATTTTGCTTTAACTTTTAATTTGTTACTAAACTTTTATTTTTGGAAATTAATTTAAAAATAAAAAAAACAAAAACATTTAATGGTCATATTAATTCAACACTTACAGATACTGATCGCGAACAATTCTGTAATGATGTTGCAAAAGAATTTGGAATTGTGTGGTAAAAAACATTTTTAACCTCAAAAATTTGTTCATTATTTTCAAATAAACGAACACAGTTTTTTCTTAATTTATTATAAATTAAGGGTAAATTTGGATTTCAAAATCAAAGTAACTATGTAGGTTTATCTTACAAATGATATACATTTTTGTTTATTTTCTAATTTATTTAATCCTCTAAAAGACACCAAGCGATGAGTGATGCCTGCCTCTTCTTTTCAGGGAAATTCATATTTTATAGCTAATTTAAATGAGTCTTGTTTTAAAAAACAAAATATTTTAAGTTAGGAAATTCGTTCTACTCTCGATTATTTGAATATCTAATTAGGGTTTAAGACAAAAACCTCTAAGAACAACCCTAGTTTCAATCTGATTTATAATTTTATTTTACGCGGTTTTGAGATTTAGTAATACTCTACACATTTTAATATTTAAACATTTCATTAACTTGGCGTTTAGATTCATTATATTTATTGCACTAAATTTTGGGTAGAGGTTTTGAAGAACACAATTCTCTGAGTTTGAATCCTTTTTGGATCTTAGTTCAGGAAAACTGTAAACTCTTACCCAAATCATTTCAATGTTTCTGACTTATTAACATCTTTCTGCTTAATAATACCCCAAATTTTTCTCACTCCTTATAATCCAAAAATCCCAAACCTCCTCATAATTCCGAAATCTTTCCATATCCCCTTCCCCGTAACCAAACTGTACATTTGTATCACAGATTCCTTTCCAAATTTTGGTTCAAAAAGGGTGAGAACAGGAGAGGGTTTGGTTCAAAAAGGGTAAAGAAAAGGGTATCTTGCATATTTAAGGTGTAATGAAATAAACAAATAAGTACAATTGAATAGGACACATCTTAAAGTTTAAATTCCTTATGAATATAAATTGACAACTCTAATTTAATTACATTACATTTAATATTAAAATGATGATGCAAAATATTCTGGTATTAAAAGTATATACTTAACCCTAATAATACTAATTATTAATTTATAAATAGTCCCTTACCTCCCTCATACAATGTATGATAAGGGATTGAAGTATGCCTTTCCCTTTTCAGGTTTGGCAGATAATACTATGTATTAATTATATAAGTATAATACTATTTATTTTTTTTATATAATATATTTTATATTTTACTATATAAATTTGGTCACCATGGGGATTTGTAAAGAAAAATTATTTTTATGACACATACGGGAATTGAACCCGCACCTCCTTTCCTTAATAAACCAAGTGCTTACCCGCAGCACCACTGAAACCACTAATACTTTTAGGAAACGATTTAAATATTTTAAAACTTTGAAGAATTTTGAAATACAGGATGTTGTAAGATTTTACCCTGTATTGAAAGGGTTAAATAAAAATAAATTTAGAAAAAGTCGACTTCATAAAATTGTAGCATTGAATTCAAACCCGCATACATATATATACAAGTATAAATGTATGCTTTAAAAAAAAATCCTAATTTGCAAAACTATAATTTTCCAAAAAAAAAAAAAAAATGGTAAATAAAATCCCAAGTCATGCAAACTGGTAGCTTGGTACGATACTCAAATATTACAGTATCTACTGTTGTATAAAGTTTCATATAAAATGGAAAAATAAAAAAAAATTTTTCCATTATTTATTGCGATTAAACAACAAGAAAATTAAAAAAAAAAAAAAAAAATACCAACAAAATGTTAATTTCCATTTTATTTTATTTTTTTCATATTATTTACTTACCAATGGTTTGTTTTTTGTAAAATATATTTTTTTTTATTAAACCTTATCTAAGCTCGCGATCATTTTTTTAATAATGCCTACCTAAAATTATAATCAACTAAAAACAACAACAACAAACGCAACAACAACAACAAAAGCAACAATAGCAATAATAACAACAAAACTAATAACATATAAAGGAGAAAATTTCAAAAAACGGAAGGAAGAGAAACAAACAACACAAAGCTAATCATCGCTTTAATCCTGACACACCACATATCCTTTATTTATTGTTTGAAAAAAAAAACTTATTTAATTTTTATTTTCCCTCAGTTTTTTAGCACATTTTTAAAAAAAATTTTTTTGAAAAAATGTGCTTATACAGCTTTACTTTGAACGTCAGTCCGTGTGTTTACGAAACTCTGACACCGTTTGAAATAACGAATGACATTTTAACTTTAATGACATTTAACACCTAGATTTTGCAGAATAAAAATTATTTTAATGGAAGGGTCTTTTTTTCTGGAGCCCCACGCGTTACTAAAATCCGGAAAAGCCCTATATTAAATTTTTTATATACAGCGCTTATATATCCATAGCTTTTTTTATAAATATTTAAATTATTATTACAAGAGTTTTAAAAGATATATTTTCAATCTGAAAACGATTAAAGTCACCTGCTTTTTTAAGTTTTATAAAATATATGGGGTTGCGATATGGGAATTTAATTTACAGTTGATAAATAAATCCCAAAATAAATTTTACGAAGTTGGCTATAAGCATATAAATATAAACTATAAAAGTTGCGCTAAAAAATGATAACAAACTTAATAATAATTATTCTTACCTTCTGTCACCTAACATTTCTATTTATAAATAGACTAATCGCTCCTTATAAATTTAAAATACGAATTGTAGGAATATTACGAGCTCTTAATAAAAATCAGCATAAATTCATACTAGTAATACTATTTAAAAGATCTTTATTAATTAAAACTACAACTGCCTAATAGCTCATAAGAAATATCACCCAAACAAAACAACCCCGATGAACAAAGCCCATGAGTAATTATTAAAATATAAGATCCACAAAATCCTCAATAAGTTATACAGTTATTAATCCTCTTAAAACAATACCCATATATGCCACAGAAGAATAGGTAATTAAAATCTTAAGATCAGTCAGACGCCAAAATTCCCCCATTATCTGACCAGCGGTTAAATCGGCTTTCAATCGAAAAGCCTGGGGTTCGAAACCTGGTCGAATGATATCTAATAAAAAAATATATACTGTAAATTAATATGTACTAGTGTAATAGTTTAATAAAAAGTCCAAATGCCAAATAGGCAAAGGACTATTATAATATCTGGCAATATTTACTATTATCTAGTACTACAAATTAATAAATAAATAAATAACACCCCCAACTAGTTTCAATCTAATTAAAATTTAGTAATCCTCTAACAACAACTAAACTAGAAATTTGATATTTTAAGAGAAGTTAGATCTTTAGAAATGTTAGTATGAATCATTTGGCATTGACATCCACTATTCAGGAGCTATAAGGAATCTAAAATTGAAATATTGCTAGTTTTAAAACACATTAAATGCCTGTCCAAATTTTTTTTATACAAATACTAGGAACTCAAATATTACATTTTTATATGTGTTAAAACTTTTTCTTAATCGCAAATGACTTCCTAAAAATTAAAGAAAGTGTCTCTTAGTTTTTAACCATATTTTATACTTAAATAATAAAATTTTAAAATTTAGTGCAAGTCAGAATTTAATTCCTAGAATCTGAAAGTTTTTGGAGCAGAGGCGGGGTTAGATCCCTAATAATAAGCATAATTTTGCACCTAAAAAATATCAAAGCCAACGGTTATTAGGATTTAAAAATTAAAATTTTCCATAAATATATTAAAAAACTTAAAAGTAACTTAGGCACCTATAATTCTAAGTTAAAACGATAACGTTGAAGCTCTAACATTATATTTTGACATTCGTTAACTAGTGTCTTTGATTGCATAGGGCTTATATTTTACATATATATATTTCATTATTATTTATAATTTAAAATTAATTAATTAAATAAATAAAATACTTCGATCATTATATACATTTATTTATTTATTATTGTATAATTTTGGAAATGTGCTTTTTACAAACCCTTGGTTTTATTCATAACTTGTTCGATATTGTTTTCATACATTCATTCACATATTACAGTGTTTTTTAACTTAGCTTTTTGGTTGTTGTTGTATTTTTGAAATAGAAAATTATTTACATGAACACTATTGAAAACATGAAATCTAATTATGTCCTTTGGACACACACATACACAAATATATTAAAAACAATTTATAAATAAAATAAAAAAAAACCAAAGCATTTAAATACCACAGGATATAAATTTTTTTTTTTATATTTTGTTGCGTTTTCGGTCACTTGGTACCCACCTTTTGTTTTATTGTGAATTTTTTGATTAAATCGAAATGTAGCAAAAGGAATTTTTTACTCTACAGGACATTGTTGTTACATTTACATGTAAAAGTGTTTTTTTTTATTTTGAAAAAAAAAATTTTGATTTTCTAAATATTCGTTTTTATTTTTTTTTAGTGTTCGTAATTGAAAAAAAAATGTACTGGAAGTGAAAAGCGCGGTTAAATTTAAAAAACAAATCATACGGTATTTCTATTTAAAAAATTCAATTCACAAATTAAAAATTGAATTTTAACAAGTTTTAATTGTTTTTTGATTGTTTTGTTGCTTGTGTTTAATAATAAATTTTAAAACTGTTTGGCAACTCTTTTTTTTTTTTAAAAAAATTCATTTAATTGGACAGTTAATCATTTGTAAGTTTTTGAAATAATAAAATTTTAAAAACTAAATTTTATTCAGTTTGTCTGTGATGTTTAAATATAAAGTGAATAAAAAATGATTAAAGTGTTAGTTTGAAAAAGTGTTAAATTAAAATTAGCTTAGGAATTATTTTAATTTTTTGAAGGAATGTAATTGAGTGCTATAAGTTTTAAAGTTGGAGCTGTTGTAGTAGGTAAAGGTCAAAAAATTAATTAAGATTCTTTGAATACTTGAGCTTTATTGTATCAAGCACTTATAAGTACTTAATTATAATCAGTTTTTTGATAAGTTTTTAGTACACCAAAACCATATTAAATAATATATTAAATAAATTGTAATTAGTACTAAACACTTACTTTCAAAAACATGTTTATTTGATTAGAAATCAGTAGCTGATATAAATGGATCCTTAGTATACTCCCAAAAATTGTCATTTGGGTAGGTTAGAAAGAAGTTTGAAGAAAATTAATATTAATGCAACTGACCGACAGTTTAGTGGTTAAAGTTACGGCTTTCCAATCGAAAAGTTTCGGGTTCAAATCCTGCCCAGATCATATCTATATAATTGAAAAACAGCAAAAATAAACTCATTAAATGTGCTGAAAATTATTATCTCTCAAGACAAAAGCCATGTTGGATCCAGTGATCTAAGGCTGCAGAAATCAAAAATATCTAAATTAATTTTTTTTAATTGAAAATACAAATAAAACAAAATGTTTAGGAACATAGGAAATAAATTGTTTGATACCTAGAAATACCTGTAAAAATATTATAGGTAGTTAACAAATACCTATTTGTTGGTTTATTTTCAAATTAAATTTAATTTAACTGAAGCAATTATTAAACAATTCTAAGTTAAAATCTAGATTTTTAAGTATACCTATATATTGATCATAAAACCTCGTATTAAAAATACTGTATGACGTGAACCTCAATTTGTAATGGATACTTTTTACAAAAAAGGTAAAACCTTTATAAAATGGATATTTTATCGATTCCTAAAATTCCAATTTTTATTTTAAACTGTGTAAATAGTGTAGACAAGCAAATAAACAGTGAGAGTATTTTAAAAAATATGTCTAACAGCAAATCCTTCATTAATTTAAAAATCTAAAATGAAAATTTTTAAATTTTGAAAAAATTAATTAAAACTTGACTAAAAAAATTTTGAAAATCTTAAAGTTTGAACGCATCAGAGAGACACCATTGTCAAATAGATGTTTTTAACACTTGTTCGGTGCAATTTCAAATTATTTTTGTTTTTAGAGATTAAGACGTAGAAATTTTGCAAAGCTTTTGCAAAGGTCCCAAAACAAAACTTTAAATGGATAAAGCACTTAATGCACTCAACTACTTTTTTGAAACGTCTGGTTTTGCCGTAAGATCAAACATATTAATATTTAAACAAATCGAGCTGGTCTAAAATATCGGTTTCGGTAAATTAAAATCTTGTTTCAAAAAATCTCGTCTTAGAAAATCTCGTCATAGAAAAACTAGTTTTAGAAAATCTTTTTTAGGCACAAAATTCTGATTCTATAACAAACTCTAAAATCCTTAAAAACTAGATTTTCTAAATGATATTTTCTAAAAACGAGATTTAAAACAAAAAAAACTACCAAATCGATAGCATGGAACCGTCCCAAGCTAGACTCATTTCAGTTTCTTCAACAAGAAAAAATCAAAGTGTGTAGTTCATTAAAGGCTTTTTTACCTTTTCTATTAAAAATGGCGGCAAAATCAAAATTTTATAAATGTTAACTATATATAAAAGTATTTCTAGAAATCATTACAAGCCTTTCAAACTATCTAACGAATAGTTAAAAAAAAAAAATAAAAAAAAAAAAAAAAAAAATAATTCGAATATGGAATTAAATATCAATTTAAAAATTCTTTTATTTTAATCTAAAATGATTTTAATAATAAAATTGATGTTAAATAAAAAGGAAAATATCTCATAAATCAAAAATCAATTATATTCTTTAATATAAATTCCAAAATTAACAAAATTTTACCCAAAATTTTATATTAAAATGATAACCAATATATTTGCTTTAACCCATTACCTCCGAATACCAGTTCCCGTTGGTTTTTCATTTGAAATAAAAATTCAAATTTTGTAACGAGAATCAAAGTGCAAAGTATACAATAAAAACTTTAATGTTTGTCCTTTTTTATACCCAACTCTTATAAAATAGGTAATAGGGAGTATTAACTTTGGTACGATGTTTGTATCCACCAAATTTTGGGTACGTTGGATAGAGAAAAATGTATATAATTTTCCTTAGTGTCACCTCCTAAATCGATTAAGTGGTGTCCGTTCGTCTGCAAACATTATAAGAAAAGTACGACGGGGATTGAAAATAGGCAAAATCAGAGCTTGAGTTCGGATCCTGGAAGTATTTGATCGAATCGAAGCCAAACGATCTCTAAAACCAATAAAGATAGAACTTTTAAATTTGGTACAAGGGTTCAAATTGTTTTCCTTTTCTTATTTAATAAGATTTTCAATTGGCCCTTCAAGGGCTTTGAAATAGTTTTTTCCAAAGTTTTTAAGTTGTTCTTAAATATAAAAAGTTTTCAATACATATTATCCGATTGTAATTTTTATAGTACACCTAAATTATTACTGATAAAATGTCACTTTAATTATGACAAACTAGTATTACCATGTGATATTATTTATACGTTTTCTTACTTCATATTGGTATGATTAAAGTTTAAAATTTTAAAACAGTTTTCTCTTAGCAACTTAATATGTGACACTTACTTTGCTGTACTATATATAGTACATACGCAGAAAATGGGTTAATATAAAAATTTTTAAAGATCTACGAAAAAAATTATCCTTTCCAATACAAACAAATTTTTAAGTGTTTTATTGGAAAATTCAGATATTTTCAGATGAAAAATGCATTTTCCAGCAATAAAACAAAAAAAAAATAAAATTATGATAGTACTATATTAAAAATATGAAAAACCATAAATTTATCAGATTTTCCTTCCTGTTTTTATAACCATTTAAGGTTTAACCATAGAAGGCAAATTCTTTATTTCACTTTTTCTCATTTTTTTTGCCTTTTCACAAAAAAAAACTCTAAACCACTAAAACTTAAAAACCACAACCAAAAGCTTTATAATAAGTTTTCATATGTGTATATTAGGATTTGACTGTGGTTTTTAATAAAACCACTTTAATACCAAAGATTTAGTTTTGCTTTTTTTTTAGTATTTGAATTAATGCAGTTTATCTCTAGTTTCTGATTATTTTTTATGAAAAATTTCTTTATGTAAAGCTATTTTTAATGAAACTTTATGGTTTAATCTTAACACAAAATATTTTTTGTTTTTTATTCGTGCTATTCGTTTTAAAAGTTACTAAAACGTAACAATCTTAGGGGTTGGATCAAATCGAATTCTTATTCTTGAGAAGCAGGTTTGATGATTTAGGACTTCAGGTCTCATCGCAGTGACGGCATTGTGACAATGGCACGTAAATCTTATTTTTCTGTATCTTATTTCTGAGTGTATATTTACAATGGACTACGAAGATATCGGGGCTGTCCCCGATCCCGTATTCCAATTTTGTTCATCTAATAACTTCAGCTCATTATTCGCGAAAAAAACACTCATACCAAATTTCATTAAAATCTGTTGGAATTTACGCGACCTATTGTGCTTACAGTGACACATTGGTAGGTACACACACATGACACACAATATATTTATTATAACAACAATATTTTCGATCTCCCATTACAGTGGTCCGATTTTGCCCACCTACGAAATTCAGCTTATTATTGACGAAGAAAACACTCATACCAAATTTCATTAGAAAATGTTGGAATTTACCCGAGCTATTGTGCTCACAGAAACACATAAATACACACACACACACAAAAAAAAGGATTTTTGAGTTTCTGATAAAATGGGACAGCTTTCATTAGAACTATTTTAGGAAATACGGTACATTTATTTTGGAGCTGCGATAAGTGATAAGAGTGTCGATAAGAGCATAGTGTAGAAAATTGTTTATCGATGATCAAAGAGATGCTCCAATATAAAAACCTCTATTTAAATCATGCTTTTAGTTTTCTACGCTATGCTCTTATCGACGTTCTTATCATTTATCGCAGCTCCAACATAAACACACCGAGGAACTTAAAACCGATAATGACGAGAATTCAAAACTTATTCTAAAAATGATAATTTGTTTTAATTTGATAGTTAGTTAATACAAAAAGGACCCGATATTCTAAATTTTTAGTCTTCAAGCTTTACCTTGACGTCTTATAAAAGTTCAATTAAGAGAATTCCATTCAATTAAGAGAATTAGCACCTAATTGGTAGATTATATTAAAATTTGATATTAACCTTTTTATAGCTTTCAAAGCACTTTAATTAATTTTTAAATATTGTTAAGGTATTATGTCGAAAGCCATCAAATTAAAACAATATTAACTTTAAGACATATAATATAAAAATTTTAAATTTTAGCCTATTAAATTTTATATAATTTCAAAATTTAATATTTAAATTTTTAAATAAATAAATATTTTATATACATATAATATGTATATATATATTTTTAAGACTTAAATCGTCTTTTTTATTGGATTTTTTATTTCAAGATTTTTTACTTTAGTTTAAGTGAAAGAATAAAAATATTTATAATATAAAAGATTTATAGGCATCACTGATTTTCAAATATAACTTTTATAAATCTTTGCCTTTTCAATGCTGCGATTTTAATCAAAAAAAATATATATAAATATATTATATAACATTATTATATATTATATACATTAACTTTTATTTCAACACATTTTGATTGTATGTCGTGTATCTTTAAATTTTTTTCTTAAAAAACAGAGAAATATTATAGGAAAAATTTCAAAAAAAAATAATTTTTAACACTTAAATATCTTTTTACAATGTTGTATATTTCATTTTATTTTTTTTTGTTGTTTTTCTTTTTTTTTCATTTCCCTAGTAGGAAAATTTTTTTTTTCATTTTTGGAAAAAATTTATAATTTACACAATCATTTTTCATATCAAAATGTTCATATCAAATATATTCCGGAAAATAAAAGGTATTATGAGATTGATTTGACGACGACTATTGGTTTAACGTATAGCATTCTGAAAGTGGGTGGATTACTATTAATTAATTATTTATTAGTAGATATAACGTAAATAGTACATTGAAAGGTATTACTGTCAGTAATACGTAATTTTAGAACCTTAAAACCCTTAGTTATAGCTACAATATCTTCCACAATTATTATAGAATTTTTGATATTTCTAGGGAAGTACTGTTTGTCATTTAAAACACCAAGGTTACTTGTAATGAATTCAAAAAGTTGGTTTTTAAAATGATACACTTATATTTTTAGAATATTCAGTTTTTATTACAGGATGTTCCAATGCGTTATTTTTTTATTACAGGGTGTTCAATAGTTTTTTTTTTTGTATATATGTTTTAAGCTTGAGTGGTACAGAATTGAAATCCTGAAATGAATCACTTCAAAATATTTTGGACTTTTTTCAATTTTTTTGTAAAAAATTTCCATATGATTTTAGTGAAGAAATCTTTTCCTCCTTTTTTGATATAATATTTTTCAAAGAACTGTTGGTTTTCTTAAATACGAATTACGCAAGCCTGGACTTTCAGAGCTCTTTATTGTTTTAACAAAATTATGCCTGTGTTTAATTTGAAAACATTGCTATATGGAGCTAAAGCGTTAATTAATATAAAACAAAAGCCTAATTAATTAACAGAGTATAGTATACTATTAGTTTATACTATTTATACTGATAGAACTTGAGCTTTATATGATTTATGTGGAATTAAAATACAAATGTATTGGGGCTATAATTCAATGTGAATTATGGCGCCAAAATAAATAAAAATTAAATGAACCCTAGGTTAAATGAACTTGGCTTGAACCCTGGGCGGCTAATCATATTAAAAATTTCGTTATTCCATAAAGGAACGATACCATGATTTTGAAGCCAATCCGTGATTTAGTATGAAAATGAGAATTACAAAAAAACCTTTAATAAGATCATAAATAAGGCATCTTTGAAAAGACGCACAGTGTCTACATTGAAAAAATTCCAATGTTAATTGACATTATGCGTTTTTTTTAAACGGCGCATAACGCCAGTTGACATTAATGGTTTTTTCAACAGCAGATAACGTCAATTGACATTATGCGACCCTCCCTAGAGGGTTATTTTAGAAAAAGAGTTATTTTAGAAAGAAAAGAGGTATTCTGAATCAGTTGATCAAATTGATCCATTTTTTCTATATTACAGGTTACTCCATAATATTCCATACATCAAATATAACAAATTTCAAAATTTTGTTCTTCTAAATTTTTCATTTAAAAGCAATTTATAGTAGACAGTAACAACCATTCCTTTTTTTTTGTAATATATTGTTTTTGTACCCATTTATTCTATGATACTTTTTATTACTTTTTACAATATATCTGATTTATATTTTATCATTCATATGAATCTTTCTTTCTCTTTCCTGTCCGTATATTTCAATACAGAGAAAAAAAATAGAAAATCAGTAAAACAAATCACAATACATAAGCGTTCATATTATGAAGATTCACATTCAATTCTATATCAACTCAACTCACACATAATATCTTTATTTTAAAAAAAAAAAAAGCAATTTTAAATTATTATGAATGGGGTGTCGAAAGCCAAAGAAATTTTAAATTCATAATTTATTTAAGCGTCATAATGACTTTGGAAAAAGCCTTTACATAAAAAAAAATGAATCAAAGAACCTTCTAAGAAAATTATTTCATAATAAATTGGTGAAAAATTTACTATAGTCATTTTCTAAGTAAATTTTTTAAATTTTTCAAAGCTCCTTTACAATTTTAAGTTTATATGAATTTTTCCATGACCCACCCTGTAAAATTAAACAAAACTGTTTTGATCAAAACAAATCTTAACTACAATAGATATAAAATTTTATCCAAATTTATTTTTAATTTTTGTTTTTTATTTACCGTTATCGTAATTTTTTCCACGTGAGTTGAAAGATTGTAACAAAAATTCATAATGACAAAATTTTCAGAAGTAATCAAATAAATATGTTCTAAACGGAATATATAAATATTTAATTGTAACCAATAGTTATGTGTTCACATGCACAAATTTAAAACAAAAATGTAAGGAAAAACAAGATTATAAACATTTTCAAATATTTGTTAAGATTAAATGAAAATTCACTTCATATTAGTTTTACTGCAGGGCAAATCAGTTTTCGTAAAATTGTTTTGTATTTTCATAATGTTTAATACGCATTTTTTTTTATTTGAAAACAAGTGAAATCAAAAACCAAACGATTATAAAAAAGCACATTTCCAAAATTGGAAAATACTCCGAATAACAAATTTTGAGCAAAGATTTTATACAAAACTAAATTAATCATCAGTTCTAACTTTGAACTTTTATTACATATTTAGATTTTATATTTTTTACACTTTCACATCTTTTCCAAACTGTGCAGGGTTATACCTTATGTCACGTGACGAAACACTATATGGATTGGGTCCGAGTAACCAGTGAATGGTTAAAGTATATAAAAAGTCAATACAAACATAAGGTTGTATGAGCTAAAAAGATCGGACAATATATAACTTAAGTATAGTATGTACAATTCCTTTTAAGGAATCTCGTTATTTTTAACTTAAGTGTTAGCAGACGTAAGACATAATATTGTAATGTTGGAGCTTAATGTTTATTTTACAGGTGTTTAAAGCGAGTTATCAGTTCCTTAAACTTCGATCCACACAAAGGACTCATCCTTATTTTAAAAGATCTAATTAGTCCTCTCAGAATTTTAATTTTCTAAATTAAACCATTTGCAAACTATGAAAAAATCAAAATAATATTAAAAGTTGAGTTTCGCAAGTGTAAACTCAAATTCCGTTTGGCAGCACTATAAATTTTTGGACAAATAAAGCACATGAAAACAATTGTCACGTTTGTCATATTTTCAGATTGAAATATAATAATGTAAGTTGTGTTATGACAATTTAAATATATGGCTTTTTAGCTCTGTAACGCATGGAAATAAATTTTTTTGCATTTTACTTCTTTCTTTATTTCAAACAGTGCAGAAGTTTACTATAAACATCCCGAGAGACGGACAGGTCGAAACTATATGCCTACATAAAATTTTTCAAAAATTTATGAAAATGTGATAAAAATTGAATTAAAATTAGATACATAACAGTAGAATATTCAACCATTAGATAACTAACAGATGTTAATGATCAAAAATAATCTCATCATAAAATTTGATGAAATATAAAACAGTGTCCTTTTAAAGGGAATTAAAAAAATAAAAATTGTAAAAAGTGTTATCCTTTTGACTTTTTCTAATGATGGTCAACTACCAATAATTATAGTTCAAAATTAGTATTTTGTTTTCAAAAGCTTTTAACGCGAGTTTTATATAGCTAAACTAATTGATCATATTTTAGATGGCGCACAAAATGAACATGTATTTATTCATAATCTCATACAATAACCGGATAATCAACCGCTAATTAAATCTAACGAAGAAACTAAAGCCTCTTCTAAATGACTTATTGACTGTCATTTATTCCTTAAAGAAATGCAAAAGAATAAAAAGAAAATAAATGGTATACTTAAAAATTTTTTTACGATTACAATACTTAGCAACTCAAGTTTAACAGAAATTTAATAGATTACTAAATAAAATAGCCATTGTACTACTTTATATTATTATTATTTATAATTTATTTTTAACCTTATACATATTTTGTACATAAAATTTAAAATCATATTTATCATTCATTTATTGAAATGTAATTGTTTGTAACTGACACTTTCTGTAATTGAAACTTTGTTTACTGTCGCAAATAAGTTTGGCGTTCAATAGTTTAACGTTCAATATACTAAATATTATTATAATTGAAATAGACATTATTTTGACAGTTAATTATGCAACTGTTGGATTGTTTATGTTTCAGATACTCTTAAAAAAAATCTTAATTTTAAACTCCTTAAATTATATTAGCCTAAAAGTATGCAATTTTTTTTTAAATATTAGAACAAGTAAGATAAAGGGAAATGAAAATTTTCTGATCAAATATTTAATTAACCTGAACAACAGATGATATAATTTTTTTTTTTTTTTATTCCTTTTCCACTCCTTTTAAGGAGTATAGGGCATTCACCAAGTTTTATTTTCTTGGCTTCAGTTTCTTTAATCATAATATTCACTATGCCGTTGATTACTCGGTTGTAGCTATTGTATAAGGTTATGAAATATGAATGCACAAAATGTTAACTCTTTATATATTTTTATTAAATCTTATTTTATATTACGATATAAACTATTGCGATAATTATACAATTTTACGATATTTTTTTATTAGATATGATCTGATCGGGGTTTGAACCCGAGACCCTCCACATGAAAGGTGGCGTCTTTACTACTACGCCATTGGTCAGATGTGATATAATAATATGTTTTAATTATAATAATTTGAACTATTTAAAAAAAAAAAATTTTTAATATTAAAATATTAATTTGAAATTGTTACTTTACATATTAACCAAATTTTATTTTTAACTTACACAGCATTGTATATAATGTAAATTCCTTAAATTCTATTTCTAATTTTCCTAAAACGCGATCTAGTTGAATTAAATCATAATTTTATATTATTTTTGTTAAGTGTATTTTATTAGGTTTTTATTAATTTTGATACTTTATGATAGGTTTTTGATAATTTTGATAGATTTAGAAATTTCTCAGAATATTTTTAATCATTGAAGGTAATTTATTCTCGATCAGTCCTCCCAAATAATTTAATTTTCTGATGTTTAGTTTGTTTTTGTGCATTTATTTTTATTTTATTTAAAAACGTATTTTGATAAATATCTAATTCTAATTTGGTTACTATGTCAATCTTAGTGAAAATCTCATACCTGCAATTTAAAAAAAAAACAAAATATACTCTATTCACTTCAACCGCTATTACAGCAACCAACAAACCGCTTTTACGGAAAAATCGTAACGTGAAATTTATTTTAAAGATGTTTTACACACAAGATGTAATAATTTTTATCAAAGCGTTTTAAAACGGTTTTTTTTAATTATAATTTGTAATAAGTGGTTTTTTTATCATACATAACTTTATCTTCCTATATTTACATATTTTAGATAAAGTACTCGTAATGGTGTTAATAATTTTCAAAAACATTTTTGAAAGATTGCTATAAATACGAATATTCACCGTTACAGTTACACGATTCTTAGCAAAAGCTTTTTAAACAATCCAGCAAACAAATTATGATATTAATATCAAAATTTTTTATATAAAATATGAAATCTTTCACACAGCGATTGGGGTTGTACACTTGTGCAAACAAACTGAAAGACACACAGATAGATACACCGATGGACATTACAATTTTTTATTTTTTGGGCTTCTGCGCACCGGAGTAAAGCATATTTGCTAAAATCTCAGATTCAAATTTTTAGTGTGAAAAGAATTACCTACCGCTTATAATATTTCATATAAGCGGTTCGTATAATAATATTCTACTGATTATGCCATAACTTGTATTATAGAACTAATAAAACTTAGGATTGTTTAATTTTAATTAAATTCATACCAAATATTACAATTTACGATTTGTTTCTTACGTGATTACGGCACAGAACTACGCTTTTTAAAAATTACAAATGTCTAGACAAGAACAATTGTAAAAAATTAACAAATGTGAAGATTTCGCATTATTCCTCTCGTCCACGTTTTTGTTGTAATTTATGTACAATCAAACAGTTGTAAGATACTTATATGTTTTGATTTATACGCTCTTAAGAAAATAATTGTTTCATAAAATTTAATTTATCTTTGAAACTAAATTTTTAAGTCGATAGAAATTACCATATTTTAATATATTAAAATTTTCCCTCAAATAAGATAGCGCCCTTGAAAAAAACTTTTAATTCATTACTTATTTTTGATTTGAATTAAATTGATTGGAAGGAATGCATTTAAATATATATTTTTTTTTTTTTTATATTTTTCAGTGACTCCTTAATAAAATGAACCCCATTTTAATCAGAAGACCCCATTATACTTATTCTGCATGATTTCCTAAATTTTACCCAATTATTATTAAATTTTAAATAAATTATTTCTTAATACATCTTCAACTGCTTATAAATTAAATATGTATTAAAAAATATTTTAAATTGCTTTAATTTCTTAAGATGTTAGACATTTAAATTTTTAAAAAAATATTAATATATATTTTCTAGACGAAAATGCCATAATTTTAAAAAGATACTTTTTATTTTCAAAATTCAACTTGAAATATTTGAACTTGTAAATTATCATAATTCTATTCTTTGTTTTACCAATTCTTCTATGAATAACTTATATTTTATTTGATCTTAAATAAATCTGTATAAATTTTTTTAAAATCCCATATTTTTTTTTATAATTTATTATTAGATATAAATTATCTTTAAAAGTTATATACGTGTCTATGGTATTTATAATATCCATAGTATTTTGAGATTTATATAAGTACTAAAAAGTTGTAATAATTTTATCTAAGGGACGGAATAAACTAAATTCTCCAAGAATTGAAATCCAAATCAATATAAAATACATCATAAGATAGTATTAAAATTAGAAGTTTGTAAAAAGTACTTCATTTCTATTGAATTTGATCCTTTTTCAAATTAAATTAAGTTTTTTTCAAATTAAATTTGACTATTTTCAAATCAGTTCGGTCCAATTTTTTTAAAAACGCCTTAGTATCTTAATCGGACTTTTCCTATTTTTCCGAACTAACATTAAAATGCCTTGTCTTGTACTAGAAGTTAAAAACAAAAATATTGAGTTAAGTCTCCAAATATGAAATCTACATTTTTGGAGGCTCTGTTTTGGAGGACTCAAAATTTTAAATTATTTTTGGAGTAGGTTTTGCTGTACGTGGTTTAAGATTCTATTATCCTTTTTTTAAAATATAATGATCCGATTAATGGATCCCAAGAAACGAGTGTGGATTGAAAAAAGATCAATTTAATTTGAAAAAAAGACTAATTTCATTTGAAAATGAACTAAATTCTTGTGAAAAGAGAATATATAATATAAAATTGTATTTCTCAATTGAATATATTTCTATTGCACAGTGCGTTTTATCAATTTCAATACAGCTGAGCTATCAACTCTCTAATGCTTCTCACAGAAGTGGAAAGAAAATCTAAAATTTCGAAGTGTTAGGAAGTTTATGGATATAAGAATCTCATTCAATATTCCACATGTCACATAATCCAACAATCCTAAATATCTCAAGGCTTTATAGCCCTATCTTCGTTTCCAAATTGTACATTTGTATCTGAGGCTTCTCCCTTAAGTTTGGTTTCTTGGGTGTGGTTTTGGTGTGCAAAAGTTAGGTATTACCTAAAGGAACTTCGCATGGAACTTCGTTTCCATTCCCTCGTAGGAAAAAAAAATAAGCAGACGAACGGTTGGACAGACTCAAACTAAAATCAAGTAATATTAAAAAAAAAAATAGATCAAGAAAAATCAAGGCCCAGTAAAATTGTAAAATAAAACAAAATATTAATCAAAATATAATTTTTTTTTAAATTTGTTCTTTAAAAAAATAAAAACCAAAAAGATGAAAGTCGCTGATGATGATAGTGGTCTAATTTGATTGCTGGTAGTCATGTTTAAATTTTTGTTTTTTTCCTTTCATAAATTTTAAAAATAAAAATAATTCACCACAACGTAAAGTAAGATGAAATAAATACGTGACCTTCATAAATGGACAATAATTGGAATGATAATAAATAAATTATTACAATGTTGCATAAAAAATTATGTCTTCCTTTAAAAACAAGTTTCAAAAAAAAATGGAAAATATGGCGAAGTAGTCTGGCATCCAAAATAAAATTTTTATTTATAATGTTTTATATAGTTGTTGGATTTGAGTTCTTGAAAAATTACGGTAAAAGATAATAGTCCTTAAAAGATAATATTAAATGATACCTTAAATGTAAATTCGTGTTTTCCTTGGTTAAACGGATGATTTCTAGACTTTCGATTTGAACGATATCTTTTACAGGAGGATTAAATAATCAAAATTTAGCTTTAGGTAGCACTTTTTGCTACCTACACTTGTTTTAGCTTTGCATCCGTACTTTATGGGGAAGACTTTATGAAATTGCCTATGAATATTTTTGAAATTGTTTGTACTGAGCTGTTCCAAATTTCTGATTTGGTTTTTCAGAATATGTTATTATGCTTGAGGTTCCCTATGCCAATTTTTAACTCTAATGAGAAGTTATTTTAAATGCAACTTCAACAAAAGGAACCCAATACTCCATCACTAAATATGTTATTTAACTGTATTTATTCTGTTATAAAAACATATTAATCTTTAAGATGCAAAAGCAGATCTAAATTTGTTAATTAAAACCTTAACACCGTTTTTCGGCGACTTTATGTTATCAAAGGTAACTTAACAAGGTTCACTAGGAACTACTTTAAAAAAACTTTACTTTCCAGCTTCAAGATATTTAGTTAATAGATTCCTAGCAACCCTCAAAAATACTCTAGTTATTAACCTAGCTAGTATAGGTATTGGGTTTATCAGATCTGTGTAGATAAAACATCCGGCAACTGCCATATGAGATTTATATGATCCGGCAACTGCCTAATTCCCTAAATCTTTGATGCACAAAGATTTAGGGAATTAGGCTCAATAATTTTATCTTGTCTTTGAATTAAACTGTATTATTTAGGAATGGCGCTGGAAGTTATAGTATGACAGCTGCCCGAACCACTAAAAATTTAACAAAATGGGAAGCATTATAATCTACTTCCGTATATCAATAGTGTAGATACTCAAAATTTAATAAAAATGGATTAAGTAGTTTTCGAGTCTATAAATGACATTGAGACAAACATTTTCTATATTTTTAGGTAAAGATATATTATACAGAATATATATGCAGAATATTTAATTGTAAAGCTCTTAAATATTCAAAGTTGATATTACACGTCCTGGTAGTGCTAAATTATTTATGTACTAAAAAAACAAAAAGGCAATCAATTTTTAATAGTTCTATTTATATATATATATGTGAGTTACAAAAGTCAACTAAAAATTGTGTCCGCAATATTTTAAAATTTGTTAGGTTTAAAATAATATTTGATGCATTACAACTATTAAACATTAACACTATTGAAGGTTTTTCTATTGAATTGAAGTATTTATTGCAGGATCATTATTTGAGTTTTTTTTTAATGCTACGAGGGATCATGGAAAGTATCAAAAGCCATCTATTGAAACCGTACGCAGTTCCTTTGAGTAGAGTGTGACTTTAACACAGTAATACCACATCCTTTTAAACCCAAACTTTATAATGGGGTCTTTGATACAAATTTGCAAATTAGTTTTAAGGATGGAAATTAGGAAAAAAAATCTTTAGGAATTGAGATTGAGTTAATGGGGTATATGGAATATATGGGAAAATTTGGGGGGTGAATTAAAAAAAAGAAGATGTTAATATTCTCTTAAATTTAAAGTCATATGTACACGAAAGAATTTCTTCAAAATTTATAAGTATAACCTGACCCCTACTTAAGAAACCCCCACTTTATTTAATAAAGTCCATAAAATGTAAAGAGATACACAAATATATCGTGAAATTCTACTTTAAGTTGAAGATAATTATTGTTTTATTTTACCAATTTTTTTTTTTTCGAAGTGTTAGGAAAAAAATTTCGAAGTGTTAGGAAGTTTATGGATATAAGAATCTCATTCAATATTCCACATGTCACATAATCCAACAATCCTAAATATCTCAAGGCTTTATAGCCCTATCTTCGTTTCCAAATTGTACATTTGTATCTGAGGCTTCTCCCTTAAGTTTGGTTTCTTGGGTGTGGTTTTGGTGTGCAAAAGTTAGGTATTACCTAAAGGAACTTCGCATGGAACTTCGTTTCCATTCCCTCGTAGGAAAAAAAAATAAGCAGACGAACGGTTGGACAGACTCAAACTAAAATCAAGTAATATTAAAAAAAAAAATAGATCAAGAAAAATCAAGGCCCAGTAAAATTGTAAAATAAAACAAAATATTAATCAAAATATAATTTTTTTTTAAATTTGTTCTTTAAAAAAATAAAAACCAAAAAGATGAAAGTCGCTGATGATGATAGTGGTCTAATTTGATTGCTGGTAGTCATGTTTAAATTTTTGTTTTTTTCCTTTCATAAATTTTAAAAATAAAAATAATTCACCACAACGTAAAGTAAGATGAAATAAATACGTGACCTTCATAAATGGACAATAATTGGAATGATAATAAATAAATTATTACAATGTTGCATAAAAAATTATGTCTTCCTTTAAAAACAAGTTTCAAAAAAAAATGGAAAATATGGCGAAGTAGTCTGGCATCCAAAATAAAATTTTTATTTATAATGTTTTATATAGTTGTTGGATTTGAGTTCTTGAAAAATTACGGTAAAAGATAATAGTCCTTAAAAGATAATATTAAATGATACCTTAAATGTAAATTCGTGTTTTCCTTGGTTAAACGGATGATTTCTAGACTTTCGATTTGAACGATATCTTTTACAGGAGGATTAAATAATCAAAATTTAGCTTTAGGTAGCACTTTTTGCTACCTACACTTGTTTTAGCTTTGCATCCGTACTTTATGGGGAAGACTTTATGAAATTGCCTATGAATATTTTTGAAATTGTTTGTACTGAGCTGTTCCAAATTTCTGATTTGGTTTTTCAGAATATGTTATTATGCTTGAGGTTCCCTATGCCAATTTTTAACTCTAATGAGAAGTTATTTTAAATGCAACTTCAACAAAAGGAACCCAATACTCCATCACTAAATATGTTATTTAACTGTATTTATTCTGTTATAAAAACATATTAATCTTTAAGATGCAAAAGCAGATCTAAATTTGTTAATTAAAACCTTAACACCGTTTTTCGGCGACTTTATGTTATCAAAGGTAACTTAACAAGGTTCACTAGGAACTACTTTAAAAAAACTTTACTTTCCAGCTTCAAGATATTTAGTTAATAGATTCCTAGCAACCCTCAAAAATACTCTAGTTATTAACCTAGCTAGTATAGGTATTGGGTTTATCAGATCTGTGTAGATAAAACATCCGGCAACTGCCATATGAGATTTATATGATCCGGCAACTGCCTAATTCCCTAAATCTTTGATGCACAAAGATTTAGGGAATTAGGCTCAATAATTTTATCTTGTCTTTGAATTAAACTGTATTATTTAGGAATGGCGCTGGAAGTTATAGTATGACAGCTGCCCGAACCACTAAAAATTTAACAAAATGGGAAGCATTATAATCTACTTCCGTATATCAATAGTGTAGATACTCAAAATTTAATAAAAATGGATTAAGTAGTTTTCGAGTCTATAAATGACATTGAGACAAACATTTTCTATATTTTTAGGTAAAGATATATTATACAGAATATATATGCAGAATATTTAATTGTAAAGCTCTTAAATATTCAAAGTTGATATTACACGTCCTGGTAGTGCTAAATTATTTATGTACTAAAAAAACAAAAAGGCAATCAATTTTTAATAGTTCTATTTATATATATATATGTGAGTTACAAAAGTCAACTAAAAATTGTGTCCGCAATATTTTAAAATTTGTTAGGTTTAAAATAATATTTGATGCATTACAACTATTAAACATTAACACTATTGAAGGTTTTTCTATTGAATTGAAGTATTTATTGCAGGATCATTATTTGAGTTTTTTTTTAATGCTACGAGGGATCATGGAAAGTATCAAAAGCCATCTATTGAAACCGTACGCAGTTCCTTTGAGTAGAGTGTGACTTTAACACAGTAATACCACATCCTTTTAAACCCAAACTTTATAATGGGGTCTTTGATACAAATTTGCAAATTAGTTTTAAGGATGGAAATTAGGAAAAAAAATCTTTAGGAATTGAGATTGAGTTAATGGGGTATATGGAATATATGGGAAAATTTGGGGGGTGAATTAAAAAAAAGAAGATGTTAATATTCTCTTAAATTTAAAGTCATATGTACACGAAAGAATTTCTTCAAAATTTATAAGTATAACCTGACCCCTACTTAAGAAACCCCCACTTTATTTAATAAAGTCCATAAAATGTAAAGAGATACACAAATATATCGTGAAATTCTACTTTAAGTTGAAGATAATTATTGTTTTATTTTACCAATTTTTTTTTATTTTGATTTATTTTTAAGCAGACTTACCTCCTACTAAGATTTCATTTATGACCACCTTAAACTGCTCTCCCTCACACTTCCTCCACACAATTATTTTATCGAACCGCATATAATAATACATTTTTATTTTTTCCTTATCAATTTTATTCAATTTTTCATTTTGTGTTTTTTTTTTTGTACTTTTGTTCAATTCCATCAGAGCGAAATAAGTTGATTTCTTTTTTACTTCCACTTGACTTAATTTTGGCCCTCTTTGAATAAATTTTACCGTTATTTCATTTTTCTTCCGTATTTTTATTGTATATTTTCATTTTGATTTTGGTTTTATCTAACATTTTAATTTATAATAAAAAAGTTGAACTTTTTTTTTTTTGTTGCAATTTAGGCTCAATTAAATTTAAATTTTTTTTTATTTGTAATCATTCCCACAAAAATTCACTGATTTTTCCAATTCATTCCATTTTATTCCATCGCATTCGCACAATTTTGTTTCACTTTAACAAAATTTAATTCAGAAATATTTATACTCATCATCATAATAAAGCAATTTAAACACACCAGGTGAGCAAGAAAAGGACCTGTCAAAAAAAAAACAATAAGAAAATAATAAAAAAAAAATTACAAAAGGAACCCAATGTAAAGATTTCAAAATTTAAAAAAAAAATGGGAGTTAAAATGAATATTTTTTTTAAAGTAAACTAGAAAAAAAAAAATTGAACGGAAATAATATTTCAGAGTGTATAACAGTAAAAATCGTTTAACGGTATCGGCTTAAATATTTAAACATGTAGGGGATGGGAATGTAAGTGGGAGGGCGAAAAATTGGAAGGCAGTTTGGTACACCGGCAGATTTCCGTAAATATAATAATCTAAGGGAACAAATCACTTATAAAAATATAATACCTCAAATCACACTGTATTACCTCTTAATACCTAGATCCTTTAAGGATTAGAATTATATTTTACATATGATGCATGTTTTTAATAAAAAATTGGGAAAAATTAGAATGGTTTTGATTTGAAACTTGATATGAAACTTTAATACCTTTTGTGAAATTAGATTGGTCGATTTGGTCGAAATTTAATGGGAAGCATTTAGGAAATAGTTGTCCTATATATGAAAGTGAGTATAGTTTTGAAATGATTGCAAAATCTTGCATTAAATTTTAAAAAGCATAAAAATTTCTACGGCTTCCTAAGGTCATCGAAGCTCATGAAGATGGAATGTAATACAAAATATTGGGTATTATCTTCTTGGAAAACTGATAAGATTATTAGAATCTTATCTTTTTTAATTTTTCCAAACTCCTCTATGACATCCTTCCTTTCGCCTTCAACTATTAAATACCAAATTTATTAATTCCTTAAATCATCATCAATAAGTATACATTGGTAACTCAAAATTATGTTCTCAAGTTATAGTATCTCTTAGTTTCACCTAAAATTCTAAGAGTAAGTTGCTTAAGCATGGTAACTTTCGTCACTCTAATTCTATTCTCAAAAATAATATAATGCTTCTAGCTTAAAATTTTCCGCTTTTTTTTTCTTCAACCTTGTCTTGCCTTCTTTTAAACAATTCTTATCTTTCTTCATCTTTGCAACCTTTTTTTCCAATTTGAATCCCTTTTGTCTCTGTATAATATCCAACCCATTCCAGTAGTTAGTTAATTAGCATCTAGTTTTTTTAAGGCACAATTAGTAACTTAAAATTTTACAAATCAACAGGGTCTTGCAACTCTTGAGATACCTTCAAGATTTCAACTTAACGGATAATGAACGTAAAACCTGATACATGCTACCTTGACACAGTATCATTAGTTTAACTTCATAACAAAATAAGATCACAGCGGGGACGTAAGGGTCCATAATTTGATAAGTTACAAGTGGTTGGTGTATCAGGGTTCTTTAAACAACAATTCGACAAGTTTTGATTATAAAATCTGATCCTAATTAAGGACCAGATTAATTTAATTAAGAAATTATACGGATTATTTAAGAAATTTTTTAATCAAAAAAAAAATTTCAATGAATTGCAGTAAAATGGAATGCAATGACAATGCAATTTGTTTTTTTTTCTTTAAAACACTGTAAAAAAACAAAAAAATTTTAAAAGAACCAAATACATTCTACTGGAAAAACATCGTGATTCTTTTATTTTCCCACCCTAAATAAATATTAAATCAAAATTCCTTTACATTATTTTTACATTTTTTTTTTAAACCGAATCATAAATCCTTATATTCTATATTTCCGTGCAACCTCCTCTTCATGGCACTTCCAACAAAACGAACAAAAAACCAACATATTCTAAAACTAGGAACTTACGAATAGTTTTGCTGTCATAATAATCCTTTATATCGACCAACCGGAGGGACAGAGCAAAAAAATATATAGAATCATTAGTTTATTATACCCTACACCTAAAATAGATGAAATAATAGGGTTATATAGACTTTGGTATGATGTTTGCAATCACTAAAAGAAAGCCAACTAGATACGGATACGTTTTAAGAAATTCACCAATTTCCGCCCGTATTGACATTAATACTGTAGGTCACAAATAACGAAATTAAAGGGGTTTAATATGGAGATATAGTACGAATACTTCCCACACACTTCCGATGACTTAATAGCATATCTTCGATAAATAATAAAGATATTAGTAGGATATTTGATATATTGATGTTATGTCTTGTTTGTATTATATTTCCAAAATTTTGGATTCAATTTGGTGGTTCGGATATCTCGCGCACACCTCCCATGACTTAAAAGCATATCTTCAAAATTAAAAGATATATTAGTCCGATATTCGATACATTGGTGTAATGTCTTGCTTGCATTACATTTCCAAAATTTGGGCTGAATTTGGATGGTGGTTCGGATATCTCGCACACACCTCCCAAGTTCTAACAAGCATATCTTCGAAATTGAAAAAGATAGAAACTTTAAATTTGGTATAAAAATGTTCTCTCCTATTTCCTTTATGTTTCTGAAATGTCACAGGAATTAAAAGAGAGGACAACTGCCACATGCCTTCCCAAACCTAACCACCAGATTTTAGGAATTAATAATCAGAAAATTAAAATTTTGTTGAAGGCAGTTCTGTCCTGTTTGCTTAATGTTCCTGAAATGTGAAAGAATCCCTGGGGTGTTGGTTTATATAACATTCAATAGAATTTTTTAGGTGTAGGGTATTACTTAGTTGACTGCCATCAACATACTGCTGTTTCATTACTTATTTTTTATTTATTTTTTTAACTTTAAAACTTTTTCTAGCACCATATGCTGTTCAGAACAGTATGTTACCTGCTTGATATTACAAGAATAACAATATCCAAAACAAAGTTATAACAATAAGAAATACAACACTACTATACGATTATATTCTGGTATTTTCATAAGTTGACATAAAAGATTTATAAAATTTTTCAAGCTATTATACATTTTTTTGCTGTGTTCTTCATTGAAAATGGAACGCAGCGTTGAATGATATGCTGCTGTTGCACAGCTAACAAAACAAATTCTTATATTAAATATATATATATAAACGTATAAAATAATAACAATAATTTGTGCTTCATTATTATTATTATTTTGTTTTCATTTTGTGGCAGTAATAATAGTTTAATGCCAGTATCCTTTATGTCTACATAATTTATTTTCAAAAGTTTTTACAAGTATGTCTTTTTTTCCTATGCTTTTGTTCTATACGTTGAAAAGGGACGGCTGATTGTTTTCAGATGCGATTATGATAAATTTCTGATTAAATATTTTAATAAGTGAAGAGTTCACCATCTTTTTTCGAGAAACAAACCGTTCTGTAATTAAAGTTTTAATGTATTTCCAATTAGAAATTTTAGAACCCTTCTAAAAGTCTTGTAAAAGGCTTGAAAAATCACACCTTACTACCCTGGCTGTTGCTGTTACCTTCCTTATCACCTTATCGAGTATTGTGTTAAAAAGAAGGGGGGATAGTGGCCAGACTTGTTTAAGTTCCGAGTGAAATTGTATTGTGCTTCTCATTCGACCATTATTGAGGATTGTTATTTTTGAACATGGCATTGATTATTTTGATAACCGTTTAAAGTATTTTCCTTCTAGTTAGAGATTGTCTTATCGTCACTCAGTTTATTGTATCAAGGGCTCTTTCGAAATTAACGAAGATGATGTATATGTTGGATCTCAATGCTTACTCATAACTGACTGCTCTATAACAATTCTTAGTATATCGAACTGGTTTATAAAATCTCGATTTTAACTGCACCCGGTTTGTTCTTCTCGTCTATTGTATTATCAAGTCTATTTATAGGATTGTCAATTTAATTCTATTTTATTGTCAATTATATTTATTGTATTGACCTATACACCATTCTATTGTGAATAGGTCGTCATTGATATATAATATATAAGAAGATAATGGATGATATTTCAATTCTCTGGGCAACACCACCGTTTAGTCCGAATGTCCCATTAAAATAATACTTTAAAATATTTTCAAAATTTATACAATGTTATATCTAATTTCAATTATAAATATTATACACATTATCACTAAACTTATAACCCGTCCCTCATAATTGAAATGAAAAATCTAATAGGGCTCTCTAGAAATTCAATTCATGCGGAAATATTAAAAAAAAAAAAAATTAATAAAAATGATAGTTAAAAAAAAAAATATATATAAATCAAATAGTAAATATTTTGTTTAGTTCAGGTTGTATAGGTATTTAAGGACACACAACATATCTTACATATTATCCTCGATATTAAGGATTAGAAAATATTAAAAAATAAAATGTCTGTTGAGCTTATTTGAGAATCTGGAAATATCTAAATGAAAAAGTTGCAAGGTATTTCAATCGAGGCATATATAAAGGTACACAAGAAAAACTGAATGTATGAATGAATGTCATTTTTTATTTCATTCATTGTTTAAATTGTGTATGGTTTTATTTGAAATAATATCTAGAAAGTATTAAGGCCACATTTTTTACAATAATTTAAAAATTAATACCTCAAATGGGTCAGAAGTGAATACTAGAAGAAAAATATTTGGAATCATAACTCTCATAAAAGATTTATGAGAGATGCAAAACAGAGAATTGAAATTCCAGGTTAAACAAATAATAAATAGATAACCGTCTGGATAACACAGTGGTTAGAGTCCCGACCTTTCATGTGAAAGGCCGGGGTTTGAATTCCGTGAAAGTGAAAAGAAATTAACTGGTTTTCTACTCGGCTTAGCTCCCCAATGGGTTCGCCAGTGAGTTCAAATTAATTGGCTTAATCAATTATTAATAATTATATATATTTAATAAAAAATACATTAGTATAACAATATAAACAAATGCAATGCAAAATTTAATTTAATAATATAATTCACAGATACAGAAACACCTTAAACTCAATTCAAAAATATTACAATATAAACAAAAATTGTAATTGTATTGAAAATCTAAAACGTTTTTACATGTTATAAGACCTAGTACTATCTCATGTTTAAATTGTATGTAAAACTCATTAAGATCAATTCTAATAACAAGAATTTAATATGACACCCTATTCTAACATGTACCTATGGTATAGACAGGCTTATTAGCCTAACAGTTGAACAGTTAGCGCTTGAGAACAGAACACCCCGAAGTTCTAATATTATTTTTTAATATTTGAATATTTTTGAATTTGGATTTTTTGGTATTTAGATTTTGATTTTTAGAAATTTGTGAATGGAGATTTTGAGAGGGATCCTCAGCATTTTTCATCAAAATTTTATTATTTCTTTTTTTATATTAAACGATTTAAAAAAGGGGATTTTTAAAATAGGATTTGAAAAAAATTGAATTTTTATAACACTGGATTACGATAAATTGGCTTTCGTATTACTGATCCATGCCAGAAGGTTTTTATTAATCCCGCTTTTTCAATTCTAGAATTCAATTTTACAGAGTTTTAATTAATACAACTTAAAGGAAAATTTAAAATATATTTTAGTTAAAATATAAAATTTTTAAAATTTCATTAAAAAATTTTAAAGAATGGAACTGTTCTACTTAATTTTGTTTTTAAATTAATTATTTAAATAATATTTAAATAAATTTATAAATTATATGTTTATTCTGATTAATTTTTAATTATATTTAGTTATAAATTTATTATTAATTAATTTATATTGATGAAGTAAAAACAAGTGTTTTGTGTTTTTTTTATTAATTATTATTAGTTACAATATTTAAATTAAAAAAATGCATTTATATTCATATGTAAAACTTCACTCGATAAAGGTACTTTGCTAAAACGTCAAAGTTACGCTGATGATCAAAGTCACAAGTTTATAAAACTAATTAAAGCGTAAATCTAAAATTCGAAAACTGTTTGATTGTCAAGCTAAGATCACTAATCTTTGCTTGATCACTTATCACAGATTATCGAAAGTCTGTAATTGTTTTATTATTACTGCAAAAGTTATAAACAATTATTAAATATTAATCGCTTAAAGTTAGACTCTCTAAACTGTTGTATTTCACAATGGAATTAGTTGTACGCTAGAATCTCGCTGTTGTGCAGGTTTTTCCCAAATCAATAACAATTTATTTTGGGTTAAAAAGTTTTTTTAAAAAGTATATATACCAATTGTTACCCACAAACAGTCTATGTAATAAATTTAAACTTATTCCGATGGTTAGAACTTGAGATTTCTCAAAAAATTTAGTGCTTTTGTATGGGAGCCTCCCGATCACGAGGTTCGATTTGGCATATCTACGAACTTAACCTTATTTTTGAAGAAAAAAGCATTCATACCTAATTTCATCAAAATCGATTGAAATGTACGCGGGTTGTCCTCTTCACAGACACACATACGTACACACACACACGAACACACAAAAAAAAAGGAGTTTACCGAACTCGACAAAAATGTCTCTCTTTTGGATTGCAAATAGACCATGTAAAGTTCGACAAAAATCGGAAACAAAAAATTTTTTGGAAGCTATCCGGACCGAAATGGGGTTATATATTCCAACCAACTTTATACAACAAATTCAGTTAGCTAAGAGAAACATTTGTGCAAAATTTCAAATCAATCAGTAAAACTGTCTATTCCAATTTTTAACTTATTATAATCGTTAGAATAAGTCTCGAAAAAACTGATTTTTTTAAATGGGAGCCTCCCGATCCCGTGATCCGATTTGGCACATCTACAAACTTAACCTTACTTTAGATGTAAGGTGAAGTTTGTAATCGAGTAATCGTGTTCATAGGCGGACATACATCCACACATACATAAACACACACGATTTTCGGGTTTACGAGTTTCCGACAAAATGGAACAACTTTTGTTAAGGCAGAAGAAATTTTATTTTTTTTTCACCGACCAACCTTGTCTTCTATAGTATATATACTGAAATTTAATTAGAAATCCCACTTATGTAGACATTATAGTATAACAAAGAATAAAAGACCTCATAGAACATAGACTAAAAGATTAAAAAACTTTGCATATATATATTTACTTATAATTTAAAATTTATGAAATATTAAAAACAAAAACAATTTTAATCAATACATTTTTTTTTTTAATTTATTTCAGACTATGGTCATCGGGATGTCGATCTCGTTACCAAGGCGGTATGGGCCGGCTGAAATTTTTAAAGCGGCCATTTTGCATTATAGGTATTTATACAATTTATAAAATATTTAATTTGATAAAAATTAAAACATTAAAATATTTAATTAAATTATATTTTATTTTTTTTTTTTTTTAATATTTTAGATGTAGTTACAATATCAGCATCACTAGTAGTATTAGGTATGGGCACATCTGGTCAAGTATTTGCTACGAGTGCTTTACGTGGCCTTAGATTTTTTCAAATTTTAAGAATGGTGCGTATGGATCGACGTGGTGGAACATGGAAATTATTAGGAAGCGTTGTATATGCTCATAGACAAGTAAGTAAAATGTAAAGTAATTATTTAAATGGTACTTAAATACTATGTTAAGTACCATTATTTGGTAATAATTACTTTGTAATTACAGTTAAAAAATATTTGCAACAATAGATACAAGTACTTTGAAAATTCAAGTACTAGTACAAAGAATTTGTTATTTACTTGATAATTCCTAAAAGGTAATTAAATTTGGATTTCAATTACTTTTTGATATTCAAATTACTTTTGTAATTATTATTGATAATTACAATATATAACAAGTATTTGTGAAAAATTTGTTTAAGGACCGTTTTGCAATACTTTTAACTTCCGTTTTTTTTTTGTCAAATGCTTAGACCTACAGACTCAAAGTTACGAGCACATTTGTAATCAATATTCAGAATCAAAATTAAAATAGCTTCCTGAATTTAATACTGAGACATTTTTTAAATTGATTTAAGCTGCTACTAAATCTTTTGTCAACTATTCTATAAAATTAAAATGATGGATGGTATTAAAATGCTTTTAAATACACTTGCCTTAGTGTATTTTATCATATGAATGACATTTTTTAACAACAGGGAGATTGTGTTTATTTTGAGTTTTTTTGATAAATTCTTCTTCTTAAGTATGTCATATTTTATTTGAAAAATTTGAATAAAAGTTTCTGTGTTTCATTATCTTCTTATAGTATTCGTTGTATACATATAATATACTTATCTAAAACTATATATGTTAAATTTTAAATATTGAATTATTAAAATTTCAATAATGTCACGCATTCATAAATTATTTTAAATTGAAAGAAGAAATTAATTTAGAGAATTTTCTTAAAATAAAGTTTTCATGAACTAAATATAATGCAGATATGCAAATATAATTATTTTAAAAGAATGTTGACAAATTTATAGAATTTAGAAGAATATATATTATTTAAATATGTTCAGTACAGAAATGAGTTTAAACTCACTTTAAAAGATTAAATATTGCATTGAAGCAAAATAATTTATACAACTATTAAAGAAAACCTATTTTCCAAGGATTATTTTTAAGATTAGTTGCATAAAAAATAAAAAAGGCTTTAAATTAGGAATAATTTTAGTATTATATTCGATATAAGGAATCCGCTTTTCTAGATATATAGGACTTCCACTTGACACCTTCATTTCACGCGATTCCGCGCTGATATTTTAATGTCATTCCAGGAGATGTTACATTTAGCCATTTCTTTGTAAATTGTCCTGGGCTATGGGATGTTGAGGGGGCCGTGTCTTCTAGTCCCTTGAGGGCTCCACTCTAATGCCATACGTGTTATACTTTCGCTTGGCTTTCTTACCATGTGGCCTATCCACCTCTATTTCTTACGCCTCTATGGGTTTTTCGCCTATTATTATCCAGAGGCTTTCGTTGGATATTGTGTTCGGTAAGAATATGCGGCATATTACCCTATGACACTTATTTACGAAAACATGTAGCTTGTGGAGTAGGCTGCTCGTTATAAGCTAAGTTTCGCTCTCATATTTTAGGACTGTTTTCACACATTCCCGGAATATTTTTAATTTCGTTTTTGATATGTGAATGTTAGATTCTGAATTTGAAGAGATTTTAAAGTTGAATTTAAAATTCTAAAAAAGGCGAATATTTACTCGATTTTTGAATTTCACTCTAAAGATCCCTTCCAGAATATGATATACGCAATAGACTAGTCTTCTTATTTCTCATATGTAATTGAGAAATAATACCCCAAAATATGGAATTAACACAATTCGGCTTTATTTCTCAAAAAGTAAAAAGTTAAATTTTGGTTAAAGTTCAAATTGAATTAAATAAATAACACTCCAGGGCCTTATTTATCAAATTTTTGGGTAATATTACATATGAGAATTAAAGGCCCTTGAATTTATTTCGCAGGTCCTTACATCAGGATCCGATTGATTTTTATAACTCATAAATGATATATTTGTAAAGTTTGTAGTTAGTTAAAGGAATCAATCAAAGCTTAAATCAGGAGTATGTCCATAAAATGTAATATTTTGGTTAGTCACAGCTGAGTAATCAACGGCTTAGTGAATATAACGATTAAATGAACTAAAGCCTAGTCTAAAGGATAGGAAAAGCAATTAAAAAGAATGTTTCAATAATGAAAATATTGTAATAAAAGGGGCTGCCGCTCCCAAGCCCACCTAAATTTCAAAGTAACTCAAAAAATTAACCAAATAACCTCTTCTCTTACAATTCTCGTTTTTTTACAATTCCCGCATTTCCTCAAGCTCTTATGATATTTTAAATTTTAGTTCAATTAAAACGTGGTTTATTTTCGTACTCCATTTTCAACTTTTGTATTTTTTAGTATAGACAACATGGTCATACTAATGGAATTTCATTTATTTTTAATGAGTTTTGTATTAATTATAATATAACAAATCATAGATACGATCATATCTGAACGGGTTTTATACTTAAATTTTCAGAAAAATTTTCCATTTTAACATTTAATTTTGAAAATTTTTGACTTTAATTTAAACCATTTTTAAAATATATCCAAAATTTCAACATTTTCTTTCAATAAAATTTCAATTATCAGAATCTAGAATAATAAATCTTGGTTGAGTTGTTTTTATTGTAATATCGTTTATAAGTAGATTCTTTAATATTACCAGATGGAACAGGCGGTTCCATTGAAATTTGATTTTTTAATATATAGATTCCATACAGATCTCATAAAAAGAACACTACAAATTAAATTACAATAAACATTTTTAATTTACTTTATTTTTTTAATTTTATTACAGGAACTGATAACAACTATGTACATAGGTTTCCTTGGCCTTATATTTGCATCTTTTCTCGTTTATCTAATGGAAAAGGATAGCAACGATAAATTTAGTAATTTTGCTCAAGCCCTATGGTGGGGTGTGGTAAGTTTATTTTTTGTTATATATTAATTGCTATTTGGAATTTTTTGATTTAAATTAAAGAGAAACAAACACGATATTTGATAATGACCCTAAAAGTATGCAATTTTCTAATTAATTTTTTTTTTAAACAGCTTAAAATAACAGCTTGTATTAAGTTGACAACCCCTACATTGATTACATAAAATTATATATATTTATAATACAAATATATATTTTCATATGAATTAAATAAAAAAATACAAAATTTGTCATACTTATTTATCCGTAATGTATGCAATTTTATGATTGAAATTTATTTAGAAATGTTTCTAATTTCTTTTAAGTTAAGCTTGGAAATAAAATATTTAGCTTGTAAATATAAATATATATATATTTCTATATGAATTAAAAAAAAAACACTACACAACTACATTTTTCTTTATTTTAATACACATTATTTTTCATACTTTTATTCATCCTGAATGTATGCAATTTTCTAAATTTATTTAGAAATGTTTCTAATTTCTTTTAAGTTTAATTTAAAATTATATGTATATTTTTATATATAAATAAATATATATATTTCTATATGAAATAAAAAAAAACACTATACAATTACTCTTTTCTTAAAATTTAATATACACAATATTTGTCATACTATTATGCATCCTAAATGTATGCAATTTTCTAATTGAAATGCATTTAGGAGTGTTTTAAGTTTCTCCATTATTCTTTATTATTAAATATTTATAAATGTATGTATGTAAAATTTAATCAAGATTAATTTTTTACAATTGTTTTTTTTTTAATTTATTTTAATATAGATAACACTATGTACAGTAGGTTATGGTGATATGGTTCCGCAAACATGGCAGGGTAAATTAATAGCATCGTTTTGTGCACTTTTAGGAATTTCATTCTTTGCATTGCCAGCGGTAAGTACAAATATAAACAATTCAATGAATAAATTTTCTTTTAAATATTTTCCTTTTTATTTTTTGTTTTAATACAAACAAAAAAAAAAACACAATCAAATAAAAATCGTGTATTTTAATTAAATTTTAAAAACTTTTTAATATTAAAACCAAAGTAAAATGGTTTATAGTTGTGGAACTGATAAAGTCATTTAAAAAATGAAAAAACTAAAGTGTTTTGTTGGTTTATTTATAGTATTTAGATTGTAAATTAAAAGAAATTAAAAAAAACTTGGCAAGAAGTAAGTAATTAATTCTTTTTAACTGCAGGAAGAACACAATTTAAGTTCCAGAAAGGAAATTGGTGTTATTTAGGTCTTAACTATATTTCATTTTGTTCTTTTAATTTTCTTTTATGGTGTTTGTAGTCTGTAGGTTCCGGGAAATAATTTACATTAAAAAAGTATTCTTGTATAACTTTTGTGACAAAATCAAAAAGCAAAAATGTTGCATATAAAATAATTCTCAGCTTGTTTTAAAGTGACTTGTTAACAATTTTACAATCGGTAGTTAACCTGATTTCAGAAATGGAAAATTAAATCAATAGCCGTATATTTACAAAATATGAGAATATAAATTAAAATTCTCTGCACGATTTATGCAAATTGCTCACTAATTTTAAAAAGGGCTGAATTACATGTATTGGTTGAATTATGATATTTTTATACCCTACACCTATAGGGTATAAAAATATAGCTCCATATAGCTAGATATGGAAAAGTATATATATTTGTGATCAGCGTGACCGCCTTAGTCGATATAGCCATGTCCGTCCGTCCGTCCGTCCGTCCGTAGGCACGATAACTCAAAAAATAATGGAGCTATCTTGATGAAATTTTAACTGTAGGTTACTAGGACTGAAAGTACGGCGGGGATTGCATATGGGCGAAATCGGCCCATGGGTTTGGATTCTGGACCTTTTAATCGGTTTCAGGGCTAACGAACAAATATAAAAAATCACGATAACTCAACAACTAATGACGCTATCTTCATCAAATTTGTTCTGTAGGTTACTAGTAATGAAACTACTTCGGGAATTGCGTAAGGTCGGGATTGGACCATGGGTTCGGAACCTAGAACTTTTTGATCGAATTTAGGCCAAACGAGCATAATTCCGAAACCAATGAAGATAGAACCTCCAAATTTAGTATCAGGGTGTCCCTTCCTATTTCCTAAGTGTCTTGTGAATTTGGGTCCCATTGGAGTAGTGGGTCGGGGACCAGCCACACATTTCCGAAGACCTTAAAGCATATCTTTAAAATTAATAAAGATAACAACTTGAAAAAATGTAGAAGCTTCCAATTTGCCACAAGGGTGTTCTTTACTATCTCTTGCGTGTTCCCCTAATTTGGGATCAATTGGAGTGGTGGTTCTGTACCCCTCTCAGACCTCCCAAGTTTTAAAGGCTTATAATCGAAATTACTAAAAATAGTTACTTAAAATTAGGATAGACCGTTCAAATTGTGTACAAGGGTTAACTAGTACTATAAGTACAGCGCGGACTATATAAGGGCGAAATCAGCCCAACGGTTCGGATTCCGGACCTTTTAATCGATGTCAGGCCTAAGGAACATATATAAAAAATCACGATAACTCAACAACTAATGAGACTATCTTCATGAAATTTGTGCTGTAAGTTATTGGCAGCGAAACTACGGCGGTGATTACGTACGGTGAGGATTGGACAATGGGTTCGGAACTTAGAACTTTTTGATCGAATTTAGGCCAAACGAGCATAATTCCGAAACCAATGAAGATAGAACCTCCAAATTTGGTATCAGGGTGTCCCTTCCTATTTCGTAAGTGTCTTTGAAATTTGGGCCCCATTGGAGTAGTGGATCGGGGACCAGCCACTCAGTTCTTAGGCCCTTAAAGCATATTTTCGAAATTAATAAAGATAGTAACTTGAAACAAATGTAGAAGCTTCCAATTTGCCACAAGGGTGTTCTTTACTATTTCTTGCGTGCCCCCCTAATTTGGGATCAATTGGAGTGGTGATTCAGAACCTCTCTTAGACCCCCCAATGTGTAAAAGCTTATCATCGAAATTAATAAAACTAGTAACTTAAAATTAAGATAGAGCGTTCCAATTGTGTACAAGGGTTAACTAGTATTGAAAGTATGACGGGACTGCATATGGGCGAAATCGTACCATAATTTCGGGTCCTGGAACCCTTGAAAAGTTCAAGGACTAACAAACATATATCTTACAAACACCATAACTCAAAAAATAATGCCGGTATTTTGATGAAATTTAACAGTAAGTTACTAGTAATGAAAGTACCATGGGAATTGGTTGTGGTCGAGTTTAATTTCGAAGCCAAAGAATATATTTCCTATGTCCTATGTGTCTCCGAAATCTAGACTTAATTGTAGTGGTTCAGCTATGTTCAAAGGTACTTGCTGCATTTATGTAAAATTTATTTTTATATTTAAATGAATTATATGAAAAGGTGTAAATTTTTAATTGTATTTTAGAAATACATTTATTGCATATTTTGCGTTTATAAGCTTTTCTATTAGGTATATAAACTAACCATTTAAAATAATTGCAATTTTTAAAAATTTGGATTATTAAATATATTATGCTTTGATTATCTTTTTATCACAAAATTTAATAATTAGAATTTTTTCATTTTGTAATTAAATTGGAATAAATATATTTTCATTTATTTCAAGTTTGTTTGTTTTTTAATATTTTTAAATAGATAAATTAGTAAGAATTTGTAGTATTTTTTAATAGATAGGGTAATTAGAAAATGTTTTTAGTATTATACAGTTAATTTGGTTAGCTATGTCATACGATCAAATTAATAACAGCTTCTATGGTGTTAAAATGACTTATGGATATGTCCTTAAATTTGAACCAAATAGATGTAGGGTATTTCTAAGTCGGTTGCACGACTGACTGTTTCTTTACTTGTTATTTAAAAAGAAGTAAAAAAAAATCACTTTATTGCATATAAATTAAAGAGTCTTTACATGAATCCGCTTTAAACTATAAATATATTACATATTTTATTGAATTTAATATTAAATATTGTTTATTATTTAAAATCAACAATTTTGAGTCAAAGACCCATATAATTTAAGTACTAATACAGTAACCAGTATACAATTACCTGGTACTCATTACTTTGTCAAATACCAGTATTTCTTAGATCTCGGGACACACAAAATTTAAGTACAAGTAAAAAAATTAAGTAAAAACACTTGCATATCCCAGTACTTGAAAGTATGTACTACTTAAATACTTGCATTGAAATTTTGAGTTAAATTACTTATGTAATTACTTTTTTATAATAGAGTTAATTAGAGATTATAAAATTATATTGATTTAAATTGAAGTGTGTACCATTTTTAATTCTAGTAAAATTTTGGACTTTATGAATAAAAATATTTGAATACTTGGAAAATAATTGAATTCTTAATAGTTAAGTACTTTTTCGAAAATTAAGTAGTATCAGAAAATAACTAAAAAAGTAGTTTTAACTTAAAAGTACTAATTTTTCGAAAATACTTAAGTATCAAAAAATAACTATGAAAGTACTTTTAACTCAAAATTTAATTACTTTCTGGGAATTATAAGTATTTTTACTTGATTCTTTTACTTATACTTAAATTTCGAAAGTTATAAAAAAAGTAATAATTTTAGCAAAAGCTTAAATAGAAATAATACTTTTAAACCGCAAAATAAAAATAATAATTCAGGGCCGTTTAGAAATAACTTCAATAATAATAATAATAATAATAATGGAATTAATAGAAATAATTATGAACATTTTAGGCAAAATAATAATCATAATTTTCAAAATAATAATTTTAAAAATAATTATGATAATAAATATACCAATTCAGGATTATATAAAAATAATCATGGCAATCCTGAACGGTACTATCAAAGGTCAGGTAATCTTAGGAATAACTCGGGCCAATATCGCCAACAACAGAGTTATACTAGGCAAGATCAGATAGAACCAATGGATATAGGTAATATCCATTCAAATAGTAATAATTCCTACCAAGTGTCAGGAAACTCTAGAAATAACCCGGGCCAATATCGCCACCAACAGGGTTCTACTAGACAAAGACAGGAGGAATTTGAAAAAAATGTAGAAAATAATCAATCAAATAATGTAGAGTTTTTTATGAATTAGCCTCGGAAGAACTACCTATGATCCAAATTACCATAAATAAACGAAATTTTATAGCATTAATAGACACAGGCTCAACTTTAAGTATTATAGACGATAAAGTTTTAGGATTTAGAGAAATAGAAATACCACCAATATATTTTTTACCAATATATAATAGAAATGGAATACTGGTACTTGACCAAATAATGAGAATCAGGTAATAGTACTTACAACTGTACTTAAGTATTAATTTACTCAATATTTCCAAGATGGCACAAATTAACTGATTGGCACAGTGTGTTTAAACTCCCAATTTCTTATTCGAGAATCCGCAGTCGAATCACAGCAATAGTGAAAGAAGATTACAGTAAATAAAAATATTCACACAAATATAAAAACGATTACAAATCAAGGACAAATTTTTTAAATTAAAAATATAACTCACAGATACAGAAATAACTTATAATTCGAAATTGTACATATCGGAATCTAAGAGAAAATAAAATGTATTGAGGTCTATAATAAATCCAAATAATAGGTATTTCAGGTACTTACTATTAATGTGGACTTATTAGTCTAACAATAATAGTCTTGCCGATTAAGAGTACGATAAGTATAAGAGTTGATATTAAGAGTACTCTGTAAATCTTATTTTATTTTTATAAAAATCTAGATCTGAGTTAGTAGAAACTACTTATAATAAAGAAAACAATCATTCGTATGTTTAAAATTAGATAAATCTGCAAGTATTTTGAAGGTTTTAAAACTTAAAGGAAACAATTTCTTGCATTTGCTACGTTTCATTAAATTTAATTAAAAAATTTAATTCTTTTATTTTTAAAAATTCTCTTATGCATTTTACAATTTTATCATTGTGAAACTTAACAATACTTTTAAATACAAAATAAAAATAATAGACAAAGAAATCATAATATAAATACACAAATTTGTATGTCACAAAAGAACTTAATGGTTTAGAAAACAATGAATAGAAAACTTTCATCTATAGTTTCTTTATTGTCTCTATTCTCTGAAACGTAATTAAAATTACAAAAACACAAGGGATAGACTAGAAGAGACTCTGGCAACTCTAGGATATCCACAAATTTTACAACAATTGATAAAATATTTAACTGCTACAGTTAGTATGAAAGCTACTGGTCACTAGAAACTGCTTTGCCAACCAATTTTTACACAGTTTCAAACGAAATTTGCAATTTTTATATCAACCTCAGATACCTCAAGTTATTGAACCTCTCGTACTAACCAAACCATTTTTTGTGCGGACGTCGGTCATACAATTTAACTATCTTTAGCAATATTTCTAACATTCCCCTGTATTTAATATATAGAAACGTGGTGTATGGTAGCTATTCAAACTTTTTTCACTAGATCAACTGTATTTTATGGAGGCTTTATAGCCTTTAAGCTTAACTTAATATTCTTTAGATATTAAGGTATGCTCATATATAAAAAAGGAAGTTGTATTTTAGCTCAATACTTATAGTTAGATCGATTTACTTTTCAATTCTGATCCGATTCATACACTTGAGTCTATATCCATGCCCTCTCCTTTAAAGCCTCACAAATGTTAAAAAGGAGTGAAGGAATAAAGGATAGTTCTAGAGGGCATGAGATATAGTTCTTGGAGAGAGGGTTAGCTCTAGATTAGCACAGAAGCTTACTGGTAAGTATTTCGTAAGGTGGATTCAGGGAAAGGGGAGGAGGGATTACTCTAGAGAGTAAAAGATATAGTTCTAGAAGGGATATTTCTAGATTAAAACAGAAGTTGTTTATTATGTAATTCATAAGATGAATTCGGGTTGATTTTTATAATCTTTAATATCACAAGTTTTTAAAATTAATAATTTAAAATCGAAAATATAATTAAAAACTTGTTTCCAATTTAAGAATACCCATCTCAAGGTTAAATTTGTTTGGTTTTATTTTAATTTTCTAAAAGTCATTCAGAAAGTTTGAAATAATAGAAAGTGTTTTTGTTTTTTAAGTTTATTCTTCAATTAATAAAAATTTTCGTATTATAAAAATATCTTTTATAAAATTATACCAAAGAATTAAAAACAAGAGTGAATTTATAACTTTGAGTATATACATATATATACATGTTACATATTTATTGTATAAAAGAAGAGTCCACTTAGGACAATAATATGAATTTTGAATAGGTTCATAACTCTCAAAAAAGAAATTTCATATTAATTAGAAATACAATTGTTTAAGTTTATAAATACTTTATTTTGTGGTCACACTTGTACTTTGATTCGTAGCTACGAAAGTTTGAGGAAAAGTATTTGAGTCGTGAAAGAAATTAAACCCAAAATCATAAGATTCTTATTTTAACTAAGAATAACTTAAGTTCTAAAATGTTTATTGAATTTTAAACTATATTTTGCCTTCAATTCCTGAAAAATTAGATTTGCTAAGAACCATGATTAAATATAATGCCTATATTTCATAATACGTAATTTGGATTCGTAACCTTTAATAATCAATCTTTCAGATTAAAAATGCTTTCTCTGATGACATAATGAATCTTAAGCTGTGTTCCATAAATTTGTAAAGCGGGTTAACTGAAAAAACTTAAAGATCAAAGTAGTACTGTGATAAATTTGACTTCCTTGGAAATTTATGAATCCTCGGTCTGGAATTGGTCAAAAAGTTTTCAGTCTATTCTTATGTTTAACTCTACTGCACAGAATATACAGGGGAGGATAAATAAAATTTAATGGCAATAGATCAAAGTATTTTAAATGAAAGAAGGAAAAGTTGTTTAAAAACCAAACACCAGTTCTCTTTGGGTAGAACTATACATTCCAACGTTCATAATTTATGGTCATTTCCTCGAACCCTGAAGGTAAAAATCTTAAAATCAAATAGGTTTCGAAAAAACAAGCTAGCGAACTAAAAGAAATCAGTGACCGGCATATTTCAGCTTCAAATGAATACTTCTACAATTTTAGTATCAATCGCGTGAACGGCGCAGTTGTCTTTCGCGAACAAAAAAATATTGTAGGCTTAGATAAAAAAATCAGTACAGACAATAGACTTTTTGCGATGTGCAAATTGCATTCAAAAATTAAAATGACTGTTTTGATTTATGAAAACGGTTGTTTATTTCACTTTCTACGTCGTCTTCAAATAAAAAAGGGAAACTAATTACAAGGCCGTAATTAGTTCATATAGGGAAAAGTTCATTCATTGGCAACATGTGGCATTAAAACATGCAGCATTTCATTTTTTAATATATATTATATATTTATTTTTAAATGTGACTGGCCCCTTTATCCCAAAGGCTGTCTTTTAAACATGTTAACAAGGCTAGTTTATAAATATTACGAAAAAGTAAAGAGGTTTTCCTTCCCAGACAAAATTGTTTTCACTTCTAAGATTTTATTTAATTGTTTAAAGTTTTATTTTAAACAACTATTACCATTATTCGAAAGACTCTTTGTTTTTTTCGTAATTAAGTTTAAGTGTAATTGTGTGGGGTTTTATTTTTGCTTGTTTACACATGTAAATTTAATTTGGAATTAAAAACTTGTGAATTCTAAGGAAATTTTGTATTAAAAAAAGAAAAATGGTCATTAGAAATTATAAATCTGAATATGTGAACCCTGCACTTCTTTCATTTAAATAATTTTGATAGAATCAACTATAGTTTATTTCTAAGAACTGAATCAAGCAGTTTTGAAAAATTGTATTACAAAAATCTAGAAATTATGATCTAGAAATTTTTTTGTTTTATAGTAATATTTTTTGTTTTAAATGGAAGGAAATCATGTGTAAACTCCAGTCCGGTAATAACATTAGTTATTTCGTTCTTTAAAGAGCAGAACTTGCATTCAATAACGGGGTATTCCTCACAAAAGAACTCATATTATAGGAGCTGTGATTTCTGATATAAATAACCGACTGATTATAGAACCCACTTACCTCTCACATCCTTTTTTTCTGATTTAAGTGTGAGGTATCATCTCCAGAATCATTTACACTCTAGCTTCCTCTCAATCAATTTGTTAAACGTATAAATTTCAGTTATTTGGATTTCTAATTAATAAAACACACAAACTTTGTAATTAATTTGTTCTATCAGTACTAAAAAAAAACAAATTTTCACATGCTATAATTTAAATTTGAATATTAAATTAACATTTGGCATGCAAAGCACAGCAGGTCTGTAAGACTACAAAACTGTGAGAAATTAATTTTAAATTATATGTAATAATTCAATTATATTTTGATTTATTCTCTGGCATATTACCAGCACCTCTTTTCAAAAAAATATGAAATCACGAAATGGAAAACCCAAATATTTTCACTTTTTTTAAAACTTTTTTTTTTAAAGGATCAGTCATAAATTTTCTTCAAATACAAATACAAAAAAAAAAAAATATTATTTCATGCCATGGTGTACAACAGATATGAAAGCTCTATTCGGTTTATCTTCTTATTGATATTATAAATCAGGATTCTGTGAAATTATCCTTTGGAGATTACTTTTTTATTATACAAAAATAGCATGACTTGATGTTTTTGATCTCAAAAAAGGATGTTATAATTATACAGATAGTTTAAGGATATTTTTTTAAAAAAATGTGATTATATATTTTTATTGTCCGTTCGGGTATTCACAAAACTTCTAAACCTTTCGAAAAGATTATATATTTTAACTACGGATAGGTATTGCCAAAAAAAAATTAAAGTGCGAAAAAACCCTTCAAAATTTTATTTTCTGTATTATTTGGAGAGAAATTGAATTCAGCAAATTTTTCGCAATATAATCGTTCATAAAGTAATCTCTCTTAATGTACTCAATGAACAAATATCAATTAATATTATATAATACATTTCAATAATACTCAAGGAATTAACTTCAATGAGTACTCAATTAATAAAAATCAATGAGTACCCAATTAGTGAATCTCAATGAGTACTCAATGAATCAATCAGTTCTCAATTAACGAATCTGAATGAGTACTCAAATAATAAACTTCAATGAGTACATGGATATCAGTCAGTATTAAATTAATAAATTTCACTTATTACTCAATGAACGAATATCAATGAGTACTCAATTAATAAATACCAATGACTACTCTATAATGACAAATAAATTAATCTCTATGAGTACTCAATAAATGAATATCAATCAGTACTCAATTAATGAATATCAATGACTACTCTATAATGACAAATAAATTAATCTCAATGAGTATTTAATGAATGAATCCAAATATGTACTCAATTAATGAATCTCAATGAGTTCTTACTGAACGAACATTTAATGAATGAGCGTATGCAGTATCATATTCTATAAATTATAATGCCGTAATGCTACTACAAGTACTTAAATGTTCCAAATATTTGAAACCCTAATCAAATTTAACTTCATTATAAATTTATTTTTTTTTTTTTAGAGAAAATAACTTTTTTTTTATTTCAATTTCCTTTAAAGGGTATTCTTGGTAGTGGATTTGCTTTAAAAGTTCAACAACAACAAAGACAAAAACATATGATTAGGAGGCGACAGCCGGCAGCAACACTAATACAATCTTTATGGCGATGTTATGCTGCTGATGAACATTCAGTATCAGTTGCAACATGGAAAATACATCAAGTACCATTACCAAGTCCTCCTCCGTCGTAAGTATTTTGTTTTTTTTTTTTTTGGTTTTCTATTTATTTTTTTTTCATTTATTTTATTATTAAAATAAAATATAATTTAATTATAAAATTATAATATTATACAAAAATTATTATACATGTATATACAAAATCTAAAAATATATATATTATTTTATATGTAAACTTATATTTATGTATGTGTATGCATTATTTATAATAAAATATAATATTTAATTTATTATATTTTATATATAAATATATTTTCAATTTTTTTCTTTTAATTTTTCTTTTTTTTTTTATTTTAACTTCGACTAATAAAAAAATAAATATTTTATTAATTTAATTTTTTTATTTTAATTATAATTTATTTATTTTGTTTTTTGTTATTTTTTCTATACGAATAAATTAGAAAGTGAAATTTTTTTTCTAAAATTTACAACAACAAAATATTAGTTTAAAAAATTCTTTTAATTAAAAATAAAAACAAAATACAAATCTACTGGTACTAGTTTTTATCATCCTAATTATATGCAATACGAAGTAGGTAAATACTGTATAATCTTTTTCTGATATATTATGTTTAGTGCACCATATTTACCAATGAAGTTATTGATTAGTGAAACTACTACACTTATAAAAAAAAATATTGTTTGATTATTTGATTAGTGATAAGTTGTTAGTACGATAGGGCCCTGGTAATGCATTTCAATAAATCATTATCATAGAGGAGGTTATACTATAATTAAAAGAGGTTATACTATTCTAAATTAATTAATTAAATAAAGTAAAAAATAGGAAAAAAGTTGATTAGAAAATTTACTTTTTTAATAAATTTTAAATCAGCTTTTAAAAATTTTGTATCTATGAAAGTCTAAATTTGGGGCCTTTTAAATCCGTTCAAATTCTCAAAAATTTACACGAAGATACAGAAAGGTTTATCAGATCTTGATCAAATTACAAATATTATTTGATCAAGATCTTTTATTCAACTTAAATTGATAGGGTATCTTGCAATGCGAAATTCAATTGTTTTAAGTATATATAATATTAGGAAATTTTAGAAGTATTTTAAAGGTTTTTCGAATTTTTATCACAATAATAGAAAAATAATCAACTTAAGTCTATTAGAATTTATCCGTCAGATTTTTTTGAAGATATTGTAGCTAAGAGATTTATAAAAATTTGTAAAGTTAGAATAGTGGAACTTTAGTTAACATGTGATAATTAGACTAATACTAAATATTATAAAACATTCTAAGACAAATGTTATAATATTATAAGAAAATAGTATTTTCTATAGAATTTTATTTTAGAAATGTTTTTCTTTAATCAATTAATAAAAGTTTACTTAATTTCTAAAATATTACACAATTATTTGATTAATAATTTACTAAAAATTTCCAATAATAAAAAAAAAAAATTAATAAAAATACATTTATAAAAAGTAATACTTATTATTAATTAATTATAGTTCAAATAATATTTTTTATTTAGTAGTAAAAACTGCTTCAACAGCTATTTTCAAAATTAAAATTTAAATAATTATAAAATTAATAAATAGAAATTTTTCCAAATTAATAGATTAAAATAATTTTTTTTTTTTTCATAGTTTTTTTTTTGTTTAAATTAATTCGATATAGCAATTCAATAGAATTATTATATAATATAGATATAATATATTGCTTTTTATTTAAAATAATTTTAGAAGCTTTAAAAAATTTTCCAAAATTATCATATAAATTTATTGAAATAATATATATAGTTAGTCTTATTTAAATATTAAACTTTAAATTAAATTTTATACAATTATATTAATTCGTATTTTGCTAATTCACTTTACAAAATTAAGTTTAATCAAATTTTCTAGAATTAATATTTATATGCAATTTAATTAAAAGTACTAAATTGCAGTTAAGATAACAGTCTCATATTTACCATCATATATAGGCTAGATTAGTATGAATAGCTAAGCTTAACTGCTTCCTATTATTGAAATAACATATTAGTCTCATTTAAATATTAAACTTAAAATTAAATTTTACAATAATATTAATTGGTGCTAATTCACTTTACAAAATTAAATTAAATCAAATTTTCTAGAATAACAATTATTAATTATTTTAAATTTATAGAATTAAATAAAATTAAATTATTAGTATTTAATTGCAGTTAAGATAATAGTCTCATATATACCATAAAATATAAGCTAAATTAGTATAAATAGCTATGCTCAAGTGCTTCCTATATTAGATTAGAATATTAATTTTGCTATAGGAATTTAAAAAAAAAATTATGACCATCTTAGATGCATTTATAAAAAATTTAAATTTTTAGACAATGTTTCGAAATTTGTATAATATATATCTATATTATATTATGTATGTTACAATTTCATTAAAATAATAGTATAAATTTCAATATAAACAACTTTAATAAAAACGGCAACACTTTTGCAACATTATTAGCAAATTATAATTAACCCTTACCTATATGGTATATTAATTGAACAAAATTACCAACACTTTAACATCAAATAGAAAAACAAAAATAAAACAAAGTGTTACCGTTTAACAAAAAAAAAAAAAAAAAAATTAAAAATAATCGAAAGGAAAATAAAAAGTAAAATTATCATTCATTTAAAATTGAATTATTTTAATTTTTATTTTTCTTTTATTTTTTATTTTTTTTTTTTTTTTGATTTATAATTTTTCTATTTTTGTTTTTATTTTATTTTATTTTTTTTTTTTTTGAATTTTTATAGCTCAGAATACTGGGATAGATTATTAAAAAATTTGAGCGAATATAGGTAAATGGTAGCATGGGAAATTTTCTTTTTTGTTTTTGTAAATGAAAATTATAAAGTTGGTTTTTCAAAAAAAAAAAAAAAATAATAGTTAGTTTTGTATTTTTGAATTCCACTGCAGTTAAAAAAAAAAAGAATTTACTTAAAATTTATTTTATTAAAATATAAAAAATTGTTACTTATATATATCACACTTTGTTTGTAATATTAATTACTAAATTTTAAAATTTTTATTTTAAAATATTTTTTTTCTTTTATTTCCTATTTTATATACTATTAAGTACTTTATATATTATATACTTTCCTTATTTACATTTATTTCAAAAATATTAAACTTTAATAATATTACAAAATTTAAAGGAAAATTATATTAATTTTCTCTTCAGTAAATTAAATTTTCATTAACATTTTGTTTTACAACTAAAATTAAAATTTTCTACTTTTTTTTTTTAAATTTGTAAATTTTTTTTGCGATTTTTCTATGACTTACTACTTTAATTTGTAATTTAGTATTTTAAAAATTTAAAAATTTTCCAATTCATTAAAAAACAAAATTTTTTCGAAATGGTCTTGCAAAATTTCATTACATTAATCTGTAAAAAATATCCTTACCTTGTATTTAAATTTAATCTTCACCTGTTATTAATTAACAAAATAGAACTACTAAAAAAATATAAAAATCGAATTAAAAATCATTAAACAAAACTAACAAATATTTAAAATTAAAATTGTAATATTTAGGTTGATTCTGTACAGTTCTAAAAGTATTAGAGAAGCATTCAGAAAGGTTTAAAAATTCAATGTATTTTGGAAATTTGTAAAATTTTGAAATTTAATAAGAAAATTTAATTAGAATCTTAAAAATAATTTATTTAAAATATCTACATAGTAGTTAATTATCAATTGGGCTAAAATTTTCAATCGAACCATGTATTTTTACGTGTATAAAGTAATTCTAAGGTTATGTAGAAATTTTACTTTAATCAAAATTAGTTTAAATTAAGATAATTAAGGTAAAATTATGTATATCTTATAAGTTATTTGTAATTTAGCTAGTGTATTATATTTAAAAAAGTTTTTAATATGATTTCATCAAATGATAAGTCAAAATAATTTTGATACAATATTGACAATGATTTTTTAACTTAAATATTCTTCAAATCTTCAAATAATTAATGTTGAACATTATTAAATATTGTTAATAACATTATTAAATATTGTTAATGAACATTATTAATAATTTAAATTAAGGTGTTGAAAAAACGGTATAAAACCCGTTATGTTATTAAACTAAACTACCTATCTAAATAATTATATAATTTAACAAATATTTTTCTTTGGTCTTACGAGGCGAAAGTTACGAGGGGACAGCTATGAATCATGTTATGACATATTAAACTCTAATTATTTTTTGAATCTACACTCTGTTCCAAAAGCTATGATTTTATTAAAATTTTATTGCAACTTGCTTTTTTTAATTAATATTTAAGAACTTAATTAAAAAATTATATACACAATATATGTATTAAATATATGTGTGGTATATATTTATAACAGCTAGGTATTCATGTATACATGTATATCTTTTCACACGAATTTGTTCCTTTTTCAAATGTAATTTGTTCACACAAATTCGTGTGAAAAAAATAGGTATATTTTAACAACTTGATATTTGTTTGCAGAGGTGGGTGAGATACAAATACTATACTGCTCATCGAGTAAGAATATTTGGATAAAAAAATCTTGAGTAAAACTATTTGCAGTAATTATCAATATCTTTGAAATACAAGTACTTTCTTTCATTTCTCAAATACAAAAAAAAGTATTTGACAAAAGTTCTTCAAATCTATTTCTGGACTTCAAATCCAGAAATTTATTTGATAAAAGTATCTTAAATATTTTTTCTGAAAAAAAGTACTTGTCATTATTTTCTCAAATACCAATTAAGTATATTTGTAGAAATACTTTTCCCGCCTAAGGTATTTAATAAAAGTTTCTCAAATACTTTTTCTAGGTAAAAGTATTCTATTTTCTCTTTCAAGCCTCGACTCTTTCGACTTTCAAATACTTTATTTGAATTTGAGAAATGAAAGTCAAGTACTTTTACTCAGCAAAAGTATTTTTTTACAGTATTTTTAATACTTTTACTCGAATATTACCCAACTCTGTGTTTATGGTATATTTATTTAAAAAAAAAAAACAAAAAATTGAGGGATATTATTAAAGTATGATTTGTTTTAATTTTTTTATTGTTTTTTATATTTATTTTGATTTTTTATTTTATTTATTTGTTTTGTAGTACCTTGAAATTCATTTTAAAACAGCTTTTGTTTTTCTATTCTTTTTTTAATATTTGTATTAAAAATAATAATAATAACAATAATATTTGTTTTTTGTTATTTTTATTTTATTGTTTTTATAAGTACTTTTATGTTTTCGAAAAAAATAAAATATAAAATTTTATATTTTTATATAATAAATATTTTTGTAATTCTTATATTGTTCTATATACTGTATAAAAAAAAAATATTTTTGTATATTTGTTTCTTTTTCTTATGATCTTCTTTCAATTTATTCTTTTTTTTTTTTTTGTCTTGTATAAAAAACAAAAACAAAAAAATTTAAATTAAAAATATGCAACCAATTTTTTTAAAATAAAAAAAAAACAAAATAAATAAAATTCAAAAATAAAAAATGTTAAACGTAAAAATCAAAATAAAGCTTCAGGGGCCAAAAAATTTACCTTTTAACTCGACGCTATCCTTCAGCTACCGAAAGGTTGGTGTAAATTTTCAAAAAAAAATAAAATCTTTTTTTTTTTTATTTTGATTTTTTAGAAACAAAATTCTACACACAAAAATTTTTCAAAAATTTTAAGCTCTGAAGTAAAATTAAAAAATAAAAAAGCAATAATAATAATATTATACCTTAAAGGGGGTTTTACACGATTTCCTTTACAAAATAACAAGTTTTTCTAAAAAATAAATCTAAAATAAACGTAATGTATTAACTTTAATTTACTTATTTAAAGAATATTATTAGAAACGAGGTTATTTCAGTTACATATTTTTTTTTAACCATTTCCAGGTTTACATTTCAAATTCACGCTTTTTGCAAATCCTATTCGACCTATTTCAATATAATTTAACGTTTTGTAAATCGAATTAAACTAAAAATTAGGCGGTACAAAAAGAGTCACAAAACAGAAATGAAAAAAGTCTCTAATTTAGGCACTATTATATTTTATATAAAAAGTTTTTGAAGAATTACAAAAGTTTCAAATACAAAGATAAAGAAGAATTTCAAAAGTTTCTGAAGCATCAATAGATAGATCAAATAATTCGCAAAAACTATATGTACTTTATTTTAAAATTTTATCTGGTTTTCAAACTCGACTCAGCTTTGGTTTCAAATTAATGGCATAAACACATAATTAATAATTATATATTTAATAAAAAATAAATTAATGTAACAATATAAACAAATACAAAGATAAACAAATAAATTAAGTTAATAATATAACTCACAGCTACAAAGAATATCTTAAAGTTCTTATATAAAGTTATTAGAATATATAACAAATCAAATTGTATCTATTGAAAATCTATCTCATGTTCAACCTATATTGTGTGCGGAATTCATTAAGACCAATTCTTATAATAAGAATATTATATGGCCCCTGTTCCAACAGGTAAAGGAAATTTAATTTACAAATGGGTGAATTTGAAGTGCAAACTCATAAATCATTAAATCCTAGTATTCTTAATTAATATTAAAGTTATTCACACGCTTAACACGTTTTCAGTTAAATTTCTTTGTAAAATAAAATCACATATATAAAATGGATCGTATAAAACCCCCTTTAAAATATTTAACCTGATTTCTTTTTTGTTTTTATTTATTTTTTAATTAATTATTCTTTAAAATTTTGATTTTTTTTAATTGGTTATGTATTCTTTCGTTATATCCTTCTGTTATTAGTGTATTTCAATTAGTATGTAACCTTATAATTCGCTTATTATGTTAGACGATTACAATTAAAACAACAAATAAATAATATGTTTTTTTTGTTGTGATTCTTTTTTGTTTTTTAAATATCTAGATATATAATTAGAAATCTTTTAATTTGTTTAGTTTTCTCTAACTGCTTTTAAATTCTTGTATAAATAATAAATAATTAGGAAATAGCTGTAAATTTTGGTAAATTTTGGTTTTTCAAACTATAAATATTTATAAGTAGTTTTTAGTTAGTCTAGATAAATATTCGTAAAATAAATATAGATGGATAAATTTTAAAGCCTTTGATAGATTTTCTTATTATTATTTTTAAATTTTAGGTATACAAAAAGATTAATTAAGAAAAGGTGTACAAATTTTGTCACCTCAGTTTTTTCTTTTAATTATTTTTTTTTCTTAAATGTAACTTATAAATATTTTTATTTTTTATTGTAACGTGCACAAATTACCCTTAAAGAAATCATATGTATTATAAATGTATATCTTTTTTGGAATGATAGAGAAAATATAAAATGTACAAAATATATCTTAAGTTTTATACGATTTTATTTTTTTTAATTAATTTTTGTTTTATTTTTATTTAATTTATTTTTGTTTTATTTTCATTTAATTTATTTTTTTTTATTTAATTTATTTATTTTTTATTTTTATTTAACTATTAATATTAATATTAATTAATATCTTAATTAGATATATTTATTAAATTTTTAAAAATTAAAAGTGCTGTTTAATAGTTAATTTTCATTAATATTCTGAATTATAAACCTATTATAGAAAAATTAAATTCAAATCTCTAAAATATTCTTTAAATTACAATTTGAACTAATTCTAAATTTTTTAATTGAATTCATCAAATTTTCTTTAGTTTTAAATACTTGTTTAATCATCATCGACCTAAAATGAAAAAGAATGTTCTTAAGTATACTTAAATTTTATATTTTTACACAAGAAGTGTACATACATGAATTTCTTCCATTAAAATCCAACATGAAAAGTAACCTGCAAAATATCCACAAACAATTTATATTATTTTAATAAAATAAATTTATACTTATCTGATAATTTGAATCAGCAATATTCCAGGTCCAGTGGGTTCAGTTCAGACATCCATCTTGCAGGAATTTATCAATATTATTGATAATTTTTTTAAATTAATATTATTAGTGCATTAATATTCTTTATTTATTTTATTAATATTATATTAAATACTATTTAAATAGTATTAATATTCGTATAACATATTATTAATATAAAAAAAACATACAAAATAAAATTAAAAAAATAATTAATATTATCAATATTTTTAATTTAAAGTATATTTATATTATTAATATTTGAATATTTATAATTTGTAAATAAATTAATAATATTAATTTATTAAACGTTATTACATTGAAATAATTATGTTAAATCACCTGGATGAGTCTTAATATAATAAACAATATTTTAATTACCAATATTACTAATATTAATATTAATTACTAATATTAATACTTATTAATTTCAATATGTACTTATTCAAATTATTTTATAAATATATTTTAATAAAATCTGAATACATCAATATTATTAATAATTAAATATTAAATAATATTAATATTATTTATTTATATTATTATTATTATTTAGTTATATAAAATTTATTATATATTCAAAAATAATTAAATCAATAAAATTAATTGTTATTTATTTTTTTGTTAATTTTTATATTAGTATAATTTTTTTTTTGTACATTTTTAAGCCGATTAAAATTATTTTTCGAAATATTTTCTCTAAATTCATTATATTTTGCAATAATTTAAATATTCTACATAATAAATGTTAATAAATGTATACAAATAATATATAAGCCCTTCTTTATATGAAATACATAAGCCCTTCTTTATATGAAATATATAAAGAAGAGCTTATGTATTATTAATGTGGAATGATTTTTTTTTTTGTTTAAGCCTTCTTTATTAAATAAAGATTCCGAATAATCTTGGTATAATTTTATTAAATATTGTAAAATTTTCATAAATTTAAAAAAAAAAATGTAAAATTAGTTTCTAGGAGTATAAACCTAGTTAATATTTTTTTTTAGTATTAATTTATAATAAAATGCACATTATATAATTTGTAGGGTCACAATATACTGAATATATTTTTATTTCACTTAAATTGTAAATTATTTAAAAAAAGTCTTATTTGAATTTTTAGATAGGTAGTGTAAAATCTAACAATAAGTGAATATATTGTAGATGAATTTAAAATAAAAGTTTATTAGCTGATTAAAACGCTAATAAATATTAATCGGCATATTCGTTCACAAAATTTCCAGCCGCGGCTTAATTAA